>JAWPHD010002912.1:0-235748 GCA_037043455.1 Cyrtodaria siliqua | reverse complement strand
GCGTGAGCGGTAGCTAGCATATGCACTACAACTCATGAACAGTCTCAATCAAACCAAGACTGCAATATTTCGTATGTGTCGTGCTCGGCCGTTTCCAAAGGTCCATTATAATACTCTTTTTTTAAACAATGCACAGAACAATTTAAACAATGCACATCACAACTTAAGCAATGCACACCACAACTTACGAAATGCACATAACAACTTAGAAAATGCACATAACAACATACAAAATGCACATAACGACTTACGAAATGCACAAGACAACTTGGAAAATGCAAATAACAACTTACGAAATGCACAGGACAACTTACAAAATGCACATAACAACTTACAAAATGCACATAACAACTTACAAAATGCACAAGACAACTTAGAAAATGCACATAACAAATTAGAAAATGCACATAACAACCTACGAAAATCACAACTTAGAAAATGCACAATAGCAACTTAGAAAATGCACAAGACGACTTGCAAAATGCACATAACAACTTACGAAAAGCACATACCAACTTAGAAAATGCACCTAACAATTTATAATATGCACATGATAACTTAAACAATGCACAGCACAATTTAAACAATGCACATCACAACTTAAACAATGCACATCACAACTTACGAATTGCACATAACAACTTAGGAAATGCACAAGACAACTTAGAAAATGCACATAACAACTTACAAAATGCACATAACAACTTACAAAATGCACATAACAACCTACGAAATGCACAGGACAACTTAGAAAATGCACATAGCAACTTACGAAATGCACATAACAACTTAGGAAATGCACAAGACAACTTAGAAAATGCACATAACAACTTACAAAATGCACAGGACAACTTAGAAAATGCAAATGACAACATATAAAATGCACATAACAACTTGCAAAATGCACATAACAACTTACGAAATGCACAGGACAACTTAGAAAATGCACATAACAACTTACAAAATGCACATAACAACTTAGAAAATGCACATAACAACCTAAGAAAATGCACATAACAACTTACAAAATGCACTTAACAACTTACGAAATGCACAGGACAACTTAGAAAATGCACATAACAACTTACAAAATGCACATAACAACTTACGAAATGCACAGGACTACTTAGAAAATGCACATAACAACTTACAAAATGCACAAGACAACTTATAATATGCACATAACAACATACGAAAAGCCCACTAAACAACTAAGAAAATGCACATAACAACTTACGAAATGCACAGGACTACTTAGAAAATGCACATAACACCTTAGAAAATGCACAAGACAACTTAGAATATGCACATAACAACTTACGAAAAGCACATAACAACTTGGAAAATGCAAATAACAACTTATAATATGCACATGACAATTTAATGCCATCTTCGGGATGGTTAAAATGTTGTGCTGTTGATTTTATGAATATTGAGTTCTGCTCAACCCTGGCTAGAGGGCGAGAGCGGTAGCTAGCATATTGCACTACAACTCATGAACAGTCTCAATCAAACCGAGACTGCAATATTTCGTAAGTGTCGTGCTCGGCCGTTTCCAAAGGTCCATTATAATACTCTTTTTTTAACAATGCACAGAACAATTTAAACAATGCACATCACAACTTAAGCAATGCACACCACAACTTACGAAATGCACATAACAACTTAGAAAATGCACATAACAACATACAAAATGCACATAACGACTTACGAAATGCACATAACAACTTAGAAAATGCACATAACAACATACAAAATGCACATAACGACTTCCGAAATGCACAAGACAACTTGGAAAATGCAAATAACAACTTACGAAATGCACAGGACAACTTACAAAATGCACTAACAACTTACAAAATGCACATAACAACTTACAAAATGCACAAGACAACTTAGAAAATGCACATAACAACTTAGAAAATGCACATAACAACCTACGAAAATCACAACTTAGAAAATGCACAATAGCAACTTAGATAATGCACAAGACGACTTGCAAAATGCACATAACAACTTACGAAAAGCACATACCAACTTAGAAAATGCACCTAACAATTTATAATATGCACATGATAACTTAAACAATGCACAGAACAATTTAAACAATGCACATTACAACTTAAACAATGCACATCACAACTTACGAATTGCACATAATAACTTACGAATTGCACATAACAACTTAGAAAATGCACATAACAACTTAGAAAATGCACATAACAACTTACAAAATGCACATAACAACTTACGAAATGCACAGACAACTTAGAAAATGCACATAGCAACTTACGAAATGCACATAACAACTTAGGAAATGCACAAGACAACTTAGAAAATGCACATAACAACTTACAAAATGCACAGGACAACTTAGAAAATGCAAATGACAACATATAAAATGCACATAACAACTTGCAAAATGCACATAACAACTTACGAAGATGCACAGGACAACTTAGAAAATGCAAAATAACAACTTACAAAATGCACATAACAACTTAGAAAATGCACATAACAACCTACGAAAATGCACATAAAAACTTACAAAATGCACATAACAACTTACGAAATGCACAGGACAACTTAGAAAATGCACATAACAACTTACAAAATGCACATAACAACTTACGAAATGCACAGGACAACTTAGAAAATGCACATAACAACTTAGAAAATGCACAAGACAACTTAGAAAATGCACTTAACAACTTAGAAAATGCACATAACAACTTCGAATATGCACATGACAACTTAAACAATGCACAGAACAACTTAAACGATGCACATCACAACTTAAACAATGCACCTCACAACTTACGACATGCACATAGCAACATAGGAAATGCACAAGACACCTTAGAAAATGCACATAACAACTTACAAAATGCACATAACAACTTACGAAATGCACAGGACTACTTAGAAAATGCACATAACAACTTAGAAAATGCACAAGACAACTTAGAATATGCACATAACAACTTACGAAAAGCACATAACAACTTAGAAAATGCAAATAACAACTTATAATATGCACATGACAATTTAATGCCATCTTCGGGATGGTTAAAATGTTGTGCTGTTGATTTTTATGAATATTGAGTTCTGCTCAACCCGGGGCTAGAGGGCGTGAGCGGTAGCTAGCAAATTGACACTACCACTCATGAACAGTCTCAATCAAACCGAGACTGCAATATTTCGTATGTGTCGTGCTCGGCGTTTCCAAAGATCCATTATAATACTCTTTTTTTAAACAATGCACAGAACAATTTAACAATGCACATCACAACTTAAGCAATGCACATCACAACTTACGAAATGCACATAACCACCCTTAGGAAATGCACAAGACAACTTAGAAAATGCACATAACAACATACAAAATGCACATAACGACTTACGAAAATGCACAAGACAACTTGGAAAATGCAAATAACAACTTACGAAATGCACAGGACAATTTACAAAATGCACATAACAACTTACAAAATGCACATAACAACTTACAAAATGCACAAGACAACTTTGAAAATGCACATAACAACTTAAAAAATGCACATAACAACCTACGAAAATCACAACTTAGAAAATGCACAATAGCAACTTAGAAAATGCACAAGACGACTTGCAAAATGCACATAACAACTTACGAAAAGCACATACCAACTTAGAAAATGCACATAACAATTTATAATATGCACATGATAACTTAAACAATGCACAGAACAATTTAAACAATGCACACAACTTAAACAATGCACATCACAACTTACGAAATGCACATAATAACTTAGGAAATGCACAAGACAACTCTAGAAAATGCACATAACAACTTACAAAATGCACATAACAACTTACAAAATGCACATAACAACTTACGAAATGCACAGGACAACTTAGAAAATGCACATAGCAACTTACGAAATGCACATAACAACTTAGGAATGCACAAGACAACTTAGAAATGCACATAACAAACTTACAAAATGCACAGGACAACTTAGAAAATGCAAATGACAACATATAAAATGCACATAACAACTTGCAAAATGCACAAAACAACTTACGAATGCACAGGGACAACTTAGAAAATGCACATAACAACTTACAAAATGCACATAACAACTTAGAAAATGCACATAACAACCTACGAAAATGCACATAACAACTTACAAAATGCACATAACAACTTACGAAATGCACAGGACAACTTAGAAAATGCACATAACAACTTAGAAAATGCACAAAACAACTTAGAAAATGCACTTAACAACTTAGAAAATGCACATAACAACTTCGAATATGCACATGACAACTTAAACAATGCACAGAACAACTTAAACGATGCACATCACAACTTAAACAATGCACCTCACAACTTACGACATGCACATAGCAACTTAGGAAATGCACAAGACAACTTAGAAAATGCACATAACAACTTACAAAATGCACATAACAACTTACGAAATGCACAGGACTACTTAGAAAATGCACATAACAACTTAGAAAATGCACAAGACAACTTAGAATATGCACATAACAACTTACGAAAAGCACATAACAACTTAGAAAATGCAAATAACAACTTATAATATGCACATGACAATTTAATGCCATCTTCGGGATGGTTAAAATTTTGTGCTGTTGATTTTATGAATATTGAGTTCTGCTCAACCCGGGGCTAGAGGGCGTGAGCGGTAGCTAGCAAATTGCACTACCACTCATGAACAGTCTCAATCAAACCGAGACTGCAATATTTCGTATGTGTCGTGCTCGGCCGTTTCCAAAGATCCATTATAATACTCTTTTTTAAACAATGCACAGAACAATTTAAACAATGCACATCACAACTTAAGCAATGCACATCACAACTTACGAAATGCACATAACAACTTAGGAAATGCACAAGACAACTTAGAAAATGCACATAACAACATACAAAATGCACATAACGACTTACGAAATGCACAAGACAACTTGGAAAATGCAAATAACAACTTACGAAATGCACAGGACAATTTACAAAATGCACATAACAACTTACAAAATGCACATTACAACTTACAAAATGCACAAGACAACTTAGAAAATGCACATAATAACTTAGAAAATGCACATAACAACCTACGAAAATCACAACTTAGAAAATGCACAATAGCAACTTAGAAAATGCACAAGACGACTTGCAAAATGCACATAACAACTTACGAAAAGCACATACCAACTTAGAAAATGCACATAACAATTTATAATATGCACATGATAACTTAAACAATGCACAGAACAATTTAAACAATGCACATCACAACTTAAACAATGCACATCACAACTTACGAAATGCACATAACAACTTAGGAAATGCACAAGACAACTTAGAAAATGCACATAACAACTTACAAAATGCACATAACAACTTACAAAATGCACATAACAACTTACGAAATGCACAGGACAACTTAGAAAATGCACATAGCAACTTACGAAATGCACATAACAACTTAGGAAATGCACAAGACAACTTAGAAATGCACATAACAACTTACAAAATGCACAGGACAACTTAGAAAATGCAAATGACAACATATAAAATGCACATAACAACTTGCAAAATGCACAAAACAACTTACGAAATGCACAGGACAACTTAGAAAATGCACATAACAACTTACAAAATGCACATAACAACTTAGAAAATGCACATAACAACCTACGAAAATGCACATAACAACTTACAAAATGCACATAACAACTTACGAAATGCACAGGACAACTTAGAAAATGCACATAACAACTTAGAAAATGCACAAAACAACTTAGAAAATGCACTTAACAACTTAGAAAATGCACATAACAACTTCGAATATGCACATGACAACTTAAACAATGCACAGAACAACTTAAACGATGCACATCACAACTTAAACAATGCACCTCACAACTTACGACATGCACATAGCAACTTAGGAAATGCACAAGACAACTTAGAAAATGCACATAACAACTTACAAAATGCACATAACAACTTACGAAATGCACAGGACTACTTAGAAAATGCACATAACAACTTAGAAAATGCACAAGACAACTTAGAATATGCACATAACAACTTACGAAAAGCACATAACAACTTAGAAAATGCAAATAACAACTTATAATATGCACATGACAATTTAATGCCATCTTCGGGATGGTTAAAATGTTGTGCTGTTGATTTTATGAATATTGAGTTCTGCTCAACCCGGGGCTAGAGGGCGTGAGCGGTAGCTAGCAAATTGCACTACCACTCATGAACAGTCTCAATCAAACCGAGACTGCAATATTTCGTATGTGTCGTGCTCGGCCGTTTCCAAAGATCCATTATAATACTCTTTTTTTAAACAATGCACAGAACAATTTAAACAATGCACATCACAACTTAAGCAATGCACATCACAACTTACGAAATGCACATAACACCTTAGGAAATGCACAAGACAACTTAGAAAATGCACATAACAACATACAAAATGCACATAACGACTTACGAAATGCACAAGACAACTTGGAAAATGCAAATAACAACTTACGAAATGCACAGGACAATTTACAAAATGCACATAACAACTTACAAAATGCACATAACAACTTACAAAATGCACAAGACAACTTTGAAAATGCACATAACAACTTAAAAAATGCACATAACAACCTACGAAAATCACAACTTAGAAAATGCACAATAGCAACTTAGAAAATGCACAAGACGACTTGCAAAATGCACATAACAACTTACGAAAAGCACATACCAACTTAGAAAATGCACATAACAATTTATAATATGCACATGATAACTTAAACAATGCACAGAACAATTTAAACAATGCACACAACTTAAACAATGCACATCACAACTTACGAAATGCACATAATAACTTAGGAAATGCACAAGACAACTTAGAAAATGCACATAACAACTTACAAAATGCACATAACAACTTACAAAATGCACATAACAACTTACGAAATGCACAGGACAACTTAGAAAATGCACATAGCAACTTACGAAATGCACATAACAACTTAGGAAATGCACAAGACAACTTAGAAATGCACATAACAACTTACAAAATGCACAGGACAACTTAGAAAATGCAAATGACAACATATAAAATGCACATAACAACTTGCAAAATGCACAAAACAACTTACGAAATGCACAGGACAACTTAGAAAATGCACATAACAACTTACAAAATGCACATAACAACTTAGAAAATGCACATAACAACCTACGAAAATGCACATAACAACTTACAAAATGCACATAACAACTTACGAAATGCACAGGACAACTTAGAAAATGCACATAACAACTTAGAAAATGCACAAAACAACTTAGAAAATGCACTTAACAACTTAGAAAATGCACATAACAACTTAAACAATGCACAGAACAACTTAAACGATGCACATCACAACTTAAACAATGCACCTCACAACTTACGACATGCACATAGCAACTTAGGAAATGCACAAGACAACTTAGAAAATGCACATAACAACTTACAAAATGCACATAACAACTTACGAAATGCACAGGACTACTTAGAAAATGCACATAACAACTTAGAAAATGCACAAGACAACTTAGAATATGCACATAACAACTTACGAAAAGCACATAACAACTTAGAAAATGCAAATAACAACTTATAATATGCACATGACAATTTAATGCCATCTTCGGGATGGTTAAAATTTTGTGCTGTTGATTTTATGAATATTGAGTTCTGCTCAACCCGGGGCTAGAGGGCGTGAGCGGTAGCTAGCAAATTGCACTACCACTCATGAACAGTCTCAATCAAACCGAGACTGCAATATTTCGTATGTGTCGTGCTCGGCCGTTTCCAAAGATCCATTATAATACTCTTTTTTTAAACAATGCACAGAACAATTTAAACAATGCACATCACAACTTAAGCAATGCACATCACAACTTACGAAATGCACATAACAACTTAGGAAATGCACAAGACAACTTAGAAAATGCACATAACAACATACAAAATGCACATAACGACTTACGAAATGCACAAGACAACTTGGAAAATGCAAATAACAACTTACGAAATGCACAGGACAATTTACAAAATGCACATAACAACTTACAAAATGCACATTACAACTTACAAAATGCACAAGACAACTTAGAAAATGCACATAATAACTTAGAAAATGCACATAACAACCTTCGAAAATCACAACTTAGAAAATGCACAATAGCAACTTAGAAAATGCACAAGACGACTTGCAAAATGCACATAACAACTTACGAAAAGCACATACCAACTTAGAAAATGCACATAACAATTTATAATATGCACATGATAACTTAAACAATGCACAGAACAATTTAAACAATGCACATCACAACTTAAACAATGCACATCACAACTTACGAAATGCACATAACAACTTAGGAAATGCACAAGACAACTTAGAAAATGCACATAACAACTTACAAAATGCACATAACAACTTACAAAATGCACATAACAACTTACGAAATGCACAGGACAACTTAGAAAATGCACATAGCAACTTACGAAATGCACATAACAACTTAGGAAATGCACAAGACAACTTAGAAATGCACATAACAACTTACAAAATGCACAGGACAACTTAGAAAATGCAAATGACAACATATAAAATGCACATAACAACTTGCAAAATGCACAAAACAACTTACGAAATGCACAGGACAACTTAGAAAATGCACATAACAACTTACAAAATGCACATAACAACTTAGAAAATGCACATAACAACCTACGAAAATGCACATAACAACTTACAAAATGCACATAACAACTTACGAAATGCACAGGACAACTTAGAAAATGCACATAACAACTTAGAAAATGCACAAAACAACTTAGAAAATGCACTTAACAACTTAGAAAATGCACATAACAACTTCGAATATGCACATGACAACTTAAACAATGCACAGAACAACTTAAACGATGCACATCACAACTTAAACAATGCACCTCACAACTTACGACATGCACATAGCAACTTAGGAAATGCACAAGACAACTTAGAAAATGCACATAACAACTTACAAAATGCACATAACAACTTACGAAATGCACAGGACTACTTAGAAAATGCACATAACAACTTAGAAAATGCACAAGACAACTTAGAATATGCACATAACAACTTACGAAAAGCACATAACAACTTAGAAAATGCAAATAACAACTTATAATATGCACATGACAATTTAATGCCATCTTCGGGATGGTTAAAATTTTGTGCTGTTGATTTTATGAATATTGAGTTCTGCTCAACCCGGGGCTAGAGGGCGTGAGCGGTAGCTAGCAAATTGCACTACCACTCATGAACAGTCTCAATCAAACCGAGACTGCAATATTTCGTATGTGTCGTGCTCGGCCGTTTCCAAAGATCCATTATAATACTCTTTTTTTAAACAATGCACAGAACAATTTAAACAATGCACATCACAACTTAAGCAATGCACATCACAACTTACGAAATGCACATAACAACTTAGGAAATGCACAAGACAACTTAGAAAATGCACATAACAACATACAAAATGCACATAACGACTTACGAAATGCACAAGACAACTTGGAAAATGCAAATAACAACTTACGAAATGCACAGGACAATTTACAAAATGCACATAACAACTTACAAAATGCACATTACAACTTCCAAAATGCACAAGACAACTTAGAAAATGCACATAATAACTTAGAAAATGCACATAACAACCTACGAAAATCACAACTTAGAAAATGCACAATAGCAACTTAGAAAATGCACAAGACGACTTGCAAAATGCACATAACAACTTACGAAAAGCACATACCAACTTAGAAAATGCACATAACAATTTATAATATGCACATGATAACTTAAACAATGCACAGAACAATTTAAACAATGCACATCACAACTTAAACAATGCACATCACAACTTACGAAATGCACATAACAACTTAGGAAATGCACAAGACAACTTAGAAAATGCACATAACAACTTACAAAATGCACATAACAACTTACAAAATGCACATAACAACTTACGAAATGCACAGGACAACTTAGAAAATGCACATAGCAACTTACGAAATGCACATAACAACTTAGTAAATGCACAAGACAACTTAGAAATGCACATAACAACTTACAAAATGCACAGGACAACTTAGAAAATGCAAATGACAACATATAAAATGCACATAACAACTTGCAAAATGCACATAACAACTTACGAAATGCACAGGACAACCTAGAAAATGCACATAACAACTTACAAAATGCACATAACAACTTACGAAATGCACAGGACAACTTAGAAAATGCACATAACAACTTACAAAATGCACATAACAACTTACGAAATGCACAGGACAACTTAGAAAATGCACATAACAACTTCGAAAATGCACAAGACAACTTAGAAAATGCACTTAACAACTTAGAAAATGCACATAACAACTTCGAATATGCACATGACAACTTAAACAATGCACAGAACAACTTAAACGATGCACATCACAACTTAAACAATGCACCTCACAACTTACGACATGCACATAGCAACTTAGGAAATGCAAAAGACAACTTAGAAAATGCACATAACAACTTACAAAATGCACATAACAACTTACGAAATGCACAGGACTACTTAGAAAATGCGTATAACAACTTACAAAATGCACAAGACAACTTAGAATATGCACATAACAACTTACGAAAAGCACATAACAACTTAGAAAATGCAAATAACAACTTATAATATGCACATGACAATTTAATGCCATCTTCGGGATGGTTAAAATTTTGTGCTGTTGATTTTATGAATATTGAGTTCTGCTCAACCCGGAGCTAGAGGGCGTGAGCGGTAGCTAGCATATGCACTACAACTCATGAACAGTCTCAATCAAACCAAGACTGCAATATTTCGTATGTGTCGTGCTCGGCCGTTTCCAAAGGTCCATTATAATACTCTTTTTTTAAACAATGCACAGAACAATTTAAACAATGCACATCACAACTTAAGCAATGCACACCACAACTTACGAAATGCACATAACAACTTAGAAAATGCACATAACAACATACAAAATGCACATAACGACTTACGAAATGCACAAGACAACTTGGAAAATGCAAATAACAACTTACCAAATGCACAGGACAACTTACAAAATGCACATAACAACTTACAAAATGCACATAACAACTTACAAAATGCACAAGACAACTTAGAAAATGCACATAACAACTTAGAAAATGCACATAACAACCTACGAAAATCACAACTTAGAAAATGCACAATAGCAACTTAGAAAATGCACAAGACGACTTGCAAAATGCACATAACAACTTACGAAAAGCACATACCAACTTAGAAAATGCACATAACAATTTATAATATGCACATGATAACTTAAACAATGCACAGAACAATTTAAACAATGCACACAACTTAAACAATGCACATCACAACTTACGAAATGCACATAACAACTTAGGAAATGCACAAGACAACTTAGAAAATGCACATAACAACTTACAAAATGCACATAACAACTTACAAAATGCACATAACAACTTACGAAATGCACAGGACAACTTAGAAAATGCACATAGCAACTTACGAAATGCACATAACAACTTAGGAAATGCACAAGACAACTTAGAAATGCACATAACAACTTACAAAATGCACAGGACAACTTAGAAAATGCAAATGACAACATATAAAATGCACATAACAACTTGCAAAATGCACAAAACAACTTACGAAATGCACAGGACAACTTAGAAAATGCACATAACAACTTACAAAATGCACATAACAACTTAGAAAATGCACATAACAACCTACGAAAATGCACATAACAACTTACAAAATGCACATAACAACTTACGAAATGCACAGGACAACTTAGAAAATGCACATAACAACTTAGAAAATGCACAAAACAACTTAGAAAATGCACTTAACAACTTAGAAAATGCACATAACAACTTCGAATATGCACATGACAACTTAAACAATGCACAGAACAACTTAAACGATGCACATCACAACTTAGAAAATGCACATAACAACTTACAAAATGCACATAACAACTTACGAAATGCACAGGACAACTTAGAAAATGCACATAACAACTTACAAAATGCACATAACAACTTACGAAATGCACAGGACAACATAGAAAATGCACGTAACAGCTTACGAAATGCACAGGACAACTTAGAAAATGCACATAACAACCTACGAAAATCACAACTTAGAAAATGCACATAGCAACTTAGAAAATGCAGAAGACGACTTGCAAAATGCACATAACAACTTAGAAAATGCACAGGATAACTTAGAAAATGCACATGACAACATATAAAATGCACATAACAACTTACTAAATGCACATAACAACTTTGAAAATGCACACAACAACTTAGAAAATGCACACAGCAACTTATAAAATGCACAAAACGACTTACAAAGCGTACTGCACAAAATGCAAAAAAGGCCAACAGAAGGCAGCCGAGGCTTTACATACCTACCGCTCCCGTCAGCTACTTGCAATGCGCTCATTGCATTAAAGGTATGCAGTAAATAAAACGCTGTGTCAATCGAGTACGCTATTATTTGGAAGAAAACGTGCCCAAGTACTTGTATAACGACTGGTTTATACTATTATGTATTATTTCTATAACAGCTAATACTTCAATGAATTATTACAATAGTCCATATATACATACTTCATTCTATTAAAAAATAAATGTTAACTGGTAGATTTCAACTGAATTTAAATAGGACAATCGACCGGGACAAGCTACTGTAAAGACACACTAAATGTGTACAAAAGGATTCGAAAGAGGAAAAAATACGATACTCTGTGTTTTCAGACATAAAGTGAAAACTAACATTACTAGTGGTTTGATATTGTGTGAGAATATTAAAAGGTAAGCATTTGTTTCATAATTTATATTCAAAATGTGTACTGACTAATTTCGGAATGTACGAGTAGTGCGTCTGAATTAATTGATATATATCGTTACGCAACTTATGGTTACAATATGCCGCCATTTTTTCACCGTATACATCCTATTAAAGGCAATGGTCGCTGGTTATCGTCCTAGTAATGGACGCTTTTGATGGTGTAATTATCCTAATTATAACACGCATAGCCAACACAATAAAATGTACTGCCTGTGATTCATTGGTAACAAACTATAATACTGTAGCATAGTGTTCTATGGTATCACGGTACTTAAATATTTTGACGAAAAAAACCCAACTGTAAACAATATTTAAAGAAAAAGGAAAAGCAAATACTTTCTGTGACCTTTCTACTAAATTGTTATGATATAAAATATAATAATTTGTATGTAAAAACGTCAGAATTAGATTTCGAAAAGAAGGGTACCCTCATTGAGCTTATTATTTTAAAAGTTCTAAGGTATCAAGGTATGCATATATTGTGTATCATGTATTTGTTAGTAACTGGTTAAAGATTCAATGAGTGACCATTTATAGAAACAATATTGTACAACAGACACATCAGACTAAAAATTAATGAATTGTAGTTACTTCAAGGTAATGGAAACTGCATTTATGGAGACTAGGGGAAATTGTCAGCATGTTTGCATTATTTTGAAATATCCTTTTATTTATGATAAATATACTTTTTTTCAATTATTTTATTATTTGTACCTAAAGCCATCACATTATAAAATAATTATCATATTTTAGCAGAGATGCATACTGTGTTATAGAAGTTGGACACTACCGTGATATTAATCGTATTTATAATTTAATAGGTGCATGACTCTATGCGGGTTATTTTTAGATCTACTGTCGGGATGGCGAGTTGTCCGTCGTCCGTCCGTCCGTCCGTCCGTCGTCCGTTAACTTGTGTCTTGTTTACGCGATAGGAACTTCATTATTAATCGGATCTATATAAACTTTACAAAACTTTGCCAGTGTCTTTATATCCATGAAAGCTCGGACAAGTTCGAAAACCAGCCAGATCGAATTGGTAACATTAAAGTTATGGCCCCTGTTTTGCTAAAAAATGTCATATTAAGACACTCTAGCACCTTCATTTTGTATTTGATCTTTGATCTTTACGACACATTGCCAGTGTATTTATATTAATGAACTCTCGGATTTGTAACTCCATAGTTATTGCCCTTGTTCTTGCTAAAAAATGCCATATTCTGCGTTGTGAACACTCTAGCACCGTCATTTATTATTTGATATTTACCAAACTTGCAAAGATTTTTAATAGCAATGGAATCTTGGACGAGTTTGAAAACCATCTAGATCGTTCCATTTACAACAGAGTTATGGCCCTTGAATTTATGAAATATGCTATAATTTGACCTTGTTAAAATGATAGGGCCGTCATTTTTCGTCAGATCTTTTACAAACTTTACCAAATAGTTGATACTAATGAAAGCTTGGACGAGTTCGAAAACCAGCCAGATCTAACTAGTAACACTGGAGTTATGGCCTATGATTTAGTTAAAAACGCGGTATGTTACCTCGTTACGTCGATTTCATCCGATCTTACTTAACTGTACTAGAGTGTTAATATCAATGAAAGCTCGAGCAGTTTAAAAACCATCCAAATCGGATTAGTAAAACCGGAGTTACGGCCCATGATTTAGTTAAAAATGCTGAAATGATCAGTACCAAGCCTACTTATGCATGTCATCGCCGTATTTCGGTTGAATGACTTTTAGCGGAGTTATGGCCCTTGAAAGGTTTTAATAAACAAATTATGTCCGAACTAGTTCTCCGGAACCCCTGGCTGGATTTCAGTGAAACTTTGCAGGGATAACCAGTACAGGCCTAGTTGTGCATGTCATCGCCCTGTTCCGGGAGAATGATTGTTTGCGGAGTTATAGCCATTTAAATGTTTTGATACACACACTTTATCTAGACTAGTCTCTTCTGAACTCTTGGCCGTATTTCAACAAATTTCGGCGGAGTGATGAGTACAAAGCCTAGTTGCGCATATCATCGCCTTGTTTCGGTTGTATGATTTTTGGTGGAGTTGTGGCCCTTTAAATGTTTTAATACACAAATTATGTCCGAACTAATTCTCCTGAACCCCTGGCTGGATTTTAGTTGAACTTTACTGGGATAACCAGTACCAGGCCTAGTTGTGCATGTCATCGCCGTGTTCCGGCTGATTGATTGTTTGCGGAGTTATATCCCTTTAAATGTTTCGATACACAAACTGTATCTAGACTAGTCTCTTCTGAACTCCAGGCCGTATTTCAACACATTTCGGCGGGGATGATGAGTATCAAGGCTAGTGGCGCATATCATCGCCTTGTTTCGGTTGAATGATTTTTGGCGGAGTTATGACCCTTTAAATGTTTTAATACACAAACTAATTCTCCTGAACCCCTGGCTGGATTTCAGTGGAACTTTACAGGGATAATCAGTACCAGGCCTAGTTGTGCATGTCATCGCCGTGTTCCGGCTGAATGATTGTTTGCGGAGTTATAGCACTTTAAATGTAACGATACACAACCTTTATCTAGACTAGCCTCTTCTGAACTTCTGAACAGTTTTCAACGAATTTCAGCGGGGATGATGAGTTCCAAGCTTGTTAGTTGCGCATATCATCGCCTTTTTCCTGTTCAATGATTTTTTTGTCAGAGTTATGGCCCTTTAAAAGTTTGAATACACTAACATTGTACATGCTAGTTCTCCTGAACGCCTGGCAATGATGAGCAGTACTAAGCCTAGTTGCACATATCATCACCGTGCTTTTGTTGAATGATTTTTGACGCAGTTATTGCTCCTTATACACGAAATTTGTCCGGACAAGTTTTACTGAACTCCTGGCTGAGTTTCAGTGAAACTTTTCAGGAATGATCAGTACCAAGCCTAGTTGCGCATATCGATGTCGTGTTCCCCACCACAGACTCCATATAGCCAGTAGAGCGATACAGGCCATTTTGGGCCTCTTGTTTAAAATTATAGTATAGTAAATGATTATATGTTGTAGTTTATCCAGCCTATTGATATATGTTAATAGCAATAGCCATTCATTATATTGTTAAAACTCTATAGTAGAGAAGGGTCGTATTCAATGTGGGTAGCATTTGTGGCCCGACCCGACTGCATTGTTCTTTTACATATAACACCATATGTATGTTTAATTCAATTCAATATTTGGATAATTTCAACTAATTTGATTTTACAAACCACATATGTAATACATTAATTTCTTTTAACCTATTTCTTTGAGTGTCACATTTAGTTAATGTAGACGTATTGTTTTAATTGTGGATGTTCACTTATTCAGAGTTTATTCTTAATACTATACATGTGGTATTCCAAATTTAAACTTTTATTTATTCATTTATCTTCTAACTTCATTATCTTAATCCCAGTTCCCCACTCGTCTTACTTTACCGTGTTATCATTTATACCGTAGCATATTGTTATGCTGGGTGCATTATTCCTAATGTGTTTTTTTAAGGATTATACAATTATGTGAAACTACATATACTGTTAGATGTTGTGCAAATATGTTATATTTTCCTATAAACGTGTATTTGTGTGTCCATGCTTCTTTAATTAATACTACCGGTATAATTGGATCACTTACTCATTTATTTTTAGAAATCGGAAAAGTATAAACACGCGGTCTACCAGTTAAGTATTAAGACCTAACATGATAAATGTACCCATACTAAAGATTTATATACATGTATCCTATAAAAAATGTATTTGAATAGAAATATGTAAACTGAAATAATAATTAAACATTATTAAACGCTTATTAAAAAATGCAAAGTGCTAAAATAGTATAATATACATGTGTGTAGATCCATTTGCTTATAACACAAGTTTACAAAATTACATTGCCCTTATATTTATTATAAGGAAAGTGACTATAAATGGACTTCGTGCTTTGAGCCGTGACCGCATGCTGTTTTATGAGTACATCTATTTATACACTGTCTTGTACGTGTTTCGGTGTAGAGCTTTTATGATACGGTGAATTATTTTCAAGCTGGCGGACAATGTTGACGTTGGAAGGTAGGTGTCAGGTTATTTCACCTGGATTTTTCATATCCGTCGTTAGATATAATCGTATTTGAAGTATCAGGGAAGGTTCACTGTTTTGAATTATTCACGTCAATCTCACAGATCTCCGGTTGAAAACCACTATCAGTTACAACCAGTGGTATCCCATAATGTAGATGTTTTTTGGGTTTGAAAAATGTCACGATGATACGGTGTTTACCCAAAGCTATTTTACCATGGTATGGTGTAGTCCGAGCACATTTTTATAGATATCGGTACGGTGTATACTCAAATGTTTGATACGGTGTAGAACGAACTTATCTGATTCAAGTAGTTTTGGTTAACGATTTCGAATACTATAATATGCATTGTTTTTCTCTTAAACTCTCTGAAAATATAATCACGATCGCCCAGTTGATAAAAACGGAAACGTGTAATCGTTTAACTTCAGTTGTTGTGGTTGTTTTGGAATGTTACCATGAAACAGTCGCCTTATAAACATATAAACACTCTCAGTTGAGGCTAGAAATGGCTTAAAACCGTATACAAACATAAACTTTAGTTTTTTTATTTGTTCTTAATCTGTTTTTAATCTCTTTTTAATCTGTTTTTCTTCTGCAGCCTGTAAAGTCTCAAAATGGAACTCTTAGAGCAGATGCATCAATAATACTACTGTAAGCGACCACCTGTTGACCTACAGGAATGCATTGCTCATGTTTCAATGGTTCACGGTCGAGATATCCTCCGAATAAGTACAACAGTTCTGAATGAAACAAATGAGCCCTTTTCACATGTTTCCGACAACTGCGTGCCATTGTTTTGGTTCACTTAATAACCGAAGTAACAGTAAAAACGCGGTGTTTTTAAAAGGAAAAGCTCCATCTTTTATCATTGTGTTTATTTGAAGCCATGTTTCCAGAGGCCTATGTTTTTAATTTCACCTATAACATTCGGTAGCATTTCTTCAAATTCGTTTGAAGAGTTATTATTATTGTTTTCAGAATATGGTATTGGCTTTTATTACCTAACTCTATATACAAATGGTTATTAGTCATTTCTGACTGTTTCTCGCTATTCGCGTCACAGGGGTAAAACAGTTCGACTGTTGCGCTCCTGACAATGAACTGTTGCATGTGCGATCTGAATGCGCAAAAACATGCGCGATCTGATTTGCGTGAAGACTTATCCCGTCGAGAAAACACAATTAACATGGACTCAACGTTTTCCATATAATCTAACCTAGCAGTTAAATAATACATTTTAAATAAGTTAAAGTAGATCTATACTATATAAGCGAAATGTGTTTAGCTTTAATAGGCGGATAACGGTAACGTCATCAACACCAGTGTCAATATATTTGTTAATATAATATATCGACCCTGTCAACACTGTATTGATGCGATCTAAGCTTGCGCGTTATAAGTTGAAGGTATTAGAGAAATACTTGAATATATAACTAAATAAACATTTCAATAACTACAAATTATCACCAAATAACCATGACGCAACATAAGTAATTATGCCCTTCTCTTATAAATTCGTGCCCCTTAACAGATCGATCTACGCATGCGCGTTATAGGCTGAAGGTATTAAAGAAATGCTTGAATATACAACTTAATAAACATTTCAATAACATACACATTATCATCAAATAACCTTCAAATGCCAAAGAGAAAGTGAAAAACCTGGCTCAAAGTAGGCCATGTCAACTAATCTAAATCTTCCAGAAGCTTCCTAATGAATTCGTGCTTATCCAAAAAGAGGTCTCCAGTGGGAAATGTCTAAATCTCTAAATGTCTGATCTGTCATTTGGCTGTAATATTTTATTAAAATGGAAGCGAGTGAGAAATAGACTTGAACTGTTTTATTTTCTTATAAAAAAATAAAGCAAATGTAAGCACATAGTGATAAGATTTTTTGTATAAAAACATTTAATTGCAGTATATTGACAACAGGTGTTTTACCTGTTTTACCCTAATTTCCGGTGGTTTTCGTGAGATTTGTAGACAAAAAAAAGACGTTGCCAATAATTCAACATAATTTGGACACGCGCAAACGTACACAAGTGGTGTTATTATGTCAATTGTAAGAGTACGAATAAATAGGAAACAGGAATATTTACAGGTCCGTAGCCAGCTCTAAAATTTAGTCCGGTGGCATGCACATCGCGTCACACCCGTTTTGTTTACACCCAACTCCCATCCACTTTGTTTTCTACATGCGATTTCCTGTGTTTAAGTGCATTTTCAGTTCGAAGCACAACTTTGTTTTTAATGATTCATTATTTTTCGATACTGAAGTTGTGTATATATGTAAAGTATGTACATTCCCTATCGAGGCAACAACCTCGATGTGCCTCAGCCTACCTACGGGCCTGATTTACCGACACTGAGATATAATTAAATAATTACTCTGTTTTGCTACTGTATAGCTTACTCAAATGAATTCCGAATTGTAATAACTGATCATATAGAGAATTAGGTAATAAAACACCCATGAAATAACTGTTTTTGTAACAGTCAAAATTATTGTTCCTCGGTATCGGGGACGACCTGGGCAACTGTTGCCCAGGTCGTCCCCGATACCTTGAGGCAATAGTTTTGACTGTTCCCAAAACACCCATGAAATAACTGTATAATATTCTGAGTGTTTTAACAGTGTTAAAGTTTTCAAACGTTTAGCAAAAGGACCATTCAGGTTTTTTCCCTCGGCACCAATTCCAATTGTTAAATTATGGATGGAATCTTCCAAATTGTCGACTGCATCTTCACTGTCATCCAACATGTCACATGTTAGTGCATACTCCTTGTATTCGTTATACAATCATCAGTGTCGTTATAATTATCAGCGTTCTTTTATTTCTAATGTCCAGTCACTCTCGTCCACTTTCAGAATTTGGCCATTAAAACATTTTCTCTTCTGGAGTTATTTAAATAAAAAGCATATTTTCCAATTGTTTCATTCAGAATTAGTTTACGTATTCGGAGGATATCTCGACAGTCAACCTTTGAAACATGATCGCTTACAGTAGAATCATTGATGCATTTGCTTTACCGGTTCAATTTTGAAACTTTACAGATTGAACAAAAAAATAAGATTAAAACGAAAAAAAACACAGCAAAATGTATGTTTATAACCGGTTTTACGTAAAATGTTTAAACTCAACTAATAGTGTTTATATGTATTTATAGTGTTTATATGTATTTTAGGCGATTGTTAAAGTTATAGGTCAAACAATTTCCCGTTTTGTATCGGCTGGGCGATCATGATTATATTTTGGAAGAGTTTAACAGCAAAACAATGCTTTATAGCATTCAAAATTGTTAACCACAACTACTTGAAGCAGATAAGTTCGTTCTACACCGTATCAAATATTTGAGGATACACCGTACCGATATATGTTACAATGTACTCGGATTACACCGTACCATGGTAAAATAACATTGGGCACACATCATATCATCGTGACATTTTTCAAACCAAAAACACATTTGCAGTATGCAAGTTATGTGGTCAAAGGATGTTTACATAGAATGTAAACTGAATGATACGAATATGTGTGCACCTTCTAGGAGTCAGAATGCCACAAATGACTACCAGACACCAAAATAATGGTCGTCTCTCGATTCATTTTTTAAAAATGGGAAACCACTGGTTGTGAGAGCTGATTGCGGTTTTAAAACCGAAGATCTGTGAGATTGACGGGAATAATTCAAGACATTGGACCTTCCCTGATACCTCAAGTACGATTATGTCTAATATAAACGATGGCTATGAAAATTCCAGGTGAAATAACTGGACACCTACCTTCCGACGTAAACATTGTCCGTCATCTTAAAAATAATACAACGTATCTTAAAAGCTCTACACCGAAACACGTACCAGACGGTGTTATAAGGGGTATCCTGTTCAAAGACATGCTCTCAGCTAACATATATTAATTGAACTGTAGATTGGTACAGCCGTTTTACTGTTGTCGTGACAGTTAAGTAGTTGGGTATACGAAATTACCTGAAATACCGTAGGTCTAACTATCGGTCCTATGTAATTTCACTCGCTTTTATTTTGATCATGTATATCAAGGCCCTAAAAGTTCGTACAGTCTTCGATAAGTGTACTCAGACGTGTTTGTTATATCGTCGACCTTCATTTATAGCCGTGCTAAAAGCTACAACGACGATGCCATAATTATGGTTTAAATTGTATGTGAGTTTTGTAAAAACGAGAAGAAATAACATTATTTATAAAAAATTAAAATAAGACAAATAATAAACAGAAGAGAGGCAAATTTCTTAAAATAAACAATTTAAATAATTTTGTAATTCAGTTAACAAAAATATAAAAAAAATTAAATAAAAAAATAGCCCATATTGGTCTCCACGACCAGCGCGTCATATGAAAAGTGAACAAATATTGTACTGATTTAATCTACTCCAAGAAGGCAAACATTCAGTCATGTGTGCAGTTTTACCTGATTCAAATATTCTTCGCATTTCAAATGAAATCCGGCTCTATACTTTGAATCGTATTATATATTATTGAATTATTGTGCAGCGTTGTTTGTATTCATGTGTTTTCCTAATATAGACGTACAAGTAAATCACTTTGGTATTTCATGCTGGTGTAGTCGAACGAATTTCCCAATGATAAAATCCTAACCTTTTCTTGTAGTAAAAGGGATTTATGAGTATTTATTTAAGGTCTGTTTTTTTCTGAAGAAAATATCATCGAACTTCATGAGTTGACTGACTGTGGTGAGAGGAAGATAACTATTGATTTTGAGGTCATTAGGTTTAAGGTCAATGTCACATTGACCCGTCCTTTACAAATCTTGTTTCGGCTACTTCTCCTAAACGGCTTGTTATAATTGACGAAACGTTATACGAAACATCAGTGTGATGGCTAGCTGACCTTTTCTCATTTCAATCCTCACTCCCTCTCTCCCACCTAATCCTCAACAGAGCCCCCCCCCCCCCCCCCCACACGCCCCCAACTTCCCATCTTATTTCGTTCGTAAAATCACATCTTTTTCATTTGTGCATACCAAATCTCTGCTATTTAATCTTTGATGATTGGTTATATAAGGAGAGATGACTCCTTTTCTGAAGATATGTCAGACGTATAATTGTTTTAATCTGATAAAGTGAATAGTGGACTGATTTGTTCTCCCTTAGCTCTTGCAAAACGTGTAACACACAACGAATTCTTAGAGCTATATTTGTATCTTACTTCAAATATAACTCGTTCGTTTGGTATAACTTTATACAATGCTATGTATGCCATATAACGCTATACAATTATACTATATATAAATGCATAGCTAAAATGTCAAGTCAGATACAATGATGTAAATGACTACCTTTTTTTTACTTTTGACGTTACTTTCAGCTGCATTTTAGTATAGTCAGAATACGTTTCCGTACGTCTGACCACCCTTAAATGTATACCTTCAAATAGTTATGTCAATGAAACTTGAATGTGTGTATTACAAGCAGTATATAACTGTTCATGTTGAAGTTATTTTATATGCTTGAAAATGATAAGCTGCACAAGTGTGTTCTATTTCAAGTAAGATATACGTCAAGTTAATGTGTACATGTAAGTGTAAAGGCTTATAATGGAATCAATAATTCCTTTCCTAAATTTGCATCTAACTTGAGATATACCATATTCAGTTTTAGCTTGACTATTTGGAGAATAAAAGAGATTTGTAATCATCCCGTCAGTGTCCCACTCCGAGGCAAGTTTACATGTGAGCTCTATTTACAGGTCAACGTTTCTTACATTTCTTTTCAAGCGCATCCACATATGGCCATGATATTCCGTATAACGATATTATCTAATGGACTGCTTAAGTAAGTTTGGTTCCTGTGCTCCCAGGGCTCATATGGAACCCATATCGTGGTAGCCCATAACACGTGTAATGCTGTAAAGATAAAGGTTTTACATTTCTTGTCCTATCTTGTCCAAATTCAGATTTACTTTTTTTTATAGTACTATCTAGATGTTTTTTTAAGTAAGTGTAACTATAAATGCTCGAGTCCCATGGAAACCGAATTGTGAGGATCGATAAAATGTGCAATAAAGGCAGATTAAGGTGTGCGTTTTAGTTAATGAATAAATATATATCTCTGTCATTATTTGTCTTAGCTTAAACAAATATTGGCGTGTAGCATTATCTAGATAGGTTCAACTGTATGTGCAATACCTTGGTCAAGGTAAACATCCAATATGCTGTGAATTATAGTTCTTACACTTATTATTTACATACTACCATATTTCTTACACTTATTATTTATATATTAGCTAAATCTAATATTGCCGCCATGGGCTCCCCTTTATAACTTTTTACACCATAACTATGGTTTATGTTGCACACCTCAATCAATTCCCTCCTCACCCACCCATCATCAAGAGAGGTTTGGAGTGGTTGGTCGCGTGCACCATCAAATGCATTTTCTTTTAGATTTCCTCAAAATTAATAAATCCTTATCCATTTTATTTATTTATTGTGGTGCACATTTGTTTAAATGACTTGGCTTTATATTGTTTATATCACACCGTAATTATGGAACATACTAACCACCACAAACCTCGCCTACACCCACCATCAACCCAATGGTAAAAACGTGGTTGTATTTGTTTACTTCAAAGTTACATGAGTTGTCACTCCCACCACCACACCCTAACTCACTTGCAGTAAAATCAGGAAAGGTGGGGTCAATCAACTAGTTTTCTGTGGGTTGTAGTGGTGAGTACCCACTTTTATTTGATTGTTTAATGTTTCTGTATGCATATCGCAACCTCGGTCACGCGGCCCGCTTCTGATTACTTCGTTACGCTATGTTACACGGATGCAGAACCAAGGCCTGGGGAAAATAAGACGTTTGAAATTGACCTAACGTTTTGGGCGATTTTGGAGAGATTTTTAGAGATTCAGCGAGACTTTAAAAACATATATTTTTAAATTAATTTAATAATCATTTCTTATTTTTAACTTATGAAAAGCAGCAAGTGACGTTAAAAAGTGTAACTGATGCATCAACAATTGACGTTCTACATTTATTTACAACATGACGTCAGGCAAACGACTTTATGCGCGTGAAAAAATTGTGTTAATCACTAGTGGGCGCTTTAATTGGCCTAGTCCGCCCAGACCGATATCATAAGCATATCTTTATCTTTATTATCAAGCCACCTTACTTTCAACAATTTCCCATTGCAATCATCGTTCCCACTGCACCATCAACAGCATCCCTCTCGCCAACCCCTACAACCCCTATTTCTCCTCCATTCCGCTTTATTTATTTTCTTAAAACATCATCTTTCTCATTTATTGATTACATTGATGGAACTATCTCTGCTTTTCATAGTTCAAGATAGTTATATGAAGTGAGATGCCTCTTTTCTGATGATATGTCAGGTGTACAATAGGTTGTTCTCCAACAAAGCGAATATTCGGGCTGCGCTGTTCTCCGAAGCTCTTGTTAGAACTAATAATGTCCAGATATATATACATAGACTAATATACACAAACTCCTAGTACGTTACTAATATATTAATTCAAGTGTAACACATTCATTTGTGTACAACTTATTTATTTCAATTTATATATACATTTTCATATAATGTGTTCTCTATAAACGTATTTTCAATTAACTGTTATTATTATTTTACTTTGGACGTTAACTTCAGCTGCCTTTACGGTGGCGGGGGCGTCAGAATTCTTTCCGTAGTAAAACAGTAGGCATGATTAAAGTTTTGAAGAATTAAAAACTGATGTCATATCGTCATATCGTGAAACAAATATAGATATTGATTTATCTGAATGTGAAATCCACTTTGAAACTACTTAAAACTCCCGTCACTATACTATATGCTGGACACAAACGTTTCCTATAGATATGTTGCAATCATAACATAACTTATAAGGATTTTAATTTGTGTACAAATATATACATATGAAAAATAACATCGTTAAATAAATATTGTTTTGTATGCACAGCTAACAGTCATTGGTAGTGTTCGATTACTATTTAAACTTTTTAATTTGTATACTCATCAACCTATAAGGCAGGAAGGGTAAGATGAGAATTTTAAAAGAAAGCTCAACTGCATATATGCTGACAAAAGGTACAAACAGGAGGGTACCGACCCCCTTTTCGTACGCCGGATTTCGACCCATTTTAGCCAGTATTCCGTACGCCGGGTTGTGGTACGCCGTACGCCGACATCGCAGTTTTTCATACTCGTACGCCGTATTTTTCTCAAAAATTATTTTTTTCCATCCAAAAAATTAAAAAAATGCTAATTTATGTCTCAGATTGCTGGAAATGCCATTTCAGAGCACCTAGGTTTTAAAAATTTCCGGTGGGGGGGGGGGCCTGCCCCCGGACGCCCCTAGAGGGCTCGGGCCCTGAGGTTCAAATAGTATTCCAGATGCCAAGCCTCTGTTAGGGAGTATTCCAGATGCCATGCCCAAAATAAAGTCAGTACTCCAGATGCCAGGGGGTGGGGGGGGGGGGTGGGGGGTTGGGGGATGGGGGGGTGGGGGGTTGGTACCCTCAAACAGTTCAGCTAAAGTATAAACTAGCATAAACACCAAAAACAGTTACTAAACAATATGAAAAGCTTTTAAAATGTTATTGTTAAATATTATGTTGCTAATACTGAAATTAGTTGACAGAATTCCACTTTAGATTTTATTTCATTGATCATGTAAACGTAAGATATATTCCAACGTGTGAGCTGGGCACAGGCGGCAGCAAATCAGTTGCCATGTATATATAGCTTTCTATGAACAGTTTATTATTTAAAGAAAGGTCGGTATAAGAAATAAAAAGTTGTTCAATTGCACATATAAATCCAAAAATTCAAAATGTAGTCCACACCGCTATTAGTGTCTATACACTGAACAAAATTCGTAATTATTCACTTTTGTATCTTAAAGGGGTCGATGCCCTATTTTCAAACACTATTTATTTAATAGGGCTCTAAAAAACTTGAAAATAGCTGAAAGAATTATCAAAATGCCATGAACAACAAAGGAGATATATCCTATTGAAAATTTACAAAAGCGGCCAGCTTTGAACGATGACGTCATCGCCCCATTTTACCATATATGTCATATTGACAAAAAACATATTAAAGCAAAGAAAATCACTGCAAACTGATTAAAAATGAATATACATATGTAAAATGTATAAATTGTACGGTTATTTTTCATTTGCAGTGATTTTCTTTGCTTTAAAATACGTTTTGTCAATATGCCATATATGGTAAAAAGGCGCGATGACGTCATCTTTCCAAGATGGCAGCCTCCATTTATGTTTTCTTGCAACTTTTCAATAGGTCGTATCTCCTTTGTTTTTCATGGCATTTTTATAATTTTTTCAGCTTTTTTCAAGTTGTTCAGAGCCCTTTAAAATAAACCTTGTTTGAAAATAGTGCATCAACCCCTTTAACTAATTTTCTTATTTTAAATATATTTTAGAATAGATATATGATAAGTATTTTGTTTTGACCCTTAGTTGTAAAACATTTATTTTTTGTTTAAATTGTTACATCTTTTGAGAGTTACCTTCCCTTTATATGAAAATATGAAATGTGCTGATCAAACATATAACATGAGTCAAAGATCGCTTAAAGATATAAAATTCTTAAAATTGGTATGAAATAATAGAAAAAAACATAAAAAATTTACCCATTTATCGCAGATATTCCGTCTATAAAAATATGAAATATGGATAATCTTAAATTACCTCCCTATAAATTGAATATTGTTTGAAATTCAAGTAACTGTAATTCAGCGTTAACATTAAATATATCGAAAATTTCTTTTGTAAACGCATTTGTAGTGGTAATGCTAGAAAAACATGATGTCAAAATAATTTTAACTGGCATATTTTAGAATTAGGAACATCGAAAGCTTCACTAATTCGAAGTACTTAATAAAATCCTATATACCCAGTTGTATAAGTGTTATAACACACTAACTTAAATTTTTTAAAATATGTTCATGCAATCAGAGCAGACGATTTACACTCGTTATTGTGCAGTTTAACCGTATCTCTAATCAAGCTCAAAATACACAAATCAATGAGAATATTATTGACATATTATTAGGTAGGTTCTTAACAATTTTGTTTAGTGTAAAGCTATAATTCATTATGGGTGTAAAGTTTTGCGATTAACACCGACATAAAACGTACGATTGTTTGACTATCGATGCGTGAACAAAAGCACCTCCACACTTGTACATGAAGTTTATAAATGCCTTTTTTTTGTTTCAAAAGTCAATCAGTACATCTTACATAGCTTTATTGTACTGCATGATATACTTTCCTTTAATGTTATGTGATTAGTGAGAGGTGACTGATTTTAAAACGCATGACTGAAGGTTTAATACCCAAGGTATATACAGGAAGTGTTTTATGCAGGAAGTATGATTTCGATCAAATACTTGTGTTTTCGGACTTAAAGTGAGCAATATCTTCCAAGCGGATTGTTCAGTATACGGACAGGTAAAGTTTAAGTTTATTTTTTTTAAACACAGACTATATCGTTGTTTATATTTAACCTATGTCAAACTGTAAGAGTTTATACACCGTCAAAAGAGATGTTTGATTATAGCATGCGTAAATATTGTTAGTAACTGATTAAGATATTAATGCGTTGTAAGCCTACTAAACAGAGGCGTATGATCGCTTTGAGTGCAAATGTTGAATATATATTATAGATGACATGTAACATTTGCTATTAATGTAACATTTATTTTAATAGCAAATGTTGCATACATTGTATAGATGACATGTATACACATTGCACATGTTGTATAATCTAAACGAAAGTGTAATCCATAAAGTAACAGAATTCAAGAAAAATTCAAGCAGCCAAGCATAAATTAGTGTCATAACCTTTAATAAAATATAGGTTAATCTATCTATCGATCGTGCCTGCCTTTCGATCGATCAATCGAAAGGCATGCAGGCAGCCCAGACCGACCGACCGACCGACAGACCGACAGATAAACTTTCGTTTATATTATATATATATATATATGTCCGTCCGTCCGTCCGTCCTTCTACCTACCTAGCTACCTACTTATATTCCTAAATAGTTATCTTTAACGTGTACAGGCTTGTGTTCTTCAACGTTCACAGAGTATTGCAGCCAGAGTGTACTGTTATTTCGTGCATGTTTTATTGTTTCCTAACGTGCATAGGGTATTGCTATTTTAACGTGTATAGATAATGTGTTTCTAGGACAGTTTTCCCCTCGGGGTCACCCCCATGACGAGATGGTAGATTTGCGTGTTACAGTATGAAAAACAAACTAACATCTCTTAAAAACCGATCGGAAACAACAATCAGTTACAAGCCGAGGTGATGATGTGTTGCCAAGCCCAGCCCACTTCGGAAAAAACTCTCCCACAAACCCCAGTTTCTATACTACTCACAGGATAATATGATTAATTTTGTTACTTTATTCTAACCATTTTCAAATCTACTTTAAATCTAGGCAGGTGAACGCATCCAGCGAGGCCAACCAGATTTCTAATTAAGTGGTCTTTGGAGAGTCGAAGTTCTTATCCGCCCCTTCAGAATAGTTTTAATGCGATCAAACAAAGTCGTAAGGAATGGGGCAATCATTCTCGTCGTGGCTAACCCGATTTATCCCCAGCTACCTATTTGGGAGGACGCTTATTTACTTACCATATGTGAATAAGCTTTCAGTCTCTTTAAGGTTTATTGTTGCCCCTGTAAATATAGGAAATGTGCAAAAGTATAAAAATATTTTGTGTCAATTTTATAATATTCTCATACTTTTGTATAGTAAACTATATTGCTTGACCTTTATAGATGCTTTTGATGCGATATTGATATTATTTATAATTATTCGATTATTGTAAATATGCTAATTTTACTCCGTAGCAAGTTGTGATGTTGCGAGTATAGTATATACACCATCAAGACTTATGTTTATTAAGCATAAAAGCACACTGTGCAAGTTTAGTTCTCGCTGTAGAAAAGCTAATCTAAAAATAAACGTTTATAATATAAACGGTCACATGACATGGTCTAAAAATAAACAATATAGAATTCCAGAACTAAAAATAACGTTTATATCATAAACGTTCGCATGACATAGTCTACAAATAAACAAAATAAAATTCCAGAAAATCTAAAAATAAAAGATTATATCATAAACGGTCACATGACATGATCTAAAAATAAACGTTTATATTATAAAATAGCATGTGACATGGTAACCTAAAAGGGAAACGAAATGTTAAGGCAACCTTGGAGAGAAATGAATTGTAAACGGTCATGTGACATAACCTAAAAGGGAAATGAAATGATAAGGCAACCTCGGAGAGAAATGAATGGTAAATGGTCATGTGACATGTTAACCTAAAAGGGAAATAAAATGATAAGGCAACTTCGGAGCGAAATCATTCACTACTGCGCACGCGCCTGGTTCAATGTGGTTAGCCGGAACAGCAACCTGGTAGGGAAAACAAGACGAACAAAGTATTCTGAATCAAAGTGCAATGCCAAGGCAACCTTAGAGAGAACCGAAATGCGATTCAACAAATTGTTGATTGATTACTCGCCAACCCAACATAAAAAACAATACAAGCAATAGTCATCATTTTTAAAAAAGAAATGGTTTGCTTTTAGACCTATATACTAGTGGTATACTAATATATCAAGCTTTTCAAGCTTACTTTTATTTCTTTTAACTATTTTTAATATATCGCACAAACGCAACAGATATTTTCTTTTATTCTTATAAAGAAAGATACAAATATCGGACAGAGTAAGCAGCTTTCAAGGACGACAGTCAAACACAAAACACAGAAACAAACACGCAAACAGACAAACGAGAAGGCAAAAGTAATAAAAAATGCAAACGACATCACAAACACGAAAGGGTTGACAATACATTTGTCTATATCGTCAACACACCGTATCATATTTTGTTGCAAGATTTTTGGTATCGGTTAACAAGATACGATATTTAGTTTCTAGTTTTTCGATACATTCAAATATTTGTTTGTCATTTATGTACGTCATTTATAATATTATAATATATATTTTCATATCTTTAACGTGCTTTTTTGTCTTGAATATCCTTAAACGGTACTCAACTATTAAAATGCTCATTGTAATCTTTCAATTCAACCAATGCTGTTTCTTTTTATAATCACGTCGTATAACCTTTTCAATTCTAATAGTTCTTGGTCCGCTTGTATCATTTCCAATTCATAGACGCTTCCATTAATCTTTTGATTATTTAAATCTTTTATTTTGTATGTCACAGGATTTGTGTTTTGAATGTTTTCTATAACAAAAACTCATTCTGTCCAATTAGGAGTATAACCTATCTCAAAAGTTCTTCTTCTTTTTCTTCTTCCATGTAAAGAGCTGGGATCTTCATATATTGTAATTAGCTTTGCGTGTCTAGGCATGCTGATGGTGCACAGCTAGTCCAAAAACTATGTACTGTTACAATTGATAAAATTATTTACACTGCTGTCTTTGTCGTCATGAAGGAGCAGATCACACCAGGAGGAGTGATCTGAATTCTTCCAGTGAGGGCAAGGAGACCACTGTAGATGGGAGTGTGTTCCAATCTCTTACGGTTCCTGGGAAGAATGAATTGTAGTAGGCCTTGTCTGTTATTCTCTCCTGGAAGAATCGGTGTTGTCCTCTTGTCAACTGTACCGTGCTGTATTCTGTATAGCATAGACAGTCGGTTATGTCTTCGTCTGGTCTTGAGCGATTCCCAGTTGAGGTCTTTAATCATCTTAGTGACACATCCTGGGGATTTGCTGGAGTAGTCATTGAAGACATAACGAGCGGCACGACGTTAGACCTGCTCTAGCGCTTTGACAGTGGTCTGGTGGTATGGGTCCCAGACATGGAGGCGTATTCCAGTGTTGGTCTAACCATAGCGGTGTACGAGGCTGCTTTGACCGGAGGCGTGCATTCCTTTAAGTTCCTTCTCAGGAAGCCGATAGTTCACTTGCCTTTACCAATGGTGTTCTGTATATGCCGGTCCCACGAGAGGTTGTTGCTGATGGTGACTCCCAAGTATTTGCTGGCCTCCTCTACGTCCAGTGTGTGGCCGTGGAGTTGGAAATTTGACTGTATGGCCTTTTTTTGTTGTTTTGCATGATCCTCATTACTGTGCATTTACTGGGGTTAAAACTCATCCGCCAAGTTTCTTCCCAGGTTTCTAAGGCGGTGAGGTCCCTTTGGAGTAGCTGGCTGTCGGTGGAGTTCTCAATGACTTTGTAAAGAAGGCTGTCGTCTGCAAATAATTTAGTTTGGGAGCATCTGATAGACTCTGGTAGGTCATTGATGAAGGCAAGAAACAACAGGGGTCCGAGCACAGTTCCCTGAGGGACTCCCGACATTACATCTGCTGTCTCCGACCTCGTACCATCTAAGACGACTTGTTGTGTTCTGTGGCTAAGGAAGGAATGGATCCATTTATTGGTACTGCCTCTCACTCCGTAGTGGTCCAGTTTGTGGAGGAGTCTTATGTGTGGACTTGTCAAAGGCCTTGGCGAAGTCAAGCAATATAACATCAACCTGCTTGCCCTTCGCCACATTGGAAGCAATGTCTTGGATGGTGTTCAGAAGCTGTGATTCACATGAGCGCCTTTTCCTGAATCCGTGCTGGTTGTCGCAAATTATGTTGTATTTGTCGAAATGCTGCATTGAACTACTATGTACAATGTGTTCCAACAGCTTGCAAGTGATAGAGGTTAGTGATACGGGCCTGTAGTTGGCTGCTTGGTGTTTGTCTCCCTTCTTGAAGATAGGTACCACTAAAGCTTATCTCCAGTCTTGTGGGACTTCTCCAATGTTTATCGAAATTTGGAAGAGTTTAGCTAATGCTGGTGCCAATTCTGATGCTGCTGCTTTCAGTATGAATGATGGAATAGAGTCAGGGCCTTTGTGTGTTTTCAGGTTGACCAAGAGCTTGTGGACACCTTTCCAGCCTACTGTGATGTTCTGCATGGGTGGTATATTACTTGGGCCTTTATCTGGAGTGTTGGAGGTATTCTCATTGGTAAAAACAGACTTAAACTGTTCGTTGAGGAGGTTGGCTCTGGACTTAGTGCCGCTCTGGAGAAATCCGTCACTGTTTTTTAGTGGTGCTACACCTGAAGATTCTTGACCTTTGCTCTTTATGTAGGACCAGAACTTCTTTGAGTTGTCTCTATAGTCGTTGCTCACTGTTGATTCCAAGTAACTCTTATTTGCCTTCCTTATTTGGTACTGCACCTCCCCTTGTAGTTGTTTGTACCGGTCGATGTCCTTTTTCAGTTTAGTTCTTCTTGACTTTTTGTAGGCTCTCTGTTTTCTTCGGATTGCTCTTTTAATCTCCGTGTTCATCCAATGGTTAGTATGACGGGAAGTTGTTAGTTTAGATGGTACTCTCTTTTTGATGGTGTTGGGTATGGTTGTCTTGACATTGTTCCATGTTGTGTTGATGTCGTCATGTTCTTGGATTATGTCAGAGAGGTTTTGGAGGCCTTCCTTTATGCCATGGATGTCTGCTTCCTTCTATAGTAATATCTGTTGTATCAAGCAAGACAATGTCGTGGTCACTGTAACCTATGGATGGCATGGGTTTACATCCCCTGCTTGAAGCTGGGGTGGGTGGAGAGAAAAATATCAAGTATATTTTGTTTACGTGTTGGAAAGTCCACTATCTGTTCTAGGCTGTTGTCTGCAACTATGTCAAGGAAGGTCTTATTCACTCGGTTGTTGTATTGGAAGCTAGAGATGGTTATATATTGCCAGTTGATGTCAGGAAGGTTAAAATCTCCCCCAATTACCAGAATATTTTTGATGAAAATTCTTCTTTTACTGATTCAAGGTAGGTTTCATCACTCTTGTCAGGTGGTCTGTAATAGGCCGTTACAGTAATTTTCTTCTTTTCGACTTTAACAGTCGCGCTTAAAAACTCGATGTTGGGGCTAGCTTTCGTCTCTCCAAGTTGTAGGTGCTTCTTTGCTGCAATAATACCACCGCCGTGTGGGTAGTTAGGTCTTTCTCTCCGCTGTATATCGTAGCCAAGTTGAAATGGTAAGATCTCTGAGGACTTTATGTCGCTTTCTAGCCATGTCTCAGTAACAATGATGATGTCTGGATCAGTATCTTTAATAATGGCTTCGAGAAGTTTGCCTTTCTGTAGGAGACTGACAATTTATGTTCAAGATTCTAAGATTCTTGTGTATCGGAAATCCTGTTTTTTCTCGGTTTTGGTGAAGAGGTCTGGATGTTTGAGCTCAGGTTAAAACTATCGAAAGTTGAGTTACTGTCTGGTTCTGTGCTTGTGCTGGCACTTGTTGACTGCGAAATATCAGATATGCTGTCGAAGAGACCTGGGTTTATTGACAAGTTACTATCAGCTTCTGGTACAGAGTACACAATGCTGGAGTTATTTGGTTTCAAGCACTTGGGGCAAGTCTAGCTTTCTTCGTTCTTACCCAGGACACTGAGTTCTGCTGTTGTCAGACCTATACATGATTTGTGCATCCACTGGTCGCAATCATCACATGCAATGCAACGAGTCTTGCAGGCTTTGGAGCATACGGCGCAGGGGAACTTCTGCTTCCTAGGCCCAGGGTTGGGTTCTATTCCACCAATAAGTAGTAGGTGTTTGATGTAGGGTAATCTGCCTTTCTCTGGTGTATAGCTGTAAATGACTTGACATTTTAAAATATGCAGTGGTGACGATGGTGGGTGGGGTAAGATTCTTTGTCCGGGAGGGTACAACGGCTTATCATGTTGTATTTTTGGGACATAATGGTTGGGAAGGTACCTGTGCAGTTGACCGCTGTAGATACATATGCTCTGGGCTAACGAGACAGCAAGGTATATGCGAAGAAGTGTTCGAAATACCATTGTTTACATTCCGTTCATGGGCGCCGCCATTGTTGACAAATGTGTGGCCTCGTTCTGGTCAAAGTGTCAAAACAAAGACAAGGAGTGGGAAAATTGAATTCAAAGTTTCTATGATGAATATTGTGTATCCAAACTTTAAAAGTGAAACCAAATTAGGTATTTCTCCAAGTACAAGTAATAATCCTGTTGTCTTTCAGTTACAATTTTATATTATTTGCTGATTTTTCGAAGCCAAATAAAGATCAGCTGTTCGCCATCACGCATGCGCAATCCGTGTTGAATCCGTATTCTTTTATATTTGCTGATAATACTTTTTTCTCCTATTTTAAATTTTGGCTTAATTTGATTGCTTTTCATCTTTCCATACAAGTTGAAATACACTTTTCCTTTATTTTTCTCATCGCTCGCTTCAGTCGGTTTCACCTTAATACTCCGATGTTTTGTATTAATGTTCTTATCAACCATCGCCTGTAACACATCTAAATATGTATTTGTATTGTTTGCTATGAAATATTTCCACATTGTTTCTTTTAATGTTCTATTAAATCGTTCAATTACTACAGCTTTTCCAAAATTAAACGTATGATACAGTTTAATATTATTATCATCAAGAAATTGCTTAAATGTCTTTTTATAAAATGCCACTCCCTGGTCAACCCAAACAAATTTACATTGTCTCCCCATGCCCATAATATTTTGGAATGCTTTAGTAATTTCCAGACCAGTTTTATTTGGAACAGGCATAACCCAAGCAAATTTACTAAATACATCAATCACACGTTTATTATATAAAACGATTGCATATCAACTAAATCAGCCAACCATATTTTATCAATTTCATTAACAATCACGCGGCGTTGAGTGAACTTTCTTCGTATATGTTTATAAAGCTCATCGGCTAGCTTATCAGTCCATCTCAACACCTTTTCTTGTTTTCTGATGCTCCAGACCAAGTTTATATTTTGTACTAATTAACGGCTTAACAATCATGCTTTTAGCAGTTTTTTCTCCAATTGATTTGGATTTACCTGGCCAGAACATTTTTATCGCACATTGATTTATTACTAGGACTTTCTTCATAACAGTGAGTATGCTCTTTGCAAATAGCATCTAATTGATTTGCTGTTATAATACTATCCAATTGCGTTTTAGTATTCCCGCAAGAAGCGCATGTTGCTTTTAACATTCTTCTACCATTTTTTGCAAGAAAATACTGAGGATTGACATTTTCTGTAAACATCTTTTCTTTAACGCATTAACTCATATATAACATATGTTTAGATAAAATATAATTGTGTGATGTTTTCATTTTCTATTGGTTTGCAAGGTTTTAGTATTTTATAACGAATATCATAAACACTATTTCCTTCTTGCAACTTTTTAATAAAGAACAAGCAAAAATACCCACACAAGACACTTGTTTTATCTTGATACTGAATAGGGTTGTATTTTATTATAGGTATGTAAGTTAAAACATCTTTTGTCGGAATTGGACCAAACGTATCAAAATAATATTCATTACAGTAGCAAGTCCAGTGTGTACCAGGTCCAGTATAATCATCAAGATTAATAATACCGAATTTTTATTTATTTTGTTTTGGTATGTTATTATTGCTAAACACTCCCCTGAAGTTTTTAATACCAAACTGCTTAACCTACATTATTATGTCTAAGTTAGAGATAGGATCGTTTTTGAAAATTAACTTTTATTTACGAGTGGGATACTTCTATATGGTTTAATTTGCGAGTCTTCTTGTAAACCATTTCCACGATCAACTCTCAGGCCTTTGCCTACTCTCAATCCTTTCCCTTTTTGTGTCTACTTGCAAACATTTTCCCGTCAAGTCCACTAATAAGAGATCCAATTAAAGGAATTCCTTGTAATTCAAGTAATCCAAGAAATCGCCCGTCTTGTTGTTGATGGCTTGTTAGTTTAATAGGGCAGCAGCAACCTTTTGACTTTTTAATCTTTTTTCTTTGTGACGGTGTTAGCACAATAGTTCAAGTAGTGCTTGTTTTAAATCGCTAGGTATAGTTACAATTCCATTTCCGAATAGTTTACCGATTCCAGTACTTGCCAGGCAATAGGTACTCCTGTCAGAGCGAGTCTAGCAACTGTTTGTAATATTGTTTTAGTCAAAAAACCAACTACTGCTCCCATAAAGCCTCCATTTTTAGACTGAGATCTCATTTGCGATTTTGATATATTTATGTCTAAGCCATGTCCCTTGGATTTAGCTTTAGTAATATGTTTAATCTGAGTAGTTGTCAGCAGGAAAGGAAAATCCCCAGTTAGTTGATTATTCTTTAGCCTGAGCGTTAGTTTACTTTTGTTTTCATACGCTTTTGCTCTAAATTTCTCTTTTGCCCTTCTGTTAAATTTACTGAATAGTTTTGGAAAGTCATTTATATTATATGTTAGATTACACTATAATTAATTCATATCCAACAGTATCAATAACGTCATCTTCCTCATACAATATCAACGCATAGGTTCCCCTGGGGTATATTTAGTTTTTATCTTAAAATTAGTTGTTTTGGGTCAATGCTGACTTCATCACTTTTATAGCGTAAATCAAAATATATCACACCAAAAAGCGTGTTAAAATTACTCATGTTTAGTAAAGTTCTTGTGTTTTTATCATTTTGTTTGTAAGAATAATTAATAACATATGAATATTCTTATAATATTATTATAACTGTATTCAGTTTATGGATAATAAATTTCATTGCCAACTTCCAGTCTAGCTGATTGTAAATAGCAAGTATTATTAACAGCATTAACCTAAAGCGTATCCAACAGATGAGGATTTTGTGTTTGAGAGGAATTTTGTCTGTCTTTTGCAAATACACAAAACATGTTTTGGATTTTTAACACCAGCCGTTATTTTAAATACGGAATCAGTTTCTTCGGAACAACCTTTTTCTTGTATCATTTCACGAAGTCTACTTTGTTGAAGTCATATGATGTGCCATAACATGGCGTAAACCTTCAGAATTAAACATCATTTTAGGTATCCACAAAACTAATTGATTAAGAATTACTCTCCCATCATGAACACCGGCAGCTTTGAAAATTAGCAGATCATCAACCGCCAGTTGCAAATTAATCTGAATTTGACTTGGAGGCAGCATGCTTACTTCCAAACCTTCAAAGAAGGAATATTTGTTTAGTGGAATAGAGTTTACTATTTTATTAGTTATGATAAAAGCATGACGAGCTGCAAATCCTGAATTATAACCAGCTTGATCATCTCGAGATTCAGCCACAGCCGTGGTATTTAAATAAAAGTATTCATTTGTTCCTGTTTTTTTTTGCATAATCGCCAGGCCTATAAAGCAAACTTTTAACATTAACAAATATATGAAGATTATTTCCATCACAAACTGTTTTTCCTTTTTGTTTTACTTGCATTTAATCGATTAATGAAGCAGCATCATTAATTAAACAATTTGATCTGTGGCTGTAAAAGCAGCCCCATCAGAAAGCTTTTTTACTTGAAAACTGATTTCAAGATATACGTTATACCAATCAAAGTAAGAACTTCTATCATTTAGCGTAAATTGGTAGCCACTTTTCATTTGTCTAGTAGTATTTTCAGATCTAGTTATGGGGGTATCTAATTGAATAGGAACTTCATATCTAGTATTATATTTATCGCTTCGAAACATCTATATACTATTAGTTAGATTATTTTTAATAACTTATCGTTTAATTCTTGCATGAATATCTTTGGTTCCTCTTCCGGATAGTAATATGGTAATTTTTGCATTTACAACTCCTTCAGTTTCAGCTACAACTTCTGCCACGGTTCCTTTTTGTTATCAGCCTTTGTGGGTTCTTTTAAAATTATTTCCCCTTTTGGTTTAGGTTTAATAACTGAAACCAATTTATCAGCAGACATTTTCCCTATTTCACCTCCTAGTTTTTTAGAACCACTCTCTATGATTTGTTTTCCAGCAGTTTCTAATGCTTTCTTGCCTGCTGTTTTTACAGACTCACAAAATAATTTTGATCCAACCTTTGCAAATATATCAAATATACCAGCTCCCGTTAATCTATCTACTTGAGTATTAGTTCCTGTACTAGTATCAAACTTTTTTTAATTTTGTCATGTATAACTTATGTTGGATAAAACATAAATTACTCAACTTATATTACATTAATTATTTTAAAACAAATCAAAATGACGTATGAACTTAATAATTTTACCGGAGAAATCGGTTATGTAAATATTAATAGTGTTAATGATTGTTTTGTTTACTTCACAGAACCCAACTCTTATCGGTTTATCTTTAAAAGGATATGACCTCGTAAGGTCAGTTGTACTTATTTCATAAATAACATCCCCATATGATCCATCAACAATAGAATTACTTATCAAATCACAGTAAATATATAAAGTATCAATAGAATTCTTTATGTTTGGTACTACTGTCCCAAATTTAGTTTCTCTGATAACTGCATTTTGTCAAGGCCAATTAAAGTGTGAAAGTTTGATTTTCTTAAATCAAGTATGAAATTATTATGAATAGTAACTAAACATTTAAAACTCGATAAATCAAATTTAATTTGACTTCTATGGTGATGTGATTTATAAACTTCGTAAGATTCTTGGTCATGATCACTTTCATACTATCTTTGTTAAACTTGTTAAAAAGTTTATCAAAAGAGGTTATGACCCTATCATTTTGCAACGTACTGCATGCTTGGTGGTGGACCCATTTACAGTTCGCCACTATGCTTTCCTCTTTAATTGTACGATGACCGGACAGGCTGTGGACCCTGTGATGACGCCTACCTAAAGCCCATTGGGACGGTGGCGTTTGATGTTTGTCCATGATCTTTCTTGTCGTGCCCTTAATGGTTTATTCTCTTACTGCTCTGGCTTCTGCAAAGTCATTGAGTATCTTCATTGTGGCTTTCTAGGCTATTGTTTGTTTGTATTATATTTACACGAGCATATATGTGTTTTACTTATATTGCCTATTGATGCTGCCTTGTTGGTTAGAGATTAGATCATGGCGGGGATTTCTTAATTTACACTGTCCTGTTTTAATGGGATGACAGTAGGGTAAGTGTGAGGTTTGGTGCACACTAGAACCGGTTTAAACCCCCAGTGGCCTACTTTGCCACTGACCGTTCCAAGGCGGTAGCCCTATTGTCAACCCTTTTGTGTTTGTGATGTCGTTTGCATTTTTTATTACTTTTGTCTTTTTGTTTGTCTGTTTGCGTGTTTGTTTTTGTGTTTTGTGGTTGACTGTCGTCCTTGAATGCTGCTTTCCCTGTCCGATAGTTTTATTCTTTTTTAATGGAATAGGAGAGTCATCAGCTGAATCACCGTTTACAGCCATGTTTCTTTTCCAATATTTTCCATTGTGATGCCTTATCGTTTTGTTCTTAAAATCGTCACTTATATTATACCAAGAGTAAGTCCTAGAATAAATCTTATCAAGTCCAATGCCATACTGTTTGTTCTTGTCTAATATACATGGTCTTACAAATACAGTTGTAAAGTTACTCGGCATGTTAGAGTTATGAATTAATGCAGCTCTTTCTGACGATAATACAATTTGTTGTTCCATTTAATATAGGTTAGATGAAATTAACTACCTATATAAACATTTTAAAACTAGATTTTTCAAAATTGAAACTTGGTAGTGCAGTGTTTTATGTTATTTTTATGGATATAAAAACCTTTCCTGACCACCAACAATACCTAATTAAAAATGTTCTACGTTCCCTTCTGTATAAGTAAAATCTATTTCAAATGTATAGTGCCCAGATTGTCTAATGGTAACCCTCCTAGTAGTATCAAAAGTACAATATTATCCAGTGTCTATAAATGGATTTTTTACAAAAGAAAACGGTTCAAGAAAGAGCTAATGAATGGTTCTTTTTTAAGTGGTTTTTGTGTCGGGTACGATGCATAGCCAAAGTTATCTTTCATAATGATTATTCCGTCTATTGTTGCTTCACTTTGAACTCATCAATTATGCCAAGAAGTCCTGTGTGACGACTATCAGAATTTTGATTATACTCTTTAAAAAAGCTATTTTATTATCAAAAGCTCAGTGTATGTCATGTTGGGCAGCTCTAATATGCCCTGAAGCATCAGCAATAGCATTCTCTAGTTTATTATTGTCAACTATTTTGTTTAGAGTAGTCTCTAGCGACTTGCCGTCAACTATTTTCTTTTTGATGCCTTCAAACTCTTTGTTGATATCGTCAACGTCAGTGTTTATCTGTTCATTCAATATTTTAATTTGAGTTATTTCAAAAGTTACAAAAGCAGTTCTCATTTCTTTTGAAGCATCAGCAATAGCAGCTTGAAGTACATTGTTATCAACCATTTGTTTATTTATTTCCCGAGTTCGTTCATTAATACATTCAACATCAACTTGTATTTTTTCGCAAAATGTTTTATAGAGTTCGATATCTTCCAATCCATCTTCTTTCTTTTCTAACTTTTTTAAAGCATCACCCAGTTTTATTTCATCCTTTAAGCCATTTTGAAAGTCAACCATTTCTCACGGTTTGTCTGTAATTGCTTTTATATTTGACTCATTTTGTCATCAACACCTGTTGTGAAATATTTCATCATTTCTGGAATTTTATCAATATTAAAATTGCCTATATTATTTCTTTTTCTTTTTAAAGTAAATTGCTTCTTTGCTATATCATCTGCATCTGCTGGATTACCAACATTGATAATTCTTTTTTTATCCATGTAACGATCATTTTTAAAACGTTTTCCTGGTTCTTACCATTGTGAAGGTAATTAACCAGATGCTTCTGTTTTACCTACTCAGACAGCACAATACGAAAATTTGTAATATTAACACCGCCTGAACTGGCATCCTCGCTACCAATATTATTAAAAAGCCCCATTATAATATATATTATAATGAATTTCGCCTATGAAGGTTCTTTTGATCAATTTCCTCGGACGATCAAGGGTACAGAAAGTCATACTGTTTGTCAGTTGCTTTTTTATACTGATCTTTAAGAGGCGAAGGTTTTGAGACACACAGAAATCAAACGTATGCATTTACTTAAATGTATAGCTGCAATACAGGCTGATAAACTGTATCACAGTCATCTGGAGGCACAATTCACATAAACACGCATACATACGTAATATTTCTAGTATAATCTTTCGAGTATATGCCATTTATACTGCTTCTCGAGGGCCGCAGGCAGTATAAATCGCATACGAGAAAAACATGCTATACATGTTTTGTACATTAGCCATTCAATGCCGGAAATTGACATTTTGATTGACAGGATCTGTGTAAACATTACAACTACGCACGTGTAAATTGCCTAGACCATGATATAACTGCCGAGTCTGTCATTTATAGCTCGGCTGAAATATACCGGCAGTAATAGCACGGTTTAGGCTGAGACCGTCAGGTTTATGAACATTATATCATAAGCAAGAACAAAGGAAAACCATTAGAGCTATGGTACAAAATACAATTTTAGCTCATATGAGTGGGATCACATTTAAGCATTCAACCACACACAGCTGTATTAAGACAGTGACAATGAAAGGTGCCGGATCTTGGGGATACTGTAAAATCAGTAAATATATTAAAGGGAGATAATTTGAACTTACTACGGCAATTATATATATATTATAGTCTACAATCTCCGGATATTCCATCAAAACGAAACGTTCATGATTTAACAGCTATACTTTCACAGTTTATCAGCTACTACTACTACTATTTCCCGAATTGGTTCTGTTACGCTCCCTAGTCAGAAGAATATTTACAAGTGTCGAATTAGTGGAGGTCATCCGTGTAATGCACTAAATGAATATACAATTAACACCTAAGGACATAATTAGTTTCTTCAGTGACATAACGACATAACAGCAATATATATGTGGGTTCTTTAATTGGTCACCCTAGCTGAAAATGCTAGTGTGAGGAACTATCAGCTATTTTTATTTTTTTTTATTTTGTTGATTGACAGGATGTGTGTAAACATTACAACTACGTACGTGTAAATTTCCTAGACCATGATATAACTGCCGAGTCTGTCATTTATAGCTCGGCTGAAATATACCGGCAGTTATAACACGGTTAAGGCTGAGACCTTCAGGTTTATGAACATTATATCATAAGCAAGAACAAAGGAAAACCATTAGAGCTATGGTACAAAATACAATTTTAGCTCATATGAGTGGGTTCTTTAATTGGTCACCCTAACTGAAAATGCAAGTGTGAGGAACTATCAACTCCTTGTGTGTGGTACCACTATAACAGCTGCTGCCGTGTGCGATGACTATAATTTGTTTAAGAGTTATAGAGACTTTTATTTGTATTTAGCACACATCACAAAAACTACATTTAGTATCTTTTCTGGATCCAGTGTTTGTGAAAGGTGTTCGGTTCAATGTATGATTTTCTCTACTATATATATATATATATATGTGTGTATATATATATATATATATATATGTGTGTGGAGAAACTCTAGCAATTATATTTATGCCGTAGCTTTCGGCCTTGCGGCCTTCCTCAGTGGCGTATTTATTAACAATGAATATACACAATAAAAACGGAACTGACGTAACGTTATTAAGCGACGTCATTTGGCGCGCTATTCCTTAGTATTGATGCCGTACGGCTTATAAGTTCTGAGCTTATTCTTCCATAAGCCCTCGATTGTTTTTCTGTACATAATCTCCCCATGCAGTTTTTCGAGGCCCATCACAATAAAGTCATTAACGCTATGGCCTTCACTAGCTACCGGGTCGTCGTGTTTGGTCCTGATTCGGGATAAATTTAGTAGGTGGGGTTGATATAGTGTATCTCCCGTCTCTCCAACATGAATGTAGTTATTGCAGGTCTTGCAAAATACTGCATATACAACGTTGGTAGACTTACAGTCTATATAGTTACGGACGTTGTATACCTCTCCGTCGTTGCCCTGGAACACCATGTGCGGGCACAGGGCGCAGCGTTTCGCTCGACATGGTGCGCTTGTGTTGTTTTTACTAAATAACAGCTTATTGTGTTTTTATGGACAAGTATGTCCTGAATATTACAGTCCCTCCTAAAAGCAATTATCGGTGGCTGAGGGAAAACTGCTCTCATTCTGTCCGATGTGTATAGCGTTTTCATGTGTTTTCTCAGAATTCCGCCTACGTTAGGTAGACCTCGGGAGAAAGTCAATACTAGTGGCACCCGCTGAGATGCTTGCTTATCGCTGTTATATTGAAGAAGATCTTCCCGCTGTTTGTTATCGACCTTCTTTAGCTCCCCTCCACGAAGCTTCCATCATTTGTAGCTGCGCTTTGATTTCACTCCTGTGTGTTTGGTACCGTCCTTTATCGGAGCATATACGCTTTACCCGGACTCCAAGGCCATATGGTATGGCCTTCTTCGTAGACTCAGGGTGTGATGATTCTTTGTGGAAGAATAAGTGCTTGTCTGTAGGCTTGGTGAAGAGATCAGTACTGATTACCCTATTAACGATGCTGGTGTGAACGTCTAGGAACTCAAGGCGATCAGTAGAAAATCTGAGCTCCAGCTTGATCCTTGGGTGTATTTGGTTGCCTAATGAATGGAAGTCACCCAGTGACTCTATACCGTGCGTCCATAATCCCCAGACGTCATCCACAAACCGGAAATAAGCAAGAGGGGATTTGTTCCTCCGCCTAAAAAGTTCTGACTCCCACTCGCCGAGGTAGGTTGATGCGTAATTCATTCCTAGGTGAGACCCAATGGCGATTCCTTCATTTTGCACATATCGCTTATCACGGAAGGAGATATTATTAATTTCAAGAACAGTGTCCATCATTCTTAGAACATACTCTGTGGGGATTGACTTATTTGAGCGTTGGTTAAGAGCCTTTTCGACTGCGCATCTAGTCTCTTTTCTCGTTACACTTGGGTAAAGGGTTTTAACATCGAGGCAGAAAATAATTGTATTGCTTGGTAAGGGCTGGGTTATGTCACTTAACTTCTTGAGAAAGTCCGTGGTGTCTTTAGTATAAGTTGGTAAGGATGTAACATGTTCTCGTAGCTCCTCCTCCACTACCTCTGCCATTTTTTCTGTAGGATGATTTCTTCCATTCACTTTCGTCCGTAGTGGCATGTCTTGCTTGTGTAAAGGCACATGTAATGTGAACAAAAATCTTCGAAATTGAATGTTAAAACCCCCCGATCCTTTGTGTTTTCAGACATAAAGTGAACATGAACATTACTGCTGGTTTGATATTGTGTGAGAATAACTAAAGGTTAGCATTTGTTTCATAATTTATATTCAGAATTGTACTGACTTTAATTCCGGAAAGCACGAGTAGTGCGTATGAAGTAATTGAAGTATATCATTACACCACTTCTGGTTACAATATGCCGCCATTTTGTTTACCTGTATTTGTAACATCAACATCCACTTACCGTTTTATCCTATTAAAGGCGATGGTCGCGGGCTATCGTCCTAATAGTGGCGCTTTTAACGTCTCACAACACAGTTAATTTTACATAGCTCTGCATATGTAGCAGGACCCCTCTGGACCACTGTAGAACTTAATGAATTTTCTCAAAAATATTATCTTTGTTAAACTTGATGTCTGTTGCACGAAATATCCAACAAAAAAACGGGGTTGACCAATTTGCTTTTTTTTAATATCAATAGTTTGAAGAGACTCTCTTGAATGCGTCCATTTTACTAACATTTTCAAATGTATCACTACCCAGAATTAGATTCTCAGATCTGGGCTCAGAAACATTCAGGCATATCCTAACCTGTATGAAATCATGAACTTGTCCCATTCTTGTCACCTGCAACAAAAAAAGAGAAAATATTTTCACATTTTAAGAAATAAGCAAGAACCGAATAACACTGATCTTTTTTTTAAACTCCAGAAAGTTCCTACCGTGACTGGCAAGGGAAATAACTTTTTAGTGAGACCTTGAAGGAAAAAAAGTTCCGCGACATGCGACGAAAATCTTTTCTAAAGAAACTTACGGTAAAGCCCTACATGAAATGGTCTCATTTGACCACATCGGGCGACAATTTGTGAAATTATAGCATAAAGAATGACAACGTCTGGATTCGACAAATTGAGATCTAGGCAATTCGAAAATGTATAGGACTGCATAGAGACGACAAAGGTGTATCTTTAATAACTCCTTCTTTAGTAAAATAATTATCAGTATTGTTATTTCTATATTTCTTTACCTAAAATGTGTTTCATATTTAAATTATAATGTGTGTAAGTCAAGTCAAGTTCATACCAAGTTCAGTCAAGTCAAATTATGGTGAGTCAAGTAATAAGGAAGTTATGGTGAGTCAAGTCATAAACAAGTTGTGCAGACTTTCAGCAGCTGATTCAGTCTAGTCTAGTCAAGTCAAGTCTAGTTAATTATAGTATGGTCGAGTCAAACAATAGTCAAGTCAAGTCAAGTCAAGACCAAAGTGAAAATGTATCCATATACAATTTACTAAGTACATTGATCCGAAATTAACTAAATTCAATACAATAGTTTCACACATTCATGTTAAGTTCAAGTCAAGTCTAAGTCAAGTTAAGTCAAGTTAAGTCAAGTTCAAGTCAAGTATAAGTCAAGATTAAGTCAAGTTAAGTTTTGGTAAGTCAAATCATAAACAAGTTATGTAAGGTGTGCAGTTGAGTCAGTCAATTCAAGTCTAGTCAAGTCAATAGTCAGTCAAACCAAGTCAAGTCAAGTCAACACTGAAAATTTATACTTTAATAATATATTCATCTGAAATTAGCTAAATTCAGTACAATAGTTTCACACATTCTTGACAACTGTCACAAAATTACAAAACAAAACGCTTTTACAAAATGTCAAGAAACGATGAGAGAAGCATACTCATGAACTTGTCCCATTCTTGTCACCTGCAGCAAAAAAAGAGAAAATATTTGCACATTTTAAGAAGAAATAAGCAAGAACCGAAAAACACAGATCTTTTTCTTAAGCTCCAGAAAGTTCTACCGTGACTGGCAAGGGAAATAACTGTTTAGTGAGACCTTAATGGTGTAATTGTCCTAATTATAACACGCAAAGCCAACACAATGAAATGTACTGCCTGTGATTTATTGGTAACATGTACTGCATGTGATTCATTGGTAACGAACTATACTACTGTACTAGTGCTTAGAGCCGACATGTACTGCATGTGATTCATTGATAACGAACTATACTACTGTACTAGTGCTTTGTGATTCATTGATAACGAACTATACTACTGTACTAGTGCTTAGAGCCGACATGTACTGCATGTGATTCATTGATAACGAACTATACTACTGTACTAGTGCTTAGAGCCGACATGTACTGCATGTGATTCATTGATAACGGACTATACTACTGTACTAGTGCTTAGAGCCGACATGTACTGCATGTGATTCATTGGTAACGAACTATACTACTGTACTAGTGCTTAGAGCCGACATGTACTGCATGTGATTCATTGGTAACGAACTTTACTACTGTACTAGTGCTTAGAGCCGACATGTACTGCATGTGATTCATTGATAACGAGCTATACTACTGTACTAGTGCTTAGAGCCGACATGGACTGCATGTGATTCATTGGTAACGAACTATACTACTGTACTAGTGCTTAGAGCCGACATGTACTGCATGTGATTCATTGATAACGAACTATACTACTGTACTAGTGCTTAGAGCCGACATGTACTGCATGTGATTCATTGATAACGAACTATACTACTGTACTAGTGCTTGGAGCCGACATGTACTGCATGTGATTCATTGATAACGAACTATACTACTGTACTAGTGCTAAGAGCCGACATGTACTGCATGTGATTCATTGGTAACGAACTATACTACTGTACTAGTGCTTAGAGCCGACATGTACTGCATGTGATTCATTGATAACGAACTATACTACTGTACTAGTGCTTAGAGCCGACATGTACTGCATGTGATTCATTGATAACGAACTATACTACTGTACTAGTGCTTGGAGCCGACATGTACTGCATGTGATTCATTAGTAACGAACTACACTACTGTACTAGTGCTTGGATTCGACATGTACTGCATGTGATTCATTGGTAACGAACTATACTACTGTACTAGTGCTTAGAGCCGACATGTACTGCATGTGATTCATTGATAACGAACTATAATACTGTACTAGTGCTTAGAGCCGACATTCGGTTTCAAATTAATCTTCCTCCTTGAATGCTACTTTCCCTATCCGATCTTTTTATATTTCTATATTAATAAATTTATGACTCTATGTGTGTTGTTGTTTTAAATTATAATATAGTAAATATTTACTTACAGGTTATAGTTAATCCAGCTGATTGATATATGTTAATAGCAATAGCCATTCATTATATTTGTTAAAACTCCATTGTAGGGAAGGGCCGTAACTAATGTGGGTAGCACTTGTGGCCCGACCCGATTGCCATGTTCTTGTACATATAACGCAGTAAATTATGTTTAAATCAAATCAGTAAATATTAAGATAATTTCTACTAATTTGATTTGTACAAACCACACATCGTAATATATTAATTAGTTCTTTTTCTATTTCTTTGAGTGTCAGTTTTAGTTAATGTATACATATTGTTTTAATTGTGGGTGTTCACTTATGTCAGAGTTTATTCTTAATATAATATAATTATCTGGTATTCAAATTTATAAATTTTATGTGTTTATTTATCTTCTAACTTCATTATCTTAATCCACGTTCCCCACTGTTCAATTTTCAATACATATACTCATTAATTAATCATAGGTCATATAAATCACACATTTTAATCAATAATCCAAGGATATAAAAAAAAACAGAAGAAATTATATATAAAATAGCAATTTATGTGAGGATGTACTTGAATATATTTTAAGAAATAATATTTGCAATATAACATCTGACAGTAAACGCCTCTGACAAATATTTACTTAAATTAAAAAGTAATTGAGTATTGATGAGTCAAAAGCATCAAATAATTGAAGGGATGTTTTACGTTTTAGTTCAGTATTTCTTATGTTTGCAGTCAATATATTCATAGCTTTTAATGTTTTGCCGCACATAGCCTGTTGAACATGTGACTATGAATAAACATAAAACGTAATTACTATATACTTTCCAGTGAATGGTGGATATTATGAGTACAACAAACACCTTATTTTTCCATTGTTTTTTTTGTTCACGCTAGAGCTATATCGGCTTATATTTTCACTGTCTTTAAAATGTCAAAACAATTGTTTGTTTGTTTTTCAGAAAACTGAAATAAAAGTTATTTGATTTGATTGAAATCACTTAACTAAGATTTATTGAAATCGGTCAGGAGTTGTAAATGTTATGGCGAGTTAAAATAGAAATAGAGTCGTTGACGTCGCCAAAAATAGTTATGTTTTTAAGTTTCCGGTTTGTGAGTATATACTAAAAAGGATATGTATTGCTTTGTCGTGAATATAGGATTGAATTCCATCTCAAAGGGAGAAAACTCAAATAGTTTCAATTACAATATATACTATGACGACGAGCGGCAATAAGAATGAAAATTGTAGAATATATTTGTTTTAATTCATTGCATTGGAATTAGAGCATCATGTGTGGTTTGTTTGTGTAAAATTAATAGCGAGTTCTATTAAGTGTAGCAATGGCAGGGAACAAAATGGAAAAACAAAATAAAGATAGTAACTTTTTTATTTGAAACTAAACGTCTAATTTAAGTGCTTTGCTATAACCAAGAAAGTGCTATATTCGCTATTTTTATATTATGCAAAGACTGGAGGAGCTGGACAAAAAGGACCTTCGTTAAAACCGACAATTCGCTATAGGTGATTTCGGCTATAAATATACAATCCGGCTATATGTATTCTTTTGACTATAAATAATATGTTTAAAGCACAATTATATAAATACACACTCTGAATATGTATGAATAATTACAATTTACATACGGTAATAATATGATGAATGACTATCCAATGTTTATATTTTAAGTCATGCTGTACAAAAACAACAAATTGTATGTACAACTCAGTGTGTCAGGTCCCTGCCAAGATTTGAACTTGAATCTCTTTTCTCGAAAGAAAAGCGTGTTTCCTTACACTACAGAGATAGCCCAGACATCACAAAAAGAGTGTACAAAACTAAGCGAAATTAATAATGATGTAGATCAAAAGAATGTCAAACTAAAACTAGAAATTGTTATTGTCCATGGGACAAAAACGTATGGCTCCCCCACTCGCCCGAACAGACATAATTCACGACTCTAGGTGCAACCGTTCCCACTGATCTGAGATCGTTTTGATATTCAATATCCCTGTGACTATATCTACTATCTGTATCAGTAATATTTACTGGTCATGACCAACCATCCTTCCAAGCTTGAAGACCTTAGGTCCAACCATTCTGTAGTTATTGATTGGACATTGTTTTTTATTGATCGGGGATCGTTTTGATATCAATAGGGGTCATGTTCTGGTCATGACCAACCATCCTTCCAAGTTTGAGGACCCTAGGTCCAACCATTCTCTAGTTATTGATTGGACATCGTTTTGATAGTCAATGTCGCCGCGACCTTGACCTTTGACCTCAAAATCAATAGGGGTCATCTGCTGGTCATGACCAACCATCCTTCCAAGTTTGAGAACCCTAGGTCCAACAATTCTCTAGTTATTGATCAGACATCGTTTGATAGTCAATGTCACCGCGACCTTGACCTTTGACCTAGTGAACATCGGTTTGAAAGTCAATGTCAAAATCAATAGGGGTCATCTACTGGTCATGACCAACCATCCTTCCAAGTTTGAGGACCCTAGGACTAACCATTGTGTTAGTTATTGATCGGATATAGTTTTGATAGTCAATGCCACTGCGACCTTGACCTTTGACCTAGTGACCCCAAAATCAATAGGGGTCATCTACTTGTCATGACCAACCATCCTTCCAAGTTTGAGGACCCTAGGTCCAACCATTCTCTAGTTATTGATCGGACATCGTTTGTGACACAGACATACAGAAAGCACAAAATCAATATGGCTCCCCTCCACACTTTGTGTGGGGGAGCCATAACTATCACTGAAGGTTATTAATACCCTTGCAAACGCATACCCCATGACTTCATGCATATGCGCAGTTCATACTGATGCTTCTCACAATGTTTGGGGTATGACAGAGGTCACAGTGACCTTATTTTGGTATCCGACACACCGCTACCCCAAGATGTATCCACATACCAAGTTTGGTATTTCTAAGTGTTATTGTATTGAAAATATGGTCCGGACAAGCATTTTCTATGACAGAGGTCACATGTCAAGGTCACAATTACCTTATTCTGGTACGCGACACATCGCTATCCCAAGATGTATCTAAATACCAAGTTTGCTATCTCTAAGACTTAGTGTTATAGTATTGAAAATACGGTCTATGACAGAGGTCACAGGTCAAGATCAAAGTCACAGTGGCCTTATTTTGGTATGCGACACACAGCTATCCCAAGATGTATCCACATACCAAGTTTGGTATCTCTAAGTGTTATAGTATTGAAAGTACGGTGCAGACAAGAGGTGAAAGAGAGTCTGTGGATGCTCTACTGGCTAAATGTGCAGGGGACCGTAACACATTTTCAACATTCATTCAACCGGCACATGGCAATGATATAGGCCACTAGTTGTTGAATGCCAGCCAGGGTAGCAGGAAAACTAGTATGTAGAAAGTTAGTGTATTACAGGGTTCCCACAGTGTTTTGAGAACAAAACTCGAGGTCTTTTCCAGGTTTTCCCACTGTTTTCAAGGACAATTTATACCAGTGTTTGTCCGACACCGTTGTTGCAAAAACGTTAAATTGTTCGCAGTACTATACGTGACACCACACAAGATGTTAGTTTATTGTTTTTGACAAGTATTGACTTTAACCCGCTGTTTTTAGGCCGTTCTCCCTCCCATGAAGGAAATTTAGTGTTGACATTTAACTTGTTCTCAGACGACATGCTTTATCGATTCAAATGATTAGACGCTTGCATATACGACGGAACATTGCGAGTTTTATTTGAAAATACTCGGCTAAAATCGTGAACATATTTTATGAGTCAATCGGTGAGGTAACGAATTTGTACGACAGCGATCGAAAACAAAAGTACAATTTGGGGATCACATTTCATTGATCAGAGCATTAACACATCTTTACGATTGTTCACTAATACCAATGGTTAATTTTTATTGGCTTACTAGGCCATTCGCCAAATCGCCATAGGCGAAATGTAACCTGAACTGGCAAATGAAAACAGTAAGAAATACACACCAAATTCGCCAGACATCGGCGGTCTGGCGAATCCAAATTTCCGATCGATTTTGTCTAAAAGATCTCGGAAAATCCCGAATTCTAATTCACAAAATCTTTCACTGTTTATAAACCACTATTCCGCTGAGTGTTTTAGCTAGTTAGTGACAATCACTTTAGATCGATAAACTAATTATGTCAGCGTTTATTGAAAACCACTGTCAAATTGTCGGTGCGGTAAGACTCCGCCCATTGTTACGCCTCTTGCTGTCAATAAACTGGTTTGTGTCCCCACGCTCAACATTATCTGTCATATAAAGCCGTGACATTATTCACAGATTTAACTGCGTGATCGAGCCGGGTAAAACATCAAATAATGTGGCGCCCTCTAGCGGCCAACATGGCTGATCAAAACAGAAAATCTGAAAATGTTTGCTTACGAATTAGCCAGAGATACTCAGCCCGTCTGTGTTTTTGAACTTTACGATCATTGATAAGTGTTAAAGGAACACATGGCAATCTTGAGTTTTCAAAAACTAGCAGCGTCCGTTAGTTTTTTTACATAAATTGCATTTGTTCAATCATTAATGTTAATTATAAGAATTGTATTAAGCCATTTGTTTTTGCATATTATTATTTCTTTATATTATTGCACCAGTAATTAAAACTTATAGTATAATAAGACGAAATAGTGAATACTTAAAATTTGATTTATTTAAATGTAACCAGGGTAAAAGTAAAAATGATACTTGATATATAAATCGAGACACCCATTTCAAATACTGCAAGATTACTATGCATCCCTTTAAGTGCCTACTAATTAGTTGTACACACGGTATCGTAAACTGGAACAATGGCAAGTGTGAACCGGTGTTTGATCGGCTGTTTCTGAATTGGGTTCATTTTATGGTTGATTGTTCAATCAACATGAAACAATACAAAAGGTGCGATTACTCAAAATATTGGTGTATGTAGCATTTCTGAATTTGCAGCGCGATCTTTCTAGATTTCTTTGGAACTCGTGTTAGTTGAACTTGTATATGTCTCAGTTTAGCCTTACATGTTTTAAATATATTGCTATTTATTTTATTTCTCTGCATGTTACCATATTGAAATCCATTTAATGAAAATACTAAATGGTGACAAGAGTCTGCATTTTTGTATTTTCTTATTATATGCACGCATTCATTCTGCCCTTTTTTAAATTTCAGTATTAACAATTTTTAAAAATTAAAATTACATTAAATTAAATACAATTTTTAAAAAGTTCTGAATATTGTACAACTCAACATGTAATTATAAGCACTAAAGCAGAACGCATAATATTATGATGTGGAAATATTGATACCCTATAGGTTAATAAAGCATACTCTTTTAACATACTATTGATGTGTACGCAAACGCAAAGTTTTAGCGCCTTCAATTAGTTTAAAAATATCTCGGCAAAAGTCTGGCTAAAGACACTCTAATCTGGCTAAAGGAATTTTTAAGACTTTAGCCAGATTTGGCTATTGGGTTTAAATCGTAGCGCAAGGCTAGGCTTACGCAAAGTACGGAATATCAATTGACGTACACCTTTGTTTTTATAAATCACCGGGATTCCAGACTTGGAGAGGCTACACAACACTATTTTTTTCCAGAATAAATACCGGTTTTTACTGATTTGGGTAAAATTCGAGCGGTTTTCATGGCCTGGAATTACTGTTTTCAAACTCCCGACTTTTTCCCGGTATGGGAAGCATGATATTATGTCCTTTAATGGGGCATAACACCGCCAAAAGTCATTCAACTGGAACACAACAATGACATGCACAACTACACATGGCACTAATCATCCCTGCCATTGAATCAAGATAACAGAAATGTGACAAAGTGTGTGTATTAAAATTTTAAAGAACTTAATATCATTAACCAGTACACAACAATGGCAGTGCAATTAGGCTTGGTATAGTTCTATGACATAAAACGTCACAAAACAGAGCTACAGATAAGCAACGTATTTGCGTAAATTCCGAGTTAAAACTCCCTAAATACACAATCAAATTTTACTTTATTGGTGCGTACCAATTATGTTTAACAAATTAATTACGCAAAATAACCGTTTTTGTCAGCATATAATATTTTATCCATTACCGTGAAGACGGCCAATATCAAACTAATGCATCGCCGTTTCCAGTCAATTCTCAAAAAAGAGAGCCATTGAGATTGGCTAAATGTGACTGGTTATCAAGTTTATTTTTTTCACTCGAAAGTAAATCCTTCAGGAACAAAAATGTTGTATTCAGTCTATTTTTAATTATTCGGCATCACCGAAGCACTCAACTTTCTCTAAACGTCAACATGGCTAAAAGAGGCGCAGGTGTTTGAACTCAGTGCAAGAATATTCATTATCGCTAAATATTAATAACTAACTCAGAACACAATAATAACTAACGTTGCGACGTTGAGTCGTGACGTCAATAAAGTGTTGCGGACGTCAACCGCCGATAACGTTCAATAAAGCGAATATTTGTTAGCAAAAACGTAATTTAAAATGTAATAAATAGATTATTTAACTGCTGGGATCGATAATGGGTAATCCTTCACTTGATGGTAGACGTACTTTTTTTTTTACTCACTCGCATGCGCTCGTTCGTGAAAAAAACCACATGCCTACGTCTTGTGAAGGATTTCCCTATAATCGATCCCAGCAGTTAAATAATCTCTATATAATTCATATAGGGCCCCGGTTTTGTATCACTGCTTAACACAGAAGTTCAGAGAGATATTGCACAGGGTATAGTTCTCCCTGTACACTGGACAGACTACTTTACATCCCTCCAAAAGATGACCTATATTCACAGTACCATGCCCAAGTAAGATACTGCGGGAGTTTGTTTGAACAATCCGGGACCTGACCTCACTGGAAATCATACACGTGATTTCTGGGACTCGAGTCAAGTATGCTTAACACTTGGCGACCGCAGGGTTAAGTTTCCAAAATTATATGGAAACAAATGAGCACACGATGCTTCGAAAGATAAACATTCAAGAAAAATATGTCTGGAAGTCTCCTGAAACATGAGTTATACACAAATATCCTAGACACATTCGGTATACACTGGGCATGAATGACCCTGACTACAGTTGATATGGCAATAGCGGATCATCGGTAGTATACTCGTAACGGATCAGTTTCTGTTTACATTTAATTTATTCAGCACATATGCATTTGTTTTTTATCAAACTTTCCATGTTTGAAGAGTTATCATATAAGCATACATGCATACATTAGCCTAAAGATTTGGTACATATTTCCGAGAGTAATTACCTACTTAGTGTAGCACCTATCAAAAAAAGTGATTCGTTACTGCCTGAAAGATGTCAGTTTTCAAAAGGAATAAATAAATACCCTTAAAATGAAATAAGGTGTAACAGATGTTTTTTTACTACAATTTGGTTCAAAATGCTCAGGCCTGATCATCAAAACATCCATGATTTGAAGTTTTAAACTCTTAGGGACAATGATCCTGTAAACAGGCAAAATGGCAGATTTTCAACACTCAGCTAGCACACGTATAAGGCATAGTACATAATAATGTTGGTTATCATATTACTGAGAGAGCAGAATCTAGTAAGAAACGCTATGAAAAAAGTCCTTTAGTTTTAAATTTACGCTTTTAACCAGAGTGATCCTTTACTACCTAATGCACTGTACCACAACAGCCTTGATTCTCACGTCTCCGTCTAAGTATTTTGTTATTCTTTTACTTTTAGTTTAGATACTACAGATTACCAAATATGCAAACGACGACTAGAAACGGGTATTTTGTTCTTCTTTTAGTTTAGGTACTACAGATTACCGAATATGCAAACGACGACTAGAAACGACAGGGAATGTTTATGCACACACAACCTTCCAATTGTTAACTCGAATTTTTAAACAACAAATAAGTTATCATTTTACGTAGTCTAGATCATCTGCGACGCTTGCTTGTTTACAAAATTATCAGGCGTCGAAAATGACCAAGACTTATTTCATGTTGATCAATCCGTGACAACACAAAACATTCATAAACCGAAAATGTGTGCTAACTTTATTGACACGTATGACAGTGGAGAGTGTAAACTTGCACATACTTACGATAAATTGCTTCGTCCTTACTGGAGCACTCTCGCTGCATAAAAGAAAACAAAATGGAGGAATGGCCGGATCAAAACGGAAATGGATTGCTATGACGTCAGGCTATTCCAGTAACACATTACTTTCATGAAACGCCTCCCGAGTATTGGCGATCTGTGCAGTGAGGTCTTAATCAACTTTATGCTCACTATAAAAAACATATACATCTATATAAATCTTCATTGGAATTTTATTAGAACAAAATGTATTTCACATCGATTCAAAAACATATACAGAAAATGGAATTCGCAATTAACCATCTCCATACACGAGGGGTACAGCAAATTCACGCTTCACTGTGCACTATATGCAGTATATGGAATCTCGAAATAGGTCAAACCTCATCACAGTATTAGAGCGTTCTAATGGTTTCCATACACAGTAATAGTTATCTGAATTTCTATATTCATGAATAATAACGCTCTATGAAAATATGAGTTTTACCCACTTTTCGATGAAATAAATCCTATATTCACTCCAAACGATCAAATATATTCTATGTAATAGATACAATAAGAGGCGAATAAGCAGAATTATTTTAAGTTGTATCATGTTCAACGTATTTTTTTAAATAAATAAACTTGTATCATGACACTGTATTTTCAAACAAAAATAAAAGATAATACCGATAACACATGCCTCTGAGAGAAGGATGTATCACGAAACATGAACTATTGCGTTTGTAAAATAGTGAGGCCTCTATAGCCCAGTGGTAGAGCACTGGGCCCACAAGCGGAAGGTCGTGGGTTCAAACCCCGCCGGATGCTGGTCTCTCCATTATCATCTTTCATTTATTCATTGCTTATCATTCATTACCATTCGGCATAAATCCACCTTCTCGGCCCTCAAATTTGATTCATGAGTAGTTAGTACCTCACTGCTGTCTTGTGACGATGTTAGGCCGACGTTCACTGAAAGAAGGGAAGCTGTAGACAGAAATTCGTTGGTTATTCGTATGGCGCGTCTAAAGTATGCAGTGGCAAGTAGCCTAGTAGTGACATAGTAGCTTGAATGGAGTACCATGGAGTACTAGGGGGAGGCTGTTTCACAGCAATAGACAATAACAGAAGACATATCAGCAATGTCCCAGAAACAGTACAATCCGAAGGAAAAAAGAGAAAAGTCAGGTGAACTGCGGGTGAACAGCGAGAGTCGTCGCAGAAACGGAATACACAGCGAGGCTTCAGCAGAAAGTATGTCCGAACAGATCACCATCTAGTAGGAGGGACAACAGCAGAGCTGGCGGAAGACGGAGTGAGGGGAGGCGAAAGAAAGGAGCAGATATAAGGGGTTGAGAAGGTGGGCCAAAAAAATAAAAAAATAAAAAAACATTATGCTATTTTGATAAAGTGGTTAGACTGTTGTTTGTTTTGTTTTGCTTTTTGTTAGAACGAAATATATAGATATATTCGTGTATGCATAGGTATGCTCTAATGGTCTCGTCTTTTATAAGTGAAACAAAATGTAGACATGATCTTAAAACATGTTGTATCGACACGATATAAAAGTCAAACAAGAAATTTGCATTCATAGAAAACTGTCAACCAAAACGAGCAAACAAAACAAGCATCAATAACAAGGAAAAATAGAAAAACCTACCCTATTGACGGCACATTGTAAATATAGAAATCCCCGGCAGTATAAGTAATTTCAAGATAAACAATTGTGAATATAAAGACTGAAAGGGTTCGTTATTTGGTAACATTGGTGTATCTTTATTTTTCCAGAAGAGCCAACACGATAACGTGTCAGTAATAACAGGCATTCCATATGGCACGACGTACACTAAACAGGATCATCATTGTAATAGTACTTCTGTTTGCCATAAGGTCAAATGAAGCACAGACAGACTGGCATTTTTCAGGTAAATTCATGTCATTTAATTATTTGGTGGATTAATTCGTCACATTACTTCTATAATTACGACAGCTATGTTCTTTTTAACAGGATTATTAAAAGTGTTTCATTGAGGTTATGATATAATTCAAACAAGTAACAAATCCGATTAAATATTTGCTCAAATGAAGCTGATAAAACTACTGTAAGACATATGAATGTATTTACACATACCTGCAATGTTTGTCGTTCCTTAAAATGTTATTTTCCTTCATTCTTTGTCAGTAGGAATCCTTCACTTGGTATTTTCTTCTTCTTCTTTTTAAGCATTAAAACAAACGACTGCTTTAAAAGTAATGGTACATATTAAAATTAATCAGTATATTGAGTTTAAGAAACTATTAAGAAGAATGTTAATGATTTTAAGATAATGATGTCATAAGATAGAAATTTATAAAAGTAAGTGATATGCGTGATATTATTGCACACTTCAGTTATTGCACTGTAAATCATAATTGTCGACACAAAAACCTCACCAAAACCTGATCGTTTTGGAAGTGTATTCAGTTTAAGTGTTAATGAAGTCTTTTCATTTTAGCAACACCAATGTCAATCCCATTGTTCCTTACGTGCACTAAGTGTAATTATCAATCCAAAGAATGTCACATCTTCCGAAGTTGTGCGCGTGTTATAAGGTAGAGTTTTATGGGAAGCCATAACCGTCAAAATGTGGATATTTACAAAACCATTCAATGAATGGCCATTTAATTCAACATGAAGTCATTTGATGACGTACATATTGATTCGATGCGACGTGTAAACTATGTTCTTTCGTTACAAAGTGAATTGATACGGTTCGAAGTAAAATGATACGGTGTAAAATTTCAAACCATACGACGCAAATATAAATCATTCAGTGCAATGACAAACCATTTGACAAAAAAACTAATGCAATACAATCAAATACAAGTCAGTACGATGAAAACTTAAACAATTCATCGAAAAATGTGAAGTGATACAGACCAAAGTAAATCAGCATGATGCAATATGAATCAGTTTAACTCAAACACATTTAGTAAGGTGGTAAGTAAAATGATCGGGCGAAAACACAGTCGGTGCAATGCAAACGCAATCCGTTCGACAGAAACGGATTTCATTACGTGCAAAGTGAAACGGTGCGACATCTGGCGGCGATATTTGCCACATCACTTGCAGGGTTATTTCCCCTACATACTTACTGGCCTAATATGATAAATCAAAGTACTTAAATGTACTGAGAATGCAAGGTTTGATAGGAAAGACTGTATGAACATTTGCACCATCAAATTTCCATAAGTTTTACCCAGTTTTAGCCAACTTCGCGATCTTGAGCGACCTACCAAAATCTTAGAGGGTCAATCCATTCCAAATATATTGTGATCAATTGTCATTAAACTGTTTCTAATCTAGACTAGTATATTATTTTATGAAATTGCTGATGGATAGACAGATTTGTGTTTTATGGCCAAACTGTCACTCAAGATGACCTCCATGTCTAAAATTATGTCATTTACAGAGTGGCGTGTATTAAGTAGTCTTCCGGGAACAAGATGCACAAGAGGGCCTGTATCACTCTACTGGCTTGAATTGTCTAAGGCCTACCAGAAAACGGCTTTTTTTAAAAATCAAAGGCTATAACTCTGATGTGTTTAGTCTGATGCAACTGATTTTGAACTTGTCCAACCTAGAAAACGTCTTCTGCTGCAGGGACAAATAACTTAACAAGAGGCACTACCCGTTGATTTAACTTCCCTATGTTTGTCCCACACATTGAAAAGAAACTGTACTGTAATATTTACTAAAAAATAAAATACAAATTTATTGGTGGAAAGAAGAATTGAAATTGACTATACGTAAATACACGGGTAAAAGTGACCAAATTTTGATAAATAAACAACAACAACAACAAAAAATAGAACAGAACCTACCTGACGAAGTAGGTTAAAATAATGCAGCCATGTGCTGTTTCAAACGGTGTCCGGTTGGGGCCAGATACAATGTCGCATTGTCGTGGGCAACAATGCGACACCCGATATGACAATGCGACATTGCGATACGACAACTCGACATTGAGATACGACAACGCGACATTGCAATACGACATCAGGACATAATTGTCGCCATGTCGTATTGCAATGTCGCGTTGTCTTGAAATTGCATTGCGTTGTCGCGACATTGCAATATGACATCGCGACAATTATGTCGTGATGTCGTATTGCAATGTCGCGTTGTCGTATCTCAATGTAGAGTTGTCGTATCGCAATGTCGCATTGTCATATCGCAATGTCGCGATGTCGCATTGTCGCATTGTTGCCCACCAATGCGACATTGTAACTGGCCCCAACCGGACACCGTTTGAAACTGCACATGGCTGCAGCATTTTAACCTACTTCGCCCAGCTACATTCTGTTCTGTTTGTTGTTGTTGTTGTTGTTTATTTATCAAAATTATGGTCACTTTTACCCGTGTATTTACTTATAGTCAATTTCAATTCTTCTTTCCACCTATTAATTTGTATTTTATGTTTTTTAGTAAATACTACAGTAAAGTTTATTTCAATGTGTGGGGCAGACATAGAGAAGTTGAATCAACGGGTAGTGCCTCTTGTTAAGTTATTTGTCCGTTCGATGGAACGTTTAAGTGTTCATCGTACCGACTTGTATTTTATAGTATTGCATTAGTTTTTTTGTCAAATGGTTTGTCATTGTACTGAATGATTTCTATTTGCGTCGTATGGTTTGAAATTTTACACCGTATCATTTCACTTCGAACCGTATCAATTCACTTTGTAACGAACGAACAGAGTTTACACGTCGCATCGAATCAATATATACGCCATCAAATGACTTCATGTTAAATTAAATGGCATGTCATTGAATGGTTTGTAAATATCCACATTTTGAAGGTTATGGCTTCCCATGCATTTCCGTTACAATATGTCCAATCACGAATCAATAAATACTGATATCCAAGCAAGAGAATAACGTAGCTCTCGGTTTTATTGAGGCTGTTCATGAGAGGTAATGTAGGAAGCAACACCTATAATGCCATTTAAGGGACACACGGCAATCTTTATTTTTTAAAAACTCACGGCGTCCCGCTAATTTTTCTGCATAACTTGCATTTGTTCAGTCATTAGTATTAATTATAAGAATAGTATTAAGCAATTTGCTTTTGCATATTATTAATTTTTGATATTATTGCACCAAAAATATATTAAAACTTATAGTATAATAAGACAAAATAGTAAATATTTATAATTTGATTTATTTAAATGTATCCAGGGTAAAAGGAAAAATGATACTGGATATATAAATCGAGACAACCATTTCAAACACTTCAAAATTGCCGTGTGTCCCATTTACATCAAGCCTTCACAGGGTAAAGAACTCGACAAAATTGATTTTTTTTTTATAAAGAATGACACACTCTGAAGTTTAGCAAGGCACCTATGTAATACATAAGTTATTTAACTTATTAATATGTTCAATTTAAAATGTAATATACACTTATGTGGAACCTATGTGCGTTTCATATGCACATGTTTGAAATATATACCCTTATATCTGCATACTTTTCTGATGCACTTGTGTGTCGAATAATATTCTGCAGGTTGCATATACTACATTATTTTGTGTAACACAGTCAACGAATACAAGGGAAATGTTTCAAGTGTATTATATACACCTAATTCACTGTAATGTAACACATAATGATAGAGGAATAGTTCTCCCCAAATTAGTTTTGACTTAGTACATGGTTTGACAGTGTCACTAATGTCGCACATTTACTTGTCCTACATGGATAGTGAACACTATATGTGAGTAACATGCTAATACTTATTTATATTTTACGCAGGTACAAACAACGCCCTAAACAAAACTGCTACTCAAACACCAAGGGCATGGTCTGAAGATAACTGGTTAAATCGTGGTGAAACAAAATACTATACAGCATCTCTTGCAGTAGATGGTAACAATGACAGTAACTTTGTTAGTGGCTCCTGCACTCACACGATTCCTAAAAATAAATATAACTCCGCGTCATGGACTGTCGATCTTAGCGGGAATTATCAAGTTTCTGGAATACGTATCTTTCCCCGAAGGGACGACCAGCATCCAGGTAATTTGTGTATTTAATATGGTCTTTAATAGCATGTATACTTTTATACTTCATGTGTGTATTAAACCGATTGCATATAGAAGTGACTTTTAAAAAGGAGAGTGTACAGCTATTCTAGCGAGTTATTCTCTTTTTCTTATTATCAGAAAGGGTATTGTTATCAAACATAGTTCAGTAAATTATTCTATGCTAATTGGCTATTGAGGTGTTTTTAAAAATTCCTATCAATACCTCTGACGTGACGTCCTTCAACCGTTCAAACGATTTTAAACGTCAGAAAACTTCCAATCACAACCTGACTTCTATGGTGATGTGATTTATAAACTTCGTAAGATTCTTGGTCATGATCACTTTCATACTATCTTTGTTAAACTTGTTAATAAGTTTATCAAAAGAGGTTATGACCCTATCATTTTGCAACATACTGCATGCTTGGTGGTGGACCCTTTTACAGTTCGCCACTATGCTTTCCACTTTAATTGTACGATGACCGGACAGGCTATGGACCCTATGATGACGCATACCTAAAGCCCATTGGGACGGTGGCGTTTGATGTTTGTCCATGATCTTTCTTGTCGTGCCCTTAATGATTTATTCTCTTACTGCTCTGGCTTCTGCCAAGTCATTGAGTACCTTCATTGTAGCTTTCTAGGACATTGTTTTTTTGTATAATATTTACACGAGCATATTTGTGTTTTACTTATATTGCCTATTGATGCTGCCTTGTTGGTTAGAGATAAGATCATGGCGGGTATTTCTTTATTTACACTGTCCTGTTTTAATGGGATGATAGTAGGGTAAGTGTGAGGTTTGGTGCACCCTAGAACCGGTTTAAACCCCCAGTGGCCTACTTTGCCACTGACCGTTCCAAGGCGGTAGCCCTATTGTCAACCCTTTTGTGTTTGTGTTGTCTTTTGCATTTAATATTGCCTTTGCCTTCTTGTTTGTCTGTTTGCGTGTTTGTTTCTGTGTTTTGTGGTTGACTGTCCTTCTTGAATGCTACTTTCCCTGTCCGATCTTTTTGTATTTCTTTCCAAAACAACGATTACATATATTTAAAGCGATGCTGCGTTCAAACAACAAACTGAAATTGTTAAAACAGCAGGATACAGCTGTATATTTTCTTCTTTGGTGTTGGGAGATTGGCATACAATGGAAGATGTGAGAATGTGTTTGTTTTATGTTCAATCTCTCGAAAATGTGTGTATTAAATACATAAAAATTAATATCAGCACTTTTATATTGTGCGAGATCAAAATCTGGGCTCCGTTTTATTAAACATTCTACGATAAGTCTTACATGTTAAAATCGTTCACTTTTTTCACCTAAGCATTCAATGTAGATAAGTATGTGTGCACGTAGAGCATAACTATCACATGTATAAGAAAATTAAATGAAATCACGTTTATTTGAAATGTGTAATGTATAGGTCTGTATAGTGAAGCATTTTAGAAATGGATTTACGACCAAATTGGTCGTGAAGCGCTGTGGTCTAGTGGTAAAGCGAAAAGTCGTGGGTTCGGTATTTGTAACGGTAATGGAAATTGACTAGTCACTTCCGATTGCGCACCGATCTGAACGGAAATGGCCGAACGATGATTCTTCATTCATTTGCATATGTATATGTATTACACTTAGTCTAGTGTACTGTGATTGTTATTCCATGGTTGTATTTTAGACTCCCACGCCTCAGATTATGTAATAGACAAAATAAAACGTTGACAACAAATATGAAAATGTCTACGTTGTTATAATTATGACTTCATATATAATATTCTCTAGAATTCAAACGTTTATCTTTATTTCTCCTACAAATCGCGAAAGTTATGTTTTACTAGACAATTGTTTATCTCCTGAGAGTCATTGATTGATTAGCTATTACATCATCGAATTGTCGTGATTTGGGTTGTGTTTCCAGACGTTACAACTACATTATATTTATCTGTGCAACGTTTAGATAACGGTAATACTTCTTTCAAACGTTTTTTTACATCTAGATCAACATATTCCAGTGACGTGTTGTTGTTATATTCTTAGCGTCCATTGAAAGACTCAGGAATTTTCGAGTTATCGCCGAATCAGGAAACGTTTATCTTTACAACTCTACTACAAACGAAAAGCTGGATGAGGTAATCTCCGTAACAGTTGATGGTTTTCGTTCCTTTACCTCCATCACAGTTCAGATACCTCCACACACTGGTTATCCAGATGACGGTAGTTCAATACTTACATTGTGTGAAGTCCAAATATATGCAGGTGAGTAAATAGTTTAAAGATTGTTTAACACTTTACCGATTAAAACTATATTTTGTTTGGCATATTTGAAATGAAATTAAATGGATGTTTACTTCCCGTTAACATATCATATTAGGTTATATTGGGATAGCAATCTCATAAGGATGTCAGCTGAAAGATGAAGTTTCCCATTAGATATGCGTTTACCAGGGATCGAACCCACGCTGTGCAGAGGGTTGTAGCTTCAAAGGGTTATGCCTTATCCACTTACCTGTCGAAAATGCCACAAACGAAAGATTTAATGTGGTAATGTAACTAAAGCATGCATATGATAACATCAAAAAAGTAAACTTTGAAATATGCATCTATCAATTTAATTGAAAGCAGGTAAGTTACAATCAGTAGTTTCTAAATATACGTCGTTTCTATAAAATATATATGGAATCCATTTGCAAACGATAACGATACGATTATATGACATCAACCTAATATATTGTTTGGTTCATTTATATTTACAAAGAAGATTTGTTGTTGTTTTAAAAATCTGAATACAAACTAATTCGATTTGTTTCAGTTTGTTTTTTTCAACTGTGTTTACGTATAAACTATAGAAAGTGTCGATTTTTACGGATGGCGGGAGGTGTACAGTACTGGTTCTACCAAGGAAAAGTGGGTGGTCTGCCTCCACCAAAAAAAATCGACCGTAATATATAACCTTACATGTGTTGAAAATGACGTACAACACCATACAAACAAATAAAAAAAGTCAATTAAAGTTTATAAGCACTGAGCGAATATTCTCATTTCGTAACGTGTTTTGATATATAATAACAATCATGTAAACGTTTAACAAGAGAAAGACAACAACTAAAAGCAACATTGCTGGCCTTGCGCAAATGTGGCCGAAAATGCGTGAATGCATACTGTTAAATTACATTTCACCTTCTATTGGCATACACATCTACCGACCAACCATATACTATATATCGGAATCGAGAGCAAGATCAGGCATTTTAAACGTATTTTTTTAAAGGGTCCATAGTTTATGTCATATGTATTAATTAATAATGATGCGTTCCACGATTAAAGAAAACGTAATATTTTATAAATGTTTAAGGCGTCTGCGTAGTTCCAAAGTTCTGACATAAAATGAATTAATTTACTTGCAAACTGCATATTACGTTAATTTAGATGTGTTGTTGGCTGAAAGATCCATGTTATAAGGTGCCATGTTTTGTATTCATATATACACATTCTTTGCCGTATTGCCTACTGACCGTTTCAAGTCGGTAACCATTTATTCACCACTGCTTATGTTGTATGTTGTCCTGTTTATTGAATATTTAATTTGCTCATTTGATTTAGTTTGTGGTATAGAGCGGACCTAAGGTGCCATTTGCATTTGGGTGCTGCATTGTTTTATTTTTATCTGCTTTTTAATTAAATTAAATATTGTAATGTTATTCCATTTCAATGCAGATTTTAGTATAATTGAGTCCATATGGTGCATACAGTGATTTTCTATCTCAGTTGTTGGTGGATAGTTTGTCTTACAAATATTTTTATTTTGTATACCTGATCTCAAGCCTGTCAACCACCAAAAGCACCCCCCAATGGCAAGTACAGTCCAGATCAGGATGGCTATGGTGTCGATACTATGGTAACATTGATGTGCGACAATGGATATACCATAGCTGGGAGTAACCAACGGACTTGCCAGGAGAACGGATTATGGAGTGGCTCAGAACCAGTGTGTTACGAAAACAGATGCAATAGTCATTTGGTAATAAGAAACGGTATCTACAAGTACAATGGTGCCTCCTTTTTGTTCGGAACGCGATTACTGGGAGACGTTATTACTGCAGTTTGTGATCGTGGGCATGAACACACATCAGGATCGAGTCAAAGAACATGTATCTTATACGAGGACTCATCATCTAACATGTACGCATCATGGAACGGCACAACACCTACATGCAGTTTAATAACGTGTCCATGGCCAATAGACTTTCCTGGTGGGAATTATGACAACGAAACAGAAAACACAGTTAACATTAGCAGACCATATGGCACAGTCGTACATGCCGCATGTAAGAACGGCTTGTTCAAGTTTACTGGAGATAAAAACAGGACATGCCTAGAAAACAGTACATGGAGTGGAGTAGCACCGACGTGTGGTAAGATATATTTTTGCAATTCAGAAGTTTTAAAAAATATTTAAATGTTCATTGTGCTTCTATTGCAATTTTTGTTAAGATCTTCCTATATAAATACACATATTTAAACATGGACAGCCCGTAGCAGTGCCAAATACATGGTCTTTAGCCGAGATATTTCATTTTAGTAATAATAAATACAGTAAAGTGGATCGTTCGGTGCCAAAGAACAGAAACAAAAAAAAAAGTAGTAGAGTCGGCTTTATTGAGCCTGCTCATTGGTGGTAACATAAGATGATGTTCTCACGCGCTCTTGAACCGGGTTAAACGGTATTCTATTTTTAAACCATAGTAATTGTGCTCGACGATCCAAAATAACACTACTGATTCTCAATGGGGGATGACTAGTGTGCATGTCAGTGAATACAATAAATGGGATCCTTCGGAAGGAACGAACAGAAACAAGAGAAGGAAGTAGCAGACTCAGATTCATTGTATTTTTTTCTTTTAAAATGCAAGTGTTCAAATCAACCCAAAAATAATGTTCTGTGTGAACGATGTTTTGAGGTTTATTGTCCCAATATAGTTGTTTGCACCAAATTATCCACGTAAATGCAATCAGTATTGTTATGTTTATATTCCATAAGGATGTGTTCTGTGACTTGTATACTGCGTTGTTGTGTTATTTTATTAAAGGCATCAGTTTTTGATGTTACACTGACCTTGTTTTTATAAAATTTGAAGACATTCATTTAAGGATAAGCCATCTGAATTTAATCAACAAAGTTCGTTTATGCAAAATAGTAATAGATGAGACGACGAAGACGCGTACGGGAGACGGACACTGGACGCAAGATGAAATGACGGTCGCTAAATATCAGTTGAGCCTTTCGGAAAAAAATAGCTCAAACTATCATCATATAGTTTAAATAAGCGACGTAAAATAAAAACATTGCATGAATGAGACGATTACAGATAATTCATCAGTAAAATGGACAATAAAGCTAGCCATCAGTATAGTTAACTTTATGAGTGACACGATTGACCGATACTACGGTGTACTGCAGTAATTAATCAATGTTAAGTCAAAATCGGAACTGTTTTTGAACATCCGCAATGAAGACTGCCCGAAAGCTCTACGGTGACACACACAGATCAAATAATCAAAACGATGCATGGACTTCGATCATGGTTACAGCTCTCCGCAGGAAATATATATCAAACAATTTTTAACATACCAAACTATTAAAAAAAAAAGATAAATTTAATTGGGACACAAAATTGTTTATTAATCTGTTTTGTTAAGTTTTCTTTCAATTATTTGATGAAAACTATAGTTCAGATGTTTTATTTTACTTGATGGGAACATGTTAAATTTTGCTACGTGTAGTGTTGGTGTGTGCAACTAATTAAAGAAATTCTGAGCCATATATAATGTAAAAAAAATTGTCTGTTAATCCGAAACATCATGAGCGGGCCTTATCATCTGATTCCAAATTAAAAACCACCATTGTCTTATGCATTATGCAATTGAATGTATAATCAGTGATTTATAGTTATCTATACAAATTTTCAAGCCCCCACCCCCGAATAAAATATGCTCGAAATAGGTCATCAACTACAACTCTCAACTCAGACTGGCTTATGCTAAACATGTGTTTGTTTTGTTATATGAATGTATCACATAAAATCTTAAAATTGATACGAACTCCCATTATCATTGTAATATTTTTAATTTCATAATTATTTGTTAAAGTAGTTTTAATACCATATTCTAGTAATCCTTTATAACAAATGAACAAAAATAATGATTTATTAATGTGTGTACACGTATAAATGTGTTTTAAAATCCAACATGATGGCTAACGGCACATTTAATTTAAACCATAGTCAATGCATTGTGTACAATGTTTAAAAACTTCTATTTTAAAACGAAATGCCAATTTTATCCGAAAAGTCTTAAATTATAGCATTACATATTTATCTTTTAAACATCAATAATTGACAAATAATATGTTCTCATTCACTTATATTTGTTCGTGGACTTTCATTACAAACATCCTTATTGGTAATGCTAACATGTGTAATTTGCGATGATGTTTGTAGATTTTTTATTCTAGATACTGTTTAATCGTTTATAGACAGTTGTTGGTATTCCCAAGGGAACTCACTTTAAACAGTTATGAAATATTTTTATATGTAGAATTTGTCACGCGCTAGACCTTATTGTTGTCTTTAATACTTTAATAGTATATCTTGGTATCAATATGACATACTCAATAGTGAGTATCCGTTATTTGCATCCACCAGATCTCTCGTTGTTTAAAATCAACATTTCGAATACCATAGCAGCATTCATCGATCTTCATCTCTCGATTTCAAATGATTAAGTACATATTAAAATATATGATAGGATAGATGACTTTAACTTGGACATCGTTGACTGTCCACAGTACTTCGTCCTACATCCTAAGGGTTTATATCTCCCAGCTCTTTTCGTTTCGCTAGAGCTTGTAACGATATTAAGGACTTTAATGATCAAATGATGATATTACAATAAAACTTCATCAGCACATTTTCCTTCCTTGTAACAAACTACGTAGATTGTCCTCAAAGTTCTATCGCTGCAACGAAAGCCTACTAGAGAAGTACAAGTATATACAAAAGTCGAACAGGAAATGTGACATTCAAGGACAAGTCAACCAACTAATACCAAGCTTAAAATATGTCTATGACTAGGAATATCACAGCCGTTATTCTATGAATTTGTCATCTATAAACTGCGGACGTTAATTTAAAAGTGGTCAGACAGATTTCCTGATCACTTTACAAAATTAATGACATTCGTCAGAAATGTTATCGTACCCTTTATTATTAGAACCCTTTAGTGTTTGACACCGTTACATTCAGTCACTACGCTTCACCTTTCAATTATAATTGAACCCTCTGAAACCATGAAAGGGGAGGTAGGTGCATGAACCTGAGGTTCTCTGGGCTTTTTTTGTGGTACACGAGTTTGCCTTTCTGTTTGGGTGCAACTGCTGTGGTTGTTCAGTACAATTTTCCATACATCCGGAGGTGTTTCTAATTACGTATTTGTATATATATTTACAAAAACCTGACATTGTATCCTTTGTTTATTTCTCAGGATTTGGACTTTTCCTGTTGTTTATATATATTAGGCGTTCGCCAAGGTGAATGTTTATCTCCGTTTTTATTTTCAATGTTATTAAATGATATTGAAGCAGAATTTGTTGTAAAAGGTTTAGATGGTATTGATATTTCCTTTTTAAAACTATTTTTGCTACTTTATGCCGATGATATTGTAATTTTCTCAAAAGATGCTGCAGATTTGCAGAAAGGACTTGATTTGTTATATGAATACTGTTAAAAATGGAAATTAGTTGTAAATACTGCCAAAACTAAAGTAATGGTTTTTAGAAAAGGTGGCATTCTTCCAAGAAATACACAATTTATTTTCAGTGGTGAAATACTTGAAATCGTTAGTAGTTTACGTATTTAGGTATTGTCTTTACTACAGGTGGTTCATTTTCTGAAACACAGGCTTTGTTATCTGGCCAACCGTTAAAAGCCATTTTTAAGCTTGAAAAATGTTTATACAAATTCATTGACTTATCGCAAAAACGTGTATTAGACCTATTCGATAAATTTATACATCCTATTCTGTCATATGGCTGTGAAATATGGGGATTTGCCCAAGCCAATAGTATTGAACGTGTTCACACACAGTTTTGTAAAAAGTCGATGGGTGTTAAGAAATCGACACAAAACGATTTTATTTATGGTGAGCTAGGTAGAAGTACATTAAAATGTAAACGTTTGTTCTCAATTATTAAATATTGGTTTAAAATTTTACAATCAGAGGATGTGAAATATATACGATTAATGTATGAAGATATGTTAAGTGATATTGGTGTAAATGCAGGCACCCAAAACTGGGCCAGCAAAGTCAGAGATCTTTTAAGTTATTATGGATTCTACCATGTTTGGTTTCATCAAAGCGTGGGTAACGTCGATGCATTCTTAACAATTTTAAACAACGTTTGAAAGATGTTTTTATACAAGAATGGAATACAAGATTAAATGATTCATCCAGAGGGTTGTTTTACCGAAATATTTCAAATTTTGAGCTACAACCTTACTTAAATATTGTTAAGAGTAAATGCACACGTCAATCCATTTCAAAACTTCGTGGATCGTCGCATAGATTAGAAGTGGAAATGGGCAGATGGTCCAGAAATAGAGTTCATATAGATGAGAGACGATGTAGACATTGTAACATACTCGAAGACGAATGCCATTTTGTTTTATGTTGTCCATTGTATAATGATTTACGTAAGAAATACGTGTCAAGTTTTTATTTCCAACGGCCAAGTATGTTCAAATTTGTAATGCTATTACAAAGTGAAAACAAAAGGGAAGTCTTTAATTTTGGATTGTTTATATTCAAAGCAATTAAATTACGTAATGCATTATTATATAATAATTAAACTATATTTTCCTTCTCCCAAGTAAATCTTTTTTTCTTTATTTTTTCTTCTTAATTATGGATATGACAAACACTGCAGTCTCTTTGTATGGTGATATTTGCTAAGATAAACTAATTTACTGTATGTATATTCTAAAAGGAATATTATTTAATAGTGTTCCAAATAATATGTTTAAATAGACACAAATCCCTGTGGGATTTCATTATTTGTATTTTGATGAATTTATGTATGTAAACGTACTAATCACCCAACTTTCTGTAGTATACATAACTGGGTACTGGTGATCATGTTGGAAGACTGGTCCATATACATTTCATTTAGGAGAAAATACCTGTCATGTCTTGTCTCTAGTTTAATATCGATACATTTTACAGTTCAGAAGAATGAGGAATCTAAAGCCTGATGGTACTATTTTAGGCAAGACAGAATTGATCTTATATTTAGCATGCATTTAATATCAGTTAGTATCTAGTAGGCTTTCTGACGATTCCAGTTATTTCTTGAAATTACATCCTCTAGGTAAACAATGAGACAGAAAGATATTAAAGACATTTTCTATAGCTTTTTCTGCATAAGAGATTTTCTTTAAACCTTTTGTACAGTAATAAATACTGATAAGTAAGTCTGTTATATATAATATAGACAGAAAATGCAAAAAATAATTGTAGGTCACCATTATTGTTAAAATTTTAAAAACATAATGTGTAATGCCGCCATCATGTCAATCTGTCCAAAAAGTTGAACAAGTCCATGAAATAGCTAAATAAGACGTTTTTGAAGTCTAATCATTTATTCATTGGTCACAATTCTGCTAAAATCGTATTAAAGTAAATAACATTTATTTATAATAACATTTAAAGTTCATCTGTATGTAAAACATGTTGAGACCATTACCACAATTTATGCACAAATTAGCCCATAATGGTACAATTTCCTTTTTTGTATGTTCCCAATAATTGTTTAAACTTTCTAAGCACATAATTTAACATATATATAAAAAAATGTGCAATAAAAATGTTAGGTCCCCATGCTTGTTTAGATTTTTTTTTGAAACCCTACCCCTATGCTAAAAGGCCAAGTTTTGTATGCAATTATATATAAATGGTATATTTTCCTTTTTTGTTATGTAATAACATAATTTATTCAAACTTCCTAGGCACTTATTTGAACATATAGTAAGACAATATATGCAATTAAAATTATAGGTCACCATGTATATTGAGATCTAATATTGGTTTTTGGAACCCTACCATTATGCTTAATTTTTTAATTTTTTTTCTAATTTTTACAAAATGCTATATTTTCCTATTTTGTGTATGTTTCTAATAATAGGCATTTATTTAAATAAAGACAATAAAAATAAGAAAAAAAATAAAAAAAATAAAAAAGACAATAAACACAACTAGACATCAAGAGCAACATTCCTGTAATTTTTTAGGAAAATCCATCCAATAGTTTTAGAAGACATGTCGCCCAAAATGCTGCGCATGAAAAAATACTAAAAAGTTACAGTTTTGTCCTGTTTGGTAATCTTTGAATTGTATTCTTTGTGACACTAATCTTATCTTTTATCCATACATCAGTTGCCTTGTGTAGTGCACCGGACATTACCAACGGGCACAGTGAAGTAAATGGGTCTATATATGAACAGGGGCAATACATATACATCGTATGCGAAATTGGGTATCAGTTAAGCACGGGAAATACGCAGAGAACGTGTGGTACTGACCATCAGTGGAATGGTGGAGATTTAGTCTGCAATGGTAAGCTAACATGTTATTATAGTATAGTTATTACTCATCTTATATGTATGAGTTAGGCACGGCAAATACGCAAATAACGTGTGGTACAGACCATTAATAGAATGGCGGAGATGTAGTCTGTAGTGGTAAGCTAACATTATAATGCAACTATTATGTAACACGTTGCTACATTGGCTTACGTCTCAAAGTTGCGACCGAAAAACCACCGATTTACCGTCTGAAAAATATGTGACGTCACATAACGTTGATACAAACGTCAACAAAATGCTGGCATCCGTGAATTTGAGTTTGTGTTTGTGATGTCGTTTGCATTTCTTATTACTTTTGCCTTCTTGTTTGTGTTTGTCTGTTTGCGTGTTTGTTTCTGTGTTTTGTGGTTGACTGTCCTCCTTGAATGCTACTTTCCCTGTCCGATCTTTTTATATTTTTTTCATAGAAAAACAAGTGCATATGTATGCTTTCATTTTGTATTTGTAGCATTTGAATGGGAAAGCATTGGAATCGAGATTTTCAATCTGGGACGGTATGTGGTTGGTTTTACGGTCTACGAAATTTAACGAAATTTCAGACCGTAAAAACACTCAAATACCGTCCCAGATTGAAAATCTTAGCATGGTTATCTCTTAATTTTATAATAGTATATTTCCTACTCATTTTATATGAAGTGCCATTTATTGTTCTACATTTTAATGTATTCAACATACGTTTTAGTGAATATTGTCGTGATTTGATCCAATATTCAAGAACACATTAATTTTAGTACACATATTAATGTAAGGTTTAAAATATGTGTCGGTATTGGTAGATCTTTACAGGCGAAAAATATTATATAAAAGAGCTTAATATAAAAACAGACGGTATTAGTTTAACAAATACAAAAAGAACGTGTGGTACAGACAAATATAAATATAGATATAAAAATCGAACAAGAAAAGCAGCATTCAAGGACGACATTCAACCAAAAACACACACAGAAACAAAGAACAATTTAAAGATGAATTAAAAGCCAAATAAGACATCACAAACACAAAAGGATTGACAATAGGGCTACCGCCTTGTAATGTAGTATTTTCCCTAGCGAATGTTTTTTGAATAAGAGCAATAAGCTTGCCTTTCATAAGGTGATTTGATAAATTTTTATATAGTGTAGAGAAGTCATAAGTGCTAATAGATGAAACTTGACGTTTATTGCACATTTTATCAAGAACGTCTCCTGATTTTTTTATAGACAAAAACAAATTAATCCCAGAGTTTTATCACAATATTGTTTAACTTGTTCTTTAACGGCAGTAAGACAAGAAGATAAATGTTTGGAGATGTTTGTTGTGGTGCAGGCACTAGAATTCGGAATAAAACGGGCCTTATACGGATTTTTATGTAATTCAGCAATCCAGAACATAGTTGGCAGTTTGATCTGCCCTTCGTCTACCCCAGACTTGAAAGTAGTGCTCTGAGTGATATGTGTGTAAACAACATCATCCTCAGTATAATGAACTGGAGTATACGAATTAATGGATACGATTTCCAGAGATAAAACATTGACGTAACGTAGGCGTCAAACAATAATTACATTATTGGCTGCTTTATCAGCAGGAACTAAAACAAATTTGTTATGAAATTCTTGAATTCCCGATTTTAAATTACGAAAGGAAAACCTAGGTCTTGGAGGAAGTAAAGAGGGATTAGCATTATAAAAGTTAGTACGTGTATCTATAATTTTAAAAACTGATTTTTTCCAAGTAGAAAGAGAGTTTGTTATAAGTATAAAAAATCTATTAGAAATATTATTTGCATCTACAAGAATAGATGACACACCATTTTATACTAAAATCCTCAATGGTTTGGGCGATCTGAGCACGACAGGCATTAACATCGATAATTGAAGGTAATCTATACTTAGGACCTTTCGAAAACAGATGCCGAATACGTTTATCAACAATATCAAAATTACCAGTGATGACATGACCTGCTGGAGCATAGCAAAATGTTGATGTGTTACATTCACATTCCTTAGGAGTGTTATTTACTATATCAAGGTCAAACTATATTCTTGTAGAGGCAAATAATATTTCTAATAGGTTTTTTATACTTATAACAAATTACAGGACTTTCTGATTTTTTTAAATATTTAGGGATGGAATCAACTACATGATTATCTCGAAAAACACTAAGCATGTAACTGAAATCAATACCTTTATTAAGATATAGTATTTTTAGAAAATGCCTGACGTGATCAGACTCCTTGTCAATATGGGGTCGGAGAACATGTTGTGTGTAGCTTTGAATTATGGAAGCAGTGTTATACAAGGGATCTGTACAAATGAATATTTTGTCTGCTTCCTCGTCGATCCACTTAAGTGAATAAATAGACAGAGAGGTAAGCCGTGAAAGCATATAGTGCTTTCCAGACTGTTTAAAAATAATATGTAAATCAGCAACTGAAATAATTACACGCGAATTACGTTTGATGTTACCATTACGCCTACGACCATGAGACCTAGAGTAACGCTTTCGAATAGAAAATATAGAAAAAATGTCAATATTAGGATCTTTTGAAATATTTCCTTGTTGATAAATATTGTCATTAAGGTCGAGTGGATATAGTGTTTGTAATTTTTTCACCCACTTACGTTCTGCTGTATGTCTAGCTTTTTTTTAAAGCTTTTAGTAGCATCATTATCATAAATTATATATTTAATCGGTTGAACAGTAACGTTACTGAAAGTATGACCTGATTGACGAAAGTGTTGGTACAAGTAATTTTTTTAACTTTTTAAGATTACCTGCATTATATTTATGTTCACGAAATTGAACTTTTAAAGATCGAACTGTTTGTCCAAAATATTGTATACCGCAACGTGGTGCATTTCAAGTGAAAACAGTGCCAGGATGTTGGTATTCCTATGGGTACTTACTGTGTGCCACTTGTAGCAGATTTGTTTTTATACTATTATGAAAGAGATTTCATGTTGAATTTGACATACGCAGTATAGATAATCCTTGTTTGCTCATATGGTCACTAATATTTATCCAACAGAGCTCACGTTGAATAAAGTCAACAGCTCGGATTCCATAGCAGTATTTCTCGATCTTCATCTCTCGATTTCAAATGATGACATACATATTAAAATCTATGATAAGAGATATTGTTAACTATCCACATTTAGGTACGGGGTTTATATCTTCCAGCTAATTCGTTTTTCTAGGGCATGTAACGATGTTAAGGACTTCAGTTATCGAAGTCGGGTTATTAGAAGTAAACTAACTTCTCCAGCAGGTTTTTTCTTATTAACTACGGAGATCTTCCTCAAAGTTCTATCGCCGCAACGAAAACCTGCTGGAAACGTACAACACCAACCTAAAACCAAACATTTCTGCGACTAAGAACCGTTATTACTATGGAGATGTGAACTTCGGAAATTAAAGGGGTCTGACGCATTTCCTGACCACTTCACAAAATTAATCAGGAAATTCGTCAGAAAAGGATACGACTTTTCAATATTACAGCGCACTTCATGTGTGGTGATTGACTCCTCTACAGTCAGTCACTACCACTTCACTTTTCTCTTGTGCAATGACCGGACAACCTCTTGGGACTCCATAATAGAACCTTCTGAAACCCTGAGAGGTGAGGTGGGTGCATTAACCTTCGTCCCTCGTGTTTTTGGTAGTACCCTAGATTGTTTTTTCTCTTGGGCTGCAACTGCTTGGTTGTTCAGTACACTTTTGGATACATCCTGAGGTGTTTCTAATTATGTTTGTTTTATATAGTTTTACAATAAAATATACGTGTTTCTCTGGATGTGGAATTTATTGTTAGCGATTTCCTTTTGATGGGATGTACTTGTATTTACATTGCCTTGTCAGTTTAAGCGCTGAAGAAGGCTAATAGCAAGGTTTTATATACTTAAAATCGATTTAAGCTAACCAGTAGGCCTTATTGCCTACTGACTGTTCCAAGGCGGTAACCCTGTCTGCACCACTCTTTCTGTTGAGAATTGTCTTTTTCATTGTATAGTTAATTTGCTCTTTGTTTGTTGTACAGTGCCATTTTATTCCATAGACGTCAAAGTTAAAGTCATCTCTTTTATCATATATTTAGTATGAATGTAATCATTTGAAATCGAGAGATGAAGATGATACTGTTAATGTTGTTTGCCATAATATTGACGGTTTTAAAAAAGATACACTAAATGATAAGGATTTGAACTCTGATTATAACCTGAACACGGAGCATTTATAACGCAGTAAAATTAGATATAAAAGTCAAACAAGAAATGTAACGTTCAAGTGAAAGATTGCATTTTTTTTAATCTATATTTATGCAAACTGGAATAATTAGAATCTTTTGTTGGCTTATTTTCACATGGATTATGTAATCCAATTTTAAGAAATTTACAAACATTGCTTTCCATTGTCTTTTTTGTATATAATTATTTTATATTTAAGAAAATTTATTTCTAATATATAACAAATAAAGGAAATGAAAAACGAGGAGACTATAAAAAAATTAATACTCCTGTTTGAAACAGGTGTAATAGATCAGCAAACACTATCTAACGGTATTAATGCATAAAAACCTTTTAAAGAAGTTCCAAAGGAAACTCCAAAAGAGGTTAATTCTCAAACAATAGAAAAATTACGCAAGATACGACGTGCTAAAAAACAACGTATCAAAGAAAATCAGAAATATGCTAAATTACAAGAAAATGTTATAAATGAACAAGAAAATGTTATAAATGAAAGTATTCCAGAATTGAAACTGGTCGATAAACCAATATGTGGTTATTTCAAAGCATATGAGATATCTGTCGAGGGATACAAAGACCCTCAAAAACTATTTCATGATAAAAAATCCATTATCACAAAACAAATCATCGAAGAGCTGACAGAGACGAATGGATTAAAGTTTCAATTAGGTCTTACCGTAGATTTATTCAAAGATGATGGTGCTACAAAAAAATACACTAACAGCAGTATTACACAGTGAACAAAATGCAATCTTAAACTCTAAAAAAATAAATGAGTTTTATGATAAATCATCTGCTTATATACAAGAGAGCCTTGAAAGATTTACAAACACAGCATCCGGATTAGAAATTGATCACTGTGTTAAGCTTTACTTAACTATTGCAAAGTACGAGCCGTTAAAAGGTTCTTCATATATTCCTTTGCCTAAAGCAGTAGCTGATAAGAAAGCAATTATCAATGTAAAAAACGACGATGATCAATGTTTGTTTCATGCAATAAATCCAGCTTTAAATCCAGCTGCAGATCATACAGACAGATTAGAGTTCTTGAAGAAAGATAACATTGATTTTCCCACTCCGATTTCTCAAATACATAAAGTAAAAAAACAAAACAACCTTGCTATCAACGTTTATGGATATAACATAACAGAAAAAAACTAAAAAGGTAACTGTTTTTCCATATAAAATATCAGAACAACCAAAAGATATTGAGCGAATTAGTCTGCTCTTAATATCTGAAGACGTTAAGGTTGAAAAAGATGATTCAGAGAATGAAGATGAAAATGAAGAAGGAATTATAGATGACAACTATAACCCTGATGATTATCCTAGTGAGAAAACATTAACAACAAAATATCACTACTGCTAGATTAAAAATCTAAACAGGGTACTCTATGAACAAAACAAACACAAAGGCAAAACTTATTTCTATGACCGGTGTCTCTACGGTTTTTCAAGAGAAGATCTACTCACCAAACACAAAGAAGACTGTTATGGTATTAACAAAAAATCTTGCAGAATAGAAATGCCGCAAGAAGGTAGAAAGCACATAAAATTCAAAACCCATCAAAATCAGATGCATGTGCCTTATGTAATATTTGCTGATTTTGAGAGTATAATCAAACCACATCCAATCAAATTTGGAAAGAAATCTGAAATTCAAAATATACACGAAGCTTGTGGATTTGGATACCAAGTTGTTAGATATGATGGTAAAGTTGAAAAACCTGTTATTTACAGAGGTGAAGATGTTGTTGAAGTGTTTTTAAAACACCTAGAATGTTAGAAGAGCAACATTAACAATATATTTACTCACCCGAAACAATTAATCATGACGCAGCAAAATGAGGAAGATTATGAAAAAGCAACACACTGTTGGATATGCGAGAATGAAATATGGAAAGGTAAAAACTGTAAAGTAAGAGACCACTGTCATTTTACAGGCGCAGCACATAAAAACTGTAACCTGGAACTGAAAATAAAACCAAACAAAACAACTATCCCTGTTGTATTTCATAACCTCAAAGGATATGATAGTCATCTTATAAGGCAAAAAATACATAAAATGACAGGTAATATTACATGCATCCCAAACAACGCTGAAAAGTATATTTCATTTAGTGTCGAACAATTTAGATTCTTGGATAGCTTTCAATTTATGGCTTCGTCTTTGGAAAGATTGGTTGATGCAACAGACAAATCTGATTTCAAAATTACCAAAAATCAGTTTAGAGAACAAACAGATTTTTTTACGGAAAGGTGTTTATCCTTATGAATATTTTGATAGCATGGATAGATTTAATGAAAAGCAATTACCACCCATTGAAGCATTTTACAGTAAACTTAGAGACGAAGGTATCACCCAAAAAGAATATGACCACGCGCAGAAAGTATGGAAATAATTAAATTGTAAAACTCTTGGAGACTATCATGATTTATATTTACAAACGGATGTAACTCTGTTAGCAGATGTATTTCAAACTTTTAGAAAAACATGTATGAATGCATACAAACTTGATCCTTTGCATTACTATACAGCACCTGGATTATCTTGGGATGCTTTACTTAAACATTCTAAAATAGATTTAGAACTTTTAACAGACATTGACATTCATTTATTTATAGAAAAAGGTATGCGTGGTGGAATTAGTATGGTATCAACACGATATGCCAAAGCAAACAATCCACACGTAGCTGATTATAACCCTAACGAGGAAAACAACTTTTTAATGTATTTTGATGCAAATAATATTTATCGGTGGGAAAAGTGTCAGCCACTTCCATATTCTGGCTTTAAGTGGGTGGAATCAGAAACCTTGCGAGAGCCAAAAAAGGAAAAGGATATATCCTAGAAGTTGATTTGGAATATCCTAAAGAACTCCATGAATCTCATAATGACTATCCACTTGCACGGGAAAGATTAGCAGTGAAAAGAGAATGGTTGTTTGAATACCAGACAGGTCTGTTGGAAAATAATAGCATGATAAATACAGAACAACTAGTCCCCAATCTTATGGACAAAGAAAAATATGTGATACATCACAAAAACCTGCAACTGTATTTATCTTTAGGCATGAAACTACAGAAAATACACAGAGTATTAGAATTTAATGAAAAACCATGGATGAAATCATACATAAATCTAAACACAGAACTTAGGAAAAAAGGTAAATCAACCTTTGAAAAAGATTTTTATAAACTTATGAACAACTCTGTGTTTGGTAAAACAATGGAAAATCTACGCAAGCGGACTGATATAAAACTAGTCAAAACTGACGGCTCTGAAAATGAAAAAATAAGAAAAATAATAGCCAAACCCAACTTTAACAGACGTGTAAAGTTCTCAGATGAATTGTCAGCAATACATGTAAACAAGACAAAATTAACATTAAACAAACCAATCTATGTTGGGATGTCAGTATTGGATTTATCAAAGTACATGATGTATGACTGGTACTATAATACCTTAAAGAAAAGATACGGAGACAACTGTAAATTAGCATACACAGACACCGACAGCTTGTTGGTAAAAATCAAAACAGAAGATGTGTACAAAGACATTGCTGAAATGAAAGATGAATATGACTTGAGTGATTATCCGCAAACACATCCACTGCACGATGATACAAACAAAAATGTATTAGGTAAAATGAAAGATGAATGTGCTGGTGTTCCTATAGCTGAGTATGTTGGATTAAGACCCAAGCTATATTCTATTTTGAGAGCGGATGAGAAGATTATTAAGAAGGCAAAGGGTGTAAAAAAGTATGTAGTTCAAAAACATATAAACTTTGAGAACTACAAGGATGCATTATTTAACAAGAACATACACCCATGAAATGAATATGTTACGTTCGATAAAACATCAGATATACGGTATAACAGCAAACAAAGTAACACTGTCACCATTTTACACTAAAAGATACATTCGAGAAGATGGAATTAAAACTGATGCATATGGATTTTATAAAAAATTATAAACGCGTTTGGGTATTAGCAGGAACAATAAGTAGTTCTTCTTTGACAAATCCTCTCTGTGGCGCTGGTAATTTTAAATAATATACTCTTATACCTTGCGTCACCATATAACTTTTAATCTTGTGAATATTTACACTCCACATTGGATCAGTTGCTCTGCGTCTTCCACCTTCTTGTTCCCCGGGTTGATATAAATATCTTACACTGGCATTCATACAACTGATCTAAGTTAAATAGCATAAAAAAGTTGATATCAAAAGCATTAAGTGATGCACAGATATCTGAGCAAGAGTTTAAGTTGATTTTGGATGAGTTGGATAAATATTATCGTTTGAAACAGGACACCAAACAAAAGAAAGCTGAAATAAGTGAAGTTCAAAAAAAAGAACTAGTGGAGCATGGAAGAAAGGAAGCAATGGCAACCTTACAAAAAAGTCTAAAAAGTGTGCGATAAATTGTTTTAGTAATGTGTATGAGTATGATCCACCACCTTTGTATTCAAGGTCGGAGAATTGTTGATTTGAGTAAAAATTTGATAACAAATCAACAAATTTGTTTTGTATTAAAGAAACATTTTATAATTATAACAAGAGGTCAATGACCTTGAAGCTCTACTGATTGATCTTGATTTCAGGAAGTAGTCGCTACAGACTTGTTTTTTGAAAATCTATTTTTAACCGTGGCGGCCATCTTGAATTTCCGGCCGACCTGAACTTTTGCTAGGATCAATAAGACATTAAGAGCAACATTTCTGTGAAGTGTCATGAAAATCCGTCAAGTAGTTTCAGAGGAGTAGTGGCTACACGTTTTCATTATATAACTCTATGTAAACAAAGATGGCCGCTGGTAGCCATGTTTAACGTCAAATCAAAACGATTTTCGACAAGGACCAACATCATGTCATACTGATCATTTTAGAAAAAGTCCCATATCAATATCTCTTATAGTTTTGAAGAAGTAGTCGCTACAAACTTATTTATTTTTAATCTATTTTTAGCTATGGCGGCCATCTTGAATTTCCGGCCGACCTGAAATTTTTCTAGAATCAACTAGACATCAAGAGCAACATTCCTGTGAAGTTTCATGAACATCCGTCAAGTAGTTTCAGAGGAGTAGTCGCTACAAGTTTTTACTATATAACTCTATTTAACCAAAGATGGCCACTGGCAGCCATGTTTAACGTCGAAAAAGTCCCATATCAATATCACTTATAGTTTTCAAGAAGTAGTCGTTACAAACTTTTTTTTTAAAAATCTATTTTTAGCTGTGACGGCCATCTTGAATTTCTGGCAGATCTGACATTTTGCTAGGATCAATTAGACATCAAGAGAAACATTCCTGTAAAGTTTCATGACAATCCGTCAAGTAGTTTCAGAGGAGTAGTCGCTACAAGTTTTTACTATATAACTTTATGTAAACTAAGATGGCCGCTGGCAGCCATGTTTAACGTTGAATCAAAACGATTTTTGACAAGGAACAACATCATGTCATGCTGATCATTTTAAAAAAGTCCCATATCAATATCACTTATAGTTTTCAAAATGTAATCACTACAAACTTGTATTTTAAAACTCTATTTTTAGCTTTGGCGGCCATCTTTGATTTCACATCAACATGAATTTTTGTTAGGATCAACTAGATTTTATGGGCAACATTTCTGTAAAGTTTCATGAATATCCATCCAGTAGTTTCAGAGGAGTTGTCGCTACAAATAAAAGTTTACGGACAGACGGACAGACAGACGGACAGACGGACAGACGGACGACGAACGCCGCACCACGGTATAAGCTCTGCTGATCTCTGAGCAGTAGAGCTAAAAATTACATTTTAAAAATTTAAAAATTTAAAAATTTAAGGTGATGAAAATTTGTCAAATTATATAATTCAAACTTACAATCTTCACTACCCTAAGATTTTAAAAAGTTTTAATAAATCAAGTTCATGGTGATTTATTATATATGTATTTTTGGGCGTTTCTGGATCAAACTCAAGTTGGTCCAGAACCCCCATAATACATATATATAAACCAAAAAACACGCAAAAAGACAAACAAGAATGGCAATAGTAATAATAAAGGCATATGACGTCACAAACACAAAAAAGGGTTGACAGTAGGGATACCGCCTCGGAACGGTCAGTGGCAAAAAGGCCGCTGGAGCTTTAAACCAGGTTCTAGGGTGCACCAAACCTCACACTTACCCTACTGTCATCCCAATTAAACGGGACAGTGTAAATTAAGAAATCCCCACCATGAACTATTCTCTAACCAACAAGGCAGCATTAATAGGCAATATAAGTAAAAAACAAAGATGCTCGTGTATATATAAATACAAACAAACAATAGCCTAGAAAGCCACAAAAAAGGTACTCGATGGCTTTGCAGAAGCCAGAGCAACAAGAGAGTAAACCATTGAGGGCACGACAAGACCGTAGACAAACATCAAACGTCACCGTACTTATGGGATTTAGATAGACGTCATCGTACAATTAAAGAGGAAAGCAAAGTGGCGAACTGTAAATGGGTCCACCACCAAGTATGCAGTGCAAAATGATAGGGTCATAACCTCTTTTGATAAACCTTTTAACAATTTTAACATAGATAGTATGAAAGTGATCATGATCAAGGATCTTACGAAGTTTGTAAATCACATCACCATATAAGTCAGGTTGTGATAGTCCTTATCGCAGAAGAGTTTTTAAATGACTTTTATATTTGGAAAGAATGAATGTATAGTGTTTTATGGCACGTCGACACATAAATAGGTCATATTGTGCGCAAAAACTGATGAAAGATGAAGTAATTAAGTAGTGATTAAAAATTTATGTAAATATATAAAGGCAAAACTATTAAAAAGTTAGGAATGATATGCAAGTAATATAAACTATATATGTAAATCAACAAATGCCCGTCAACGGGTATATAAACAAGTAAATATATATAAGAACACATTATAATGATTTATATAGTCTGATTTATTTTAGGAAATCTAAAACAAGACTAAAATCTATAGTATCAAATAACTCTTTCATAATATTAACATTGTAGTACCTTTGACGCATATGATCAAAGTCTTCACATTCCAACACGATGTGGTTGACCGTTAACGGTGCAAAGCAGGATATATATTCTGGCAATTGCTCAGCGTGTAATAAATATGAATGAGTATAACGTGTATGCCCTATCCTGCATCGGGCTAGGACAACTTCTTCTCGACGAATGGGTCCAAGTAACGGTTTAATTGAATGGTGTTTATTGTTAACTGACAAATCCCAAGCGGTTTGCCAAGAGTTACGAATAAATGTGTTAATACAACTTTTAAAATCAGTATAAGGTAATTTAGCATTAGATATATGTAAACCTAATGCTGCTTTAGCAGCACTATGAGCTCTATCATTACCACGTATTCCTACATGGCTTGGAAGCCAGCAGAAAATAATAACATTATCAACTATAAGAGAATTGTACTTTTCTAAAAGCTGAAGCACAACTGGGTTATCATGTTTCTCGCAGTGCTTGAAGAGATGAAAAGAAATCAGAAAAGATTACAAAATGGTCATCATCAGATTCCTGAATATAATTTAAGGCAAGTTCAATTGCCTAAGTTCAGCTGAAAAATAGAGGCCTTGTCAGGCAGGCGGCTCTTTATGTTGTGTTTGTGAACAACAGCTGCTGCAGCTACCTTATCTCCATCTTTAGAACCATCTGTGTATATATGTTGAAAGTTAACTGTATTTCGATTTAATTGCATTAAATTTGCTTTGAAAGACAGAAGGCTCTGTACTGGATTTGTTACTATTACAAAGATCAAAAATAAGTGTTGGTCTTTCCAAAGTCCACGGTTGAATTTGTGGTACTTTGTACTTGGCAATCAAATTTAGGTCGATTTCAGTGGCTCTTATCTCGATATCTTGATGACATACCCAATATTGATAATCCGTTCTTTGCACATATGGTTACTAACATTTATCCACCAGAGTTCACGTTGAATAAAGCCAACAGTTGGGATAAAGTAGCAGCATTTCCCGATCTTCATCTCTCTATTTCAAATGATTGTATTCATACTAAAATCTATGATAAGAGAGATGATTTCAATTTTAACATCGTTAACTATCCACACCTGTATGGAGATGTACCTCGTGCTACCTCATACGGGGTGTAGATCTCCCAGCTCATTCGATTTGCTAGAGCGTGTAATGATGTTATAGACTTCAATGCTCGAAATCAAGTTATTACAAGTAAACTTCTTCAGCAGGATTTTCGTTATCAAAAACTACGTAGATCTTTCTCTAAATGTTACCGCCGTAACGAGGGCATGCAGGAAAAGTACAACACCAACCTTAAGACACTTCTGCGACTAGGCATATCACAACCCTCATTTTATGGAGATGTGGTCTATACACTTCGAAAGTTAAAGGGGTCTGACGGGTTTCCTGACCGCTTTACAAATTTAATCAGGAAGTTCGTCGTCAGAAAATGATATAACCCTTTGGTTTTACAGCTCACTGTATGTTTAGTGATTGACCCCTCTACAGTCATTCATTACGCTTCACTTTTCACTTGTGCGATGACTGGACTACCTCTTGGGACTCTATGATTGTACCTACTGAAACCCCAACTAAGGGAGGTGGGTGCATGAGCTTTCGTCCCTCGGGTTTTCTGGTCGTACCCTAGATTGTTTTTATCTTTAGCTACAACTAATATGGTTGTTCAGTACGATTCTGGATACATCCTGAGATGTTTATTATTTTGTATGTGTTTCTTAAGTTAGTTTCTCAGGATGTGGACTTTATTGTTAGAGAATTCCTTTTGATGGGATGTAGTTTTGTTTACACTGTCTTGTCTATTTAAGCGTTGAAGACAGGATAATAGCGAAGATTGTGCGCATATAAAATCGATTCAAGCTAACCAGTAGGCCTTATTGCCTACTGACCGTTCCAAGTCGGTAACCCTGTCTTCACCACCCTTTCTGTTGTTTTTTGTCTATTTCATTGTATTTTCAAGTCCTTGTTTGCAGTACAGTGTGGACCTACGATGCCATTGCGCTCGGACGTTGTGGTTTCTATAGGATCCTATATCTCATTCTTAATTTTGGTTTAATACGAAGACCAAATGGTCGAATGGCCTTTGGTTTTCGATCAAAAAGAGGTTCATAACTAGGATTAAAAACATTATCGAAAGTTGGGTTTGAAGGGTTATATTTTAATTTAATGGCATATTGAAGGACTAATTTTTCCCGTCTATGAGACAGTAATGGTTCATTAGCTTCAACATATAGACCTTCGGCTGGTGATGTAGGAAAGGCACCTAAAAGAGTATGAGAGTGGACCTTTGGAAACGGCCGAACACGACACATACGAAATAAGGCGAGTCGTAATCCTTGATTATGTATAGAATCGAGCATTTGCATGTATGACTTGCGAGACGATCCATATACTATTGAGCCGTAGTCCATTTTGGATCTAATAAGAGATCTATAAAGTTGTAAAAGTAATTTACGATCTGCTCCCCAATTAGTGTTTGCAACAACTTTAAGTAAATTAAGAGCTTTAAGGAACTTGGCCTTCAAGTATTTAAGGTGTGGTATAAACGTTAATTTACGGTCGAAAATAAGACCAAGGAATTTTGTCTCATCCACTACTGCTTTTGGTGACCCATCCAGTGTTAGATGAGGGTCTTCATGATGTTTACGTAGTTGACAAAAGTGCATACAATTAGTTTTAGATTTAGAAAAATTAAAACCATTTTCATCCGACCATGTCTGAAGTTGTCGTGCCCTTAATGGTTTATTCTCTTACTGCTCTGGCTTCTGCAAAGTCATTGAGTACCTTCATTGTGGCTTTCTAGGCTATTGTGTTTTTTTTGATTATATTTACACGAGCATATTTGTGTTTTACTTATATTGCCTATTGATGCTGCCTTGTTGGTTAGAGATTAGATCATGGCGGGGATTCTTTATTTACACTGTCCTGTTTTAATGGGATGACAGTATGGTAAGTGTGAGTTTGGTGCACCCTAGAACCGGTTTAAACCCCCCAGTGGCCTACTTTGCCACTGACCGTTCCAAGGCGGTAGCCCTATTGTCAACCCTTTTTGTGTTTGTGATGTCGTTTGCATTTATTATTGCTTTTGCCTTCTTGTTTGTCTGTTTGCGTGTTTATTTCTGTGTTTTGTGGTTTACTGTCCTCCTTGAATGCTACTTTCCCTGTCCGATCTTTTTATATTTCTTTTTTATACAGACATTGTTGATGTTGTCACTCAATAGTGTTCATGATTTTTGCACGATAACATATAACAAAGTCGTCAACATATAGGGAGCAATCCACACCAGGATTGATGTATTTGGATAGAAGATCAGGGTTACCATAATAACATTTTGCAAAGGTTTTACGAATAAGTTGAGACACATAGACCCCATAAAACGTTACTCGGGGAACATCCCCATCTAAATAACAATATGAAAATTAAAATCATCTCTCTTGTCATAGATTTTGCTAATTATTTCACCATTTTCAATAGAAAGATGTAAAACGAGAAAAGAAACGTTATTGTCAGAAATATTAGCTTTGTTAAGTTGAAGTTTTTTAGGATACATATTATTGACCGTAGTAGAAAAGAAAGGGTTGTCATTATTCAATATGTCATCCAGATACCGAGAGGTGTCATTAAATCTTTCAATAACATCTGCCTGGGTATCTGGAAAAAGACTCAACATGAAATCTCTTTCATAGCAATATAAAAACAAATCTGCGACAAGGGGTGCACAGTTCGTACCCATAGGGATACCATAATTTGTCTATAAACGGACAAAAATATTATCCAATATAAAAATGATTCACAAACTTCATGGCAAGTCCTCATAGTGTAACTGTCCAAACTGCCGTTAGTAAAAAACGCTTGAATATTGTTACAGGCCAAACATGTAGTATTTTCCCTAGCAAAAGTTTTTTGAATACGAGCAATAAGCTTTTCTACTCCGGCATTGAAAATCTTCGAATGTGTCGAAACAACATCATCTTCAGTAGATTGCACTGGAATATACGAATAAGTACTCCCGAGTTCCTGAGTTAAAACATTGACGTAATGGAGGCGTCAAACAACAATAATTATATTATTAGCTGTGCTTTAGGAACTAAAACAATCTTATTATGAAATTCCTGGATTCTCGATTTTAAATTACGAAATGAAAACCTAGGTCTAGGGGGAAGTAGGGAGGGTTTAGCCGTAATACGAAATATAAAAAGATCGGACAGGGAATGTAGCATTCAAGGAGGACAGAAGTTAATACGGGTATCTATGATGTTAAAAATAGTATTTTCCAAGTAGAAAGGGAGTTAGAGTCAGCATGTTCTCTACGACACCATTTAATATTAAAATCTTCAAAGGATTTGTCAATGTTCAAAATGTCATCCAGATACCGAGAGATGTCATTAAAGGCAATATAAAACAGCAATACGAAAACAAATCTGTGACAAGGGGTGCACAGTTCGTACCCAGTAACTCCGAACACAAAAACAACTAACTGTGACGTCGAGTCATGACGTCAATAAAGTGTCGCTGACGTCGACATTATCCACTGATAACGTTCAACAAGGCGAAACATTTCGGTTAAACGCTTACATAAACATATTTAAAATGTAATAAAAGAAATATTTAACTGCTTGGATCGATTATCAGGAAATCCTTCACTCGATGATAGGCGTGTTCTGTTTTTTCATTCACTCGCATCCTCTCGTTCGTACAAAATACACACGCCTACCATTACTTATAATCAATCTAAGCAGTTAAATAACCCTATTTCCTCATGCAGTTGTTCGTCTAATAGTGAATTACAGTTATCTATCACCACACACATACTCACCCCAATACAGTAGGCTGGTAATAGGTTTGCTAATAATTTAAGTCTGGGAAATTTATATATAAATCTTGGTAGTATGAGTTAATCACATTAATAATGTTAAACAAATCCTTGCACTTTTTTAATTATCAGCGAACAAATCAAAATCTGCAGAAGCTAACACGGAAGCACAAGGAGTATCGCCTGCTCTAATAGGTGGATCAGCAGCGGGGGCGGTGGTACTAATTGCAGTTGCTGTTCTTGGTGTTGTGATCTACCGTAAAAGGTATACACAGTTCTATAACTATTTTGGTAAATCTATTGTTTCCGTTTCGTTCGTGTATATATTTTGTCTATAGAGTTTGTATTCTCAAACAAAAAAAGAGTTTTATATATATACCTCGTCGTCAATAGGTTTAGAAACGGTGTACAAGTACATCTGTTTAATATGCCTGTTGATGTCGGGATATCTACTTTAGCGTAAATAGAAACGCCTTACTTTAGGAAATATAATAGCAAAGAAATACATATTGAACATTTGAGAACGTATGTAGCGGTCCTTTACCTACCTTACAACCAACTGACTTGTTTTGACATGTTGGTCAATGTTTTAAATGATTGATCTTTTAATAACTTCCCCATTAAAATGTCAAGGTAATATGATGATATCACTAAGCACGCTAAGTTTCATGTGTGTTTTCTTGGAAACCATCGCCTAATTTTTATAATTATAAACTTAGGTCACACTGTAAGTTTATATCTGAAAGCATATGTTAATATTAGTTCAATGAAATATTGTTGAGATCAATGATCTACTAGCGGGTCCAATGATCGATTTCGGGGAATAAGCCATATAACTTAAAGGGGCAACATTCCCTACCCTGGTAGGGAGAGATTGGAGGTGTGGCTATCAAATTACACCAGCTATGCTGGCCTGTCAGTTACAGTGAATGATTCTAAAAATAGCAATGTAAACAGCAGACGACATAATTCAATGTACTTACAGATCAGCTAGGAGTACAGATTATCAATCCATTGACTCCAAATCATTTCCTTAAAACTATTTAATTTCCTTTTTTTTATTGGAACTGTGTGTCATTTCAGGATTTCTTTTGTAGCTCATTACCCTATCTAATGATGATTCTCTGTTTACATGCTCATTCCAATCTAAAGAAGGATACACATATCGGATAATTAATTCTTAACTTATAACTTTGGTATTAGGGGGCTTGCACTTGCAGTCCAACCTTAAGCTTGAAACTGTATATAACTTGGCTGTACTCGAACAGCCCCAGAACGAGGCACACGGTAGGCCCCCATCAGGAAGCGGTACCAGCACATGGCAAATGGTAGGCCTCAGAAGGAAGCGGTACCAGTAATGCCCAGCAGGAGTCGGAAGGTATGCCCAGCAAGAGACAGTACCCAGCAGGTCCTGGTAAGAAGCATCAGGTAGGCCCAGCAGTGGGCGGTACCTGGTAAGCCCCAGTACCAGGTGGCAAGGAGGCCCAGCAAGAGGCAGCAGGTAGGCCAAGCAGGAGGCGGTACCTGGTAGGCCCAATACTGGGGTGCTTGCAAGGTGCAAACTGAATAAGAAGTATGTCATTTGCAATAGGCGATAACTGTCTGAATCGGCTCCATTCTACAGCTTTTTGGGGGCGCATATGTAACCGGAGTTACATAGCAGCCAAAGTATGAACAATGCTTGTGCAGCCCTGGATTGCAGCCCTTGGAGGTGGTGGGGCGGATGGCGGATAGCGTTTCGTTGTAACAAAGATGTCTCCGACTCCAGATAAATGCCAAGTATCAGAAAGAGGCTGATGACGTATTCATGGTATAGGTTTACATTCCAAAGAGTGTGTGGATATGAACTACTCTCTGACCACAGGGAATGTTGTTCCATAAACTGCGTAAAAGTTTTAAAAGCTGTTCTATACAGATTCACAGTACCTTCTGACAGCGATGCGGACCATAGCGTATCTACTGTGCTATCTAAATAAGATAGAGACTGTTGAGGTGTGGAACTTTCGTCGGTAGTAGATCTGCCTGAGGAGCTAATCTCCGGAATCTTCCAATCTGTAAACGAGATAAACTGTCGCTTACAGAATTTTGCTTTCCAGGTATGTGTAAAGCATGAATTAAAAAGTTACCTTCAGCTGCGCATAATGTAAGTCTACGCATAAGTTTCATGATCAAAGGCGATTTGCTGCGCCCTTTTGAAATTATAGCAACCGTTGCTGTGTTATCACAATGAAACACGATACGCTTACTGGCCCATGATTTATGCCACGCAACGACGCTAGTTACAATAGGCACTAATTCCATAAACGCAATCGACATGGTAGGATCACCTAACTTTGGGAGATCTGTTGGCCAGGGTACTGAGAACCAACTTCCTTGAAAATATCCGCCATAGCCATGTGTACCACTCGCGTCAGTGTATAGTTCAAAATTTGCTGCGTCAGTCACATTATCGTCATAAAAGAAAGATTTCCCGTTCCAACTGTCTAAGAACCTGCGCCACATAGTCATGTCACTTATACAATCCTGCGTGAGTTTAATGTTATAATGAAGTTCTTTGACAGACGATGCTATTGTCAGCAAGTAGGACACAAAACTACGACCGGGAAAAATGACACGTGATGCGAAATTCAGGTGACCAAGTAAACATAAAAGTTGGCGTTTTGTAACTGATTTTTTTCCCAAACACTCATCCATGACTTGCTTTATCCGACATATCTTGTCAGCTGGAAGTGAAGCTTGCATTTTTTCTGAATCAAGCAAAATGCCTAAGAATATCATGGTAGTATCAGGTCCCAATTTTTTATCAGGGTGAATGGGAATGTTCAGTATCCCAAACACGTGTGTAAGGAGAGCCATAGCTCTATTACCATCATATGACGGAGAGACAATAGACAGGAAGTCATCCAGTAGGAACAGTAATTTCGGTATCTTGAAATTTGTAGTGGCTATCCAATGAATGGCTTCAGAAAGTAAAGTAAATATTTTTGGGCTACTCCTAAAGCCAAAGCAAAGTCTTGTAAAGAAGTAGTACTCTTCCTTCCAGCAAACACCATGAAATTTCCACAACTTTGGGCTAATTGGTATCAGTTTGAAAGCGTCCACTATGTCCGTTTTACACATGATTGCCCCTTGACCATAGCTTTTAATGGAGGCAATTGCATCGTCCACGCGTACATATGAAACCGAGAATTCATTTTTATCAATTAGACTGTTAACACTAGCATGTTCCTCATTGTTGTGCGGCGCACTCAAGTCAACAATCAGTCTCTGCTTCTTTGAATATTTACTTTCAACCACACCCAAGGGACTTATTCTGTAGAGATCAAACGGTGGCGATTTATAAGGTCCGATAAGATAACCTTTCTTGAGTTCTTTCGTTTATAATTCTGTCACTATTTGAGGCTGATTTCTTGCTGATAGAAGATTTTTACAAAGATAACTTTCTGTTGGTAACTGTTGTATTCCCGTGTCAAAACCATGTCGTAAACCCTCAACCAGTCTATTAACAAATATTTTATCAGGATGATTGACAAGCTCTTTCTCTAATCTATCAATGTTTATAGGGGTTGAAGCTGCCGCTGGTTGTCAATGTTGTTTTCCTGCCGCTGGTTTAGGAGGCATATGCTCACCCTTGGAACATTTGTAAGATGGCTGGTTAGCCTTGCAAATGGTGCAGATATGTAAAATATTAGCAAAATTGTTATGAGTAAGGCTACAACCATTAGAATTGTAGTTGTTGCAGATTTCCTTCCCGTTATGGTGTTCTCTAGGTCTCCCTAGACGATCTGTGCGGTTTCGATTATAAGGCATAGTGGAAGTGGCAACTGGGCGTCTTCTCTGGAAGGTACCTGCACGATCCATGCTGAACCCATAATCTAAATCATTCCTTGCTTGCATAGCTGGGCAAAAGTTGGTGGTGTGACTGACCCCGAAGCAATTGTCACACGCAACTGTTTTCAAACCAGCAAATACATGTAAATACAACTTTGTATCGCAGGCGGACCAATCTACGGGAGTTTTTTGAAGTTCGTACTGTTCAGCCTTCAGAGAAAAAGCTTTGTGGTACTCATAGAAATTAGTACCACCGTACTGTAAGTACATGTCATCGATAAGATCGCAGTATGCATCCATCTCCTTCCGCCGAAAAGGTTCTACATCACACAGGACATTCTTAAATTTAGAAAAAGCTGTCCTAAACTCGTGAATACTCAGATTTTTGTTCAGTCTGTTATCACCTGTTTTGATCACCATGTGTGATCCATCCTGATCAACTATTCTTGTCTCATTTGGGGTAACCATACCTGGTATCAATAGTAATGCCAGATTTATATGTTTATGAGCGTGAATGGCAGACCGTAAGTTCGGTGGTATTATATTCACAGGAGGCAATTCGTCGATTGGACGACGGCGAACGTTCTCGAAGGTCGCGTGTCCAGGTGATTTATTGGCACTGATCGGTTCATCATGATTATCAGCATGATCAGCAGGAGATATTAGTTTTCTCGAAATCTCGGCAAGAGTAGCCTGAACTTCGCGCATTTCACGACGCATACATGTAATGTCCACCTCTTCTGCCTGACTGTGTGTACTTTCAGTACTTTATTATTGCCTCCGTTATTAATTTCATTTTCGTCCACGTCATCGTCACGTGGTCGCGCTCCAGCGTTACTATTTAAGGGCTGTCTGCCCGCATTACTATTTTTGGACTGGCAGTCGGTTTTCCCTCTGCGTCATAGTCACGTGGTAGTCGCGCTCCAACGTTGCCATTTATAGACTTTCTGCCGACCTTTCTATTGACATGCTGTCCGCCAGTTTCAGTTTCACTTTTATCAAACGAACGAAGTTGTTCATAGATCTTTAAAAGAGTTGTATGAGGAGTAGAAAGTGGTAAGATCATACCTTTGTTTTTCAACTCCAGTTTCAATTTTGTAAGTGTCCAATTCTCCGAGAGGGGTTCAAATCATTCGCTGTTGTTGAAGCCCCTCCTGTCAATAATGCCCCGACGAAGCTCCAGCTGTCAATTATGCCCCTAAATGGCGTTTCACAACAAAAGGGACGCAACACGTATATACTGCGATTTTATTGTGAAAACGCCATTTATAACAGATTAAGGGGAGGAAGATTTGTATTGTAATCGTTTAGTTGAAGCACACGTCGATATTGAAAAAAACACATGCTATGGTGTTAGAGTTATAAAATAGATTAGATGTATATGTTTCTTATATTTTGCCACTATCTACACGCAATTTCAATTTTATTATGTGCAATTCTGTTGACGAATAACCGATTACCACGTGTATAGCTCTCCCTGCACACGGACCTATGACTTTACACACACCTTCATCTGAGGATGGCATACTTTCATAGTAGGCTTACCAGAGGAAATCGAACCTGTGACGTCTGGGACGAGAGGTAAGTATGACCAAGTATGCTAACCACTCATCCACCACAACAATATGACTGGAAGAAATTGTTATTTTCAATAGACAGGTTGAAGGAAATAAACATAAAAAAGACAACAAAAAAAGAAAAAGAAATCAGAAAAAACTTTTTTGTTATATTATATTTCTGTATAGAATAGACATGTATACAAACATCAAAACATATTTTAAAAAAAATAAAAAACGTACACCAAAAACAATCCTTCCCAAAATGCCTACCCCATAGTGGTCTCTTACATGGGGGATGATAGTTTTTGACTATGGTCTCTTACATGGTGTATGCTTGTTTTTGACTATGGTCTCTTACACGGCGTCGAATTGTTTTTCACTATGGTCTCTTACATGGGGTAGGATTGTTTCTGGTGTACAGTTTTTCATTTATTTATATGCTCTGATGTTGTGCTCTGCTGTTGTACATGTCTACTACAGTCTCTTACATGGCGTAGGAATTTTGGTGTACAGTTTTGCAATTATTTGATATGTTTTGATATTTGTGTACAAGTCAAGACAAAAACAAACAATCAGATTTTTTGATTTTTTTAAGATCTTTTTGTTTTTAAAGATTTGTTTAGGTCCAAACGCGTTCCTTCAACCTTTGTTTCAATACCGTTCTTCTAGTTACAATTGATTGCAAATCGGGTCCTGATATGGTCTGGGATGTCGTGTTCTAAGGTGGATATAATATATCGGCATGGAATGTCTTCGATTCCTAGCACACATTCTCTAATTCACAAAAAGCGGAGTATACATCTGTCATGATGCTATGCATAACGTTCACGCAATAACTTTCACGCACAGTGCCGTAACCAGACATAAACTGACACCGAGGCAAAGAAATATATTGGGTGAGAAGTGGGTCCTGGGTCGGGGAGGGCAATGGCGGATCCGGGGGGTATGGGTGCACCAGGCTAAAATCTGAAAAGTAATAATTATATGCATATAGTAAGCTTTTGTTGATTGGGGTGTACAGGTGGTAGTGGGATTGGTATAGGGGCGGGTCCAGTGCGGGCACCGGGAGCACCCCTACCTAAATTCTGAAACGTATGTACTTTGATTGTTCTTTGGTTGTTAGTTAGGCAGTGGGGTGGGGGCATGGGCATATCCAGTTTGCATAAATCCATAAAATAAAGTCTTCTTACTTTAGAAAAAATCTGGGGAGCATGCACCCTCCTCAGGGGCGGATAAAGGATTTGACATTGGGGGTGGAGCGCAAGTTAAAAAAAACAAGTTATAACCAAAACACACGCACTCACGCACGCACTCAAGTTAAGGGCTGATGCGCAACTTTAAAAAACACTATTTACAGCCAACCCACAACCACTTCCCCCTCCCCCCAAAAAAACACAAACAACACTCAACAGCAACAACAACAAAAAGCACAAAGCACAAAACAACAACTATTTTTGTCACATAATGCGTACAAGTCACATATTGCATATTAAGTTTTGGCGCATTATATGAATAATCACATTCGCCTCCTATTTAAAAAATAATTAGGAAGTAGTAACGGCTTAGGAAATAAACAGTAGGCGAATGTGAGAATACATACAGGGGAGAAGCCATATAAATCAAATAAATTAAGCCATTCTGTTATATTTCGTTAAATGATAGCAAGTGATAATGCCTAGGTGATGTGAGAGATATCTTGATAAGAGAAATACGATGTCTCTGTCATCTGTTAACTTTCATTTTGTTCCCCGTGAGGTTGCGGGGTAGACCCTCCCCCGCCACCCCCCCTCCCCCCCCCCCCCACACACACAAATTCATATTCATTTTGTCATTTTTTTATCATGCCCATCATGACACCGCGTATGCAAACGTGGAAACGTGGCTCCATCGTAAATGGAGTGTGTATTATAGAATTTGCAGCAATTCTGCAGTTTTGCAGGTAAGAAGGTTCTAGGCCCAGTCTTCATATTTTATCTTGATGTAAATGGAGGATGAGCCTGGCGCGTTCGTTCCTGTTAGGCGCCATATAAACTTTCATGTGTTGTTGCTCCTTAAAACACAAATCAATTCAATTAACTTTTTTAAACAGTAGTCGAATGTGAGTATGCATACGGGAGAGAAGCCATATAAGCTATAGCAAAGTAGAAGTTACTAGTGCTAATTAACTGCTATACCAGCCGCAATTACGCATTAATCGTGGATATGAATGTGTATGCTCTTTTTTAATTCAAATTACCTAAGCAGTTACTACTTTCTAATTAGAAGTAGAAGTTACTAGTGCCTAGGAATTAACTGAACTATTAGCCGATACATTGAGTATACAAGAGAAATACCATATTATACCATTTAACGAAATAAAAACTTAATATATGTGACTTATTTGGATTGTATCCTGCATGAATACACACATTCGCCTACTGTTTAAAATAATTACACTTACAGGGTGTTAGAGACATTTCTCACATCGCCTAGACATTACCACTTACTATTTTTAAAAAAAACACACTGTCTTTTAGCTTAATTATCACCTCTTCCTTTTATAATGTACCAGTCGGTTTATTTGCAAGAACACGATTTATTAATTACATGTGAATTGATGAGTACTATTGGTATAGTATTTGTTACCTTATCAAACCATGTACAAATGCATAGGGAATCTGCATATTATATAAGAACAATGTTCGTGTGGGGTGTGGGTTGTGGGGGTTGTGGGGAGGGACATACTCTACCCACCCCTTTCAGATTAGGGGAGAGGTGCTGTCCCCGCTGTTCCTAATTATAGATACTGCACACGGTCTAGTCTAATTATCATGGCAGCATCGTTTCCGAGGAAAGCTCCACGGGCATTTTGCCTCATTAACACAGATATTCAAAGAGATATGTCATGAGCATATATAAGGTATGACTCTTCCTACATGGGACTGGTCTACGTCTTAACATTTCCTTCGAAGGATGGCATAAGATTCACAGTACATTGCCCGAATAATGAAAGGTCATTTGCCCAAAACCCTCACTCGGAAAAAAACATTGCTTGCAATTGTTAGAGTGAGCGAAATGACAAGTGTGCGTACACACTGGTGAGAAACCGTTTAAGGTACAATATCAGAGTTTATGAATATATCGTCCCTTTCGCGTATCAATCAATTCACCTAAGCAGTTTATTATGTCCCTCAGAACTTTACTGACGCTAGCTGTATTGATATTGTCCTTGAGGACAGTACTGAACCCAGAGAAGCTGGCAGGTGATATTTTCACAGAGATTAGTATTGACTGTATCCGTTTATTGTTTCGCTGAGGACTGTACTGACACACGATTTAAAAGAAACTTATTACATTAAAGCAGACCATTTCTAAAAATAAAAACATCCTTTAGCTTAAATACCACACATTTTTTCTGTCATTATAAAGTACCAGTAGCTTTATATGCAAGAACATGATGTCTTAGTACAATGTGACTTGATCAATACTTTTGGTATATTCTAGCAGCGAAAATAGTAGCTCTTATGGTGCATACGTACAACAGAGTTACTGTGATGCCCTTTTAGAATAAGTAGGTATCAGGGTCGACCATATCAAGAAAGGTTCATGAAGAGATCAAGCAAATGCATGCATAAACAGCCGCCATACAGCAAGAGATTAAACGTTAACAACCAAACGTGCATGCATAAAACTCACCAAAGAGAAGAATACCTCATCGATCTAGACATTTTCGTACGACTAGTTAATGTTTTTCAGGTGAATATCTCTGGAATTTTTACATTTCGACATATCTCGCGCTGACACGTATTCTGTGTTTGGAAACTTAAACCCGAACACAGCTAACACAAATCGACAACGTTAACAGGCAAACGTCAGATATGTGATTAGGTTGAGTTTTCAAGTACGAAACAAGACTAGGTGCGGGGAATATACTCTGTCCACCCATCTCAGGTTATGGGGAGAGGTGCTAGCCCACTGTTCCTTTTTTTTTAAACTACACACATTTATTTCTGATTATCATGACAGCCGCTTTTGATGGATGACCGCTCACTATTCGGGCAAGGTACATGTTCTGTGAAACTGCCATCCTTCGAAAGGGATGATAAGCCGTTGACCAGGCCTATGTACAGGAAGGGCCACACCCTATATAATTATGCTCCTTACACATTTTGCTGTAATTCTGTGTTTATCAGTGACAACATGCCAGCAAAGACTTCCTCGGAAACGAACTCACTTGGGGAAAAAACATTGCTTGCAAACAGGTAGGGTAAACGAAAAGACAAGTATGCATACACACTGGTGAGAAACCGTTTAAGGATATGACTATATTGTTCCTTTGGTCTTTCAGGGAAGTGACCTAAGCACTTTATTTTGTCCTTCAAGACTTTAGTGACGCTAATTCTTGAAATTGTCCTTGAGGACAGTACAAAAGCCATGGAAGCCAGTAGGTGATATTTTCGTAGAGTTTAGTAGTACTGACTGTATTCGTTTTAGGACAGGACTAACGCTAGCCGGCGATATTGACCCTGAGGACAGTTCTAACGCTAGCTGTTGATATTGCCTCTGAGGACAGTACTAACGCTAGCTGTTGACATTGCCCCTGAGGACAGGACTAACGCTTCCTGTTGATATTGACTTGTGGACGGTACTAACTCTAGCTGTTGATAGTAGCCCTATAAAACGCTGGCTGTTGATATTGTTCATGTGGATGTTAAAGACAATAGCTGTTGATATTGTAGTTCTACTGCTAGCTCTTGATAACGCAGGCAGTTGATATTGCCTTTGAGGACAGTACTAACGCTAGCTGCTGATATTGCCTCTGAGGACGGTACTTACGGTAGCAGTTGATATATGCCTCTGGAAAGCGGTACTAACGCTACATGTTGAAATTGGCCCAGAAGACAGTATAAACGCTACCTGTTTTCCCTTTAGGGCAGTAATATAAGTGGCTATTGATATTGCCAATGAGGACAGTGTTAAAGCTAGCTGTTGATATTTTCCATGAGGACAAAACTAACGCTACCTGTTGATATTGCTCATGAGCACATTACTAACTCTGGCTATTGATTTTGACACTGAGGACAATACAAACGCAGGCTGTGATATTGTCCCTGAGGACATTACTTACGCTGGCTGTTGATATTGCCCATTAGGACAGTACTAACGCTGGCTGATGATGTTGCCACTTTGGACAGTACTAACGTTAGCTGTTGATATTGCCCCTGAGAACAGTACTAACGATAGCTGTTGATTTTGACCCTGTGGACATTACTCACACTGGATATTGATGTGGCCCCTTAGGACAGTACTAACGGTGGCTGTTGATATTGCCCCTAAGAACAGTACTAACGCTGGCTGTTTATACTTCCCCTGAGGACATTAATAACGCTGGCTGTTAACAGTGTCCATGAGGATAGTACTAACTCTGGCTGTTGATATTGCCAGTGAGGCAAATACTAACGATATATATTGAGATTTCCCCTGAAGGCAGTACTAACGCTAGATGTCGATACTCCCCTTAGAACAATAATAACGCTCACTGTATTGATATTGCCCCTGGGGCCAGTATTAACGCTGGCTGTTGATATTGCCAATGACGGCAGTACTAACGATGGCTGTTGATATTGCCTCGGAGGACAGTACTACCACTAGCTGTTGATATTGTATTTGAGGACAGTACTAATGTTACCCGTTGATGTTGCCTCTGAGGACAGTACTAACGCTCATCATAGTATCTCTATGGTGGTTAAAACAAAGGCTGATGATAGTGCACATGTGGATGTTAAAGACACTAGCTGTTTGTTTCCATATGGACAGTACATATGCTAGCTGTTGATACCTGTGCATGTAACTGACTAGCTGTTGATATTGCAACTGAGGATAGTTCGAACACTAGCGTGTGATAGTGCCCCTGAGGACATTATTAACGCTAGCTGTTGATAATTCACCTTAGGACAGTACTAACGCTAGCTGTTGATATTGCCACTGAGGACAGTAGTTGTTGGTATTCACTTCAGAACATTACTAACGCTGGCTGTTGATATTGCCACTGAACACCATACTAACGCAGGCTGTTGATAATGCACCTTAGGAGAGTACTAACGCTAGCTGTTGATATTGCCACTGAGGACAGTACTGACGTTAGTTGTTGGTATAGCACTTCAGGACAGTACTAACGCTTGCTGTTGATATTGCCACTGAGGACCATACTAACGCAGACTGTTGATATTGAGTTAAGATGGTAATCCTAGCTGTTGATATGACCCCTGAGGATAGTACTAACACCAGCTGCTGATATTGCCCCTTAAGATAGTACTAACGCTAGCTGTTGATATTGCCCCTGAGGACAGTATTACACCTAGCTGTTGATATGGCCCCTGAGGACAGTACTAACACCAGCTGTTGATATTGACCCTTAGGACAGTACTATCGCTAGCTGCTGATATTTCCCCTGAGGACAGTACTAAACCTAGCTGTTGATATTGCCCCTGAGGACAGTACTAAACATAGATGTTGATATGGCCCCTGAGGACAGTACTAACGGCAGCTGTTGATATTGCCCCTTAAGATAGTACTAACGCTAGCTGTTGATATTGCCCCTGAGGACAGTATTAAACCTAGCTGTTGATATGGCCCCTGAGAACAGTACTAACACCAGCTGTTGATATTGACCCTTAGGACAGTACTATCGCTAGCTGCTGATATTTCCCCTGAGGACAGTACTAAACCTAGCTGTTGATATTGCCCCTGAGGACAGTACTAAACCTCGATGTTGATATGGCCCCTGAGGACAGTACTAACGGCAGCTGTTGATATTGCCCCTTAAGATGGTACTAACGCTAGCTGTTGATATTGCCCCTAAGGTCTGTACTAACGCCAGCTGTTGATATTGCACCTTAGGATAGTCCTAAACCTAGCTGCTGATATCGCCCCTTAGAACAGTAATAACGCTGACTGTTGATATGCCCCTGAGGATAGTACTAATTATAGATGTTGATACTGCCCCTTTGGATATTATTAAGCTGTTGATATTGCCCCTGAGGAGAGTACTAAACGTAGCTATGATATTGTCCCTAAGGACAGTAATAACCCTAGCTGTTGATATGGCCCCTGAGGACTTTACTATCGATAACTGCTGATATTGCCCCTACGGACAGTACTAAACCAAGCTGTTGATATGGCCCCAGAGGACAGTACTAACGTCAGCTGTTGATATTGCCCTTTAGATAGAACTAACCCTAGCTGTTGAAATTGCCCCTGAGGACAGTAATAAACCTAGCTGTTGATATAGCCCCTGAGGACAGTACTAACACCAGCTGTTGATATTGGCCCTTAGGACAGTACTATCGCTAGCTCTTGATATTGCTCCTAGGGACAGTACTAAAACTAGCTGTTGATATGGCCCCAGAGGACAGTACTAACGCCAGCTGATATTGACCTGTAGGATAGTACTAAAAGTAAGTATAACCTTAGCTGTTGATAATGTCCCTTAGAACAATATTAACGCTAGATGTTAGTTTAAACATATTTATTTTACATCGATTGTAACGAAAGCTCAATGAACTTATTTGAATCACTCTCGATGTCTTCCTTGGTAGAACCAGTACTAAGCAATGCAGATTAAATGTCTTGCTCAGAGACACAACGCATATGGGAATGGCGGAATCGAACCCACGACTTTTGGATCATGGGTCCAACGCTCTACCACTAGACCACAGCGCACATGCTAGATGTTGATATGGCCCCTGATGATAGTACTAATTCTAGCTGTTTATATTGCCCCTAAGGACATTACTAAGCTGTTGATATTGCCCCTGAGGACAGTAATAACGCCAGCTGTTGATATTGCCCCTTAAGATAGTACTAACGCTAGCTGTTGATATTGACCCTAAGGACAGTACTAACGCCAGCTGTTGATATTTCCCCTTAGGATAGTCCTAAACCTAGCCGTAGATATTGCCCCTTAGAACAATAATAACGCTATTTGTTGATATGGCCCCTGAGGATAGTACTAATTCTAGGTGTTGATATTGTCCCTTAGGACATTATTAAGCTGTTGATATTGCCCCTGAGGAGAGTAATAATGTAGCTGTTGATATTGCCCCTCAGAACAGTAATAACGCTAGCTGTTAATATGGACCCTGAGGACTTTACTATTGCTAGCTGCTGATATTGGCCCTAGGGACAGGACTAAAACTAGCTGTTGATATGGCCACATAGGACAGTACTAACGTCAGCTGTTGATATTGCCCCTTAAGATAGAACTAACCCTAGCTGTTGATATTGCCCCTGAGGACAGTAATAAACCTAGCTGTTGAAATAGCCCCTGAGGACAGTACTAACACCAGCTGTTGATATTGCCCATGAGGACAGTACTAATGCTAGCTGATGATATTGGCCCAGAGGACACTACTTACGCCAGCTTTTGATATTGCCCATTAGGACAGTACTAACGACAGCTGTTGATACTGGCCCTAAGGACACTACTTACGCCAGCTGTTGGTATTGCCCCTAAGGACAGTACTAACGTTGGCTGATGATATGGCCCCTGAGGACAGTGTTATCGCTGGCTGTTGATATGGCCTCTGAGGACAGTATTATCGCTAGCTGTTGATATTGCCCCTTAGGAAAATACTAAAACTAGCAGTTGATATTTCACCAGAGGACAGTACTAACGCCAGCTGTTGATATTGCCCCTTAGGATAGTACTATCGCTAGATGTCGATAATATCCCTATGGATGTTTAAACGCTGGCTGTTGATATTTACCCTGAGGTCAGTTCTTACGCTAGCTGTTGATATTGCCCCTGAGGACAGTACTAACCCAAGCTGTTGATATGGCCCCTGATAGACATCTAGATATTTTGCAGTTATCTAGATAAAACGTTAAAAATATCTAGATAGATATGTAGCTACCTAGTGACAAAAATAGAATACCACCATTCTGGTGATACTTAAATAACTCGTGTATTTATAAAGCACAAATACAATTATTCACTTGTGTACGTAATACGGTTGGTGAGTACATGCACCGGACTTGGACCACATATGTCCCTAATATGTTTTTTCCAATGAATTAGACACGTGTCCTTAATTCGACATAATTACATTACGCGGTCCGAGTATTAACTTTCATACCCATCTAACCCCGTCTCCAAGAAGTGAAAGCGGGGTTGGTTGGGGTATGAAATAAAACCTTAATTTTGGCTTTAAAAAAGTGTATCTTGTAAAATTAAAATATTTAATAGGTAACTGTAAACAGGTTATCGCGTTATTTCAGTAAAACATGTTTTTAAACGTGTTTTATTGTCAAAAATATCCGTTATAAAATCCTGCTAATATAAGCTTTTCCATCGCTTAATGGTATTAATGCGGGACCACGTAATGAGGTGAACGTGTGCGTAATTCTGTCTGGCTCAAATACGGTTCCACATACCACTTTGTATTGCACTGATCATGATAGGTATATTACCTTTTATTTTCAATATATGTTTGCATATACTAGTATCATTAAATGAACTAGTTTTCACTATCGGTTAAGAATGTCTTCAAGTGTGTACATGATTTCCTTATTTTGATATCATTGGTATGTCTGATGCTTGGTGGTATTATATATGTCCTATTACAGTTAAATGTTGCCTTTCACTTATAGAGATATATATAATTAATTGTCAATTAGAAGCCATGTCTCATTACTTTCCCGATTACAGAAAAAGTAGTCTCTGGTTCAAGAATCAATAACATTGTGATTAAACATGATTGTTGTATTTGATTATTTGTTTAGTTTTATTTATCTTTATGTATGTATATATGAAAGTATGTGTGTGTGAAAGTATGTATGTGTGTGTGTATGTGTGTATGTGTGTGTGTGTGTGTGTGCGTGCGTGCGTGCTTCTATGTCTCAGCGTAGTTATGGGTATGACGCAATGTTATTTATTTGATCTTTGGAGATTGGAGCCCGATATTTATATTTAGATTTTCAATTGCTTTTGTTTTCTATACTTAATTTTCGATTCGGTGGTTCCACTACTCCGGCCGATAAAAGGCTATGGGTATTGTTTGACCACTCATAGGATATGTTGTCTGCTTTTTAATTGAGTCTTTCGGCTGTTACTTTTGATACGCAGGCTTCATAACCGCTGGAGCAACTAAATCCATTTTGTTTATTTTGCGCTTCGGGACATACACTTTTGTTAGATACTGGGACGGTTAAACGTATATACTATTGTTTTATGAATATTGAGTTCTGCTAATCCCGGCACTAGGGTGAGTGAGCGGTAGCTAGCATATTTCACTACTGTTCATGAACAGTCAAGCCGAGACAGCAATATTTCATATGTGTCGTGTTCTGTCGTTTCCAAAGGTCTACATTCATACTCTTTTAACGCAGCAGTCGCATACATGCGTCGACCATGACAATGCATTGTGTGATGGTATTATCACATAATGCGTACAGGTCACATATTGCGTATTGAATTTGACGCATTATATGAATAATCATATTCAACTACTGTTTAAAAATAAATTTCTGTATACCGAATTTAGTTCAGTAGAAGGTATTAGTGCATAATTCCCTCCTGTACCAGACGATGCATATTAGTTTACAAAAGAAATAGGATGTCTCTGTCATCCGTTAATTTCTTTTTAAAACAGTAGTCTAATGTGAGTATACATACAGAGGAGAAGCCATATAAGCGACAAAAGGTAAGATATTCAGTTATTTTTCGATTAAAAATATTTAGTGATAATGTCTAGGTGATGAGAGAGATGTATATACTGTCCTTTAAGTTTCCGCATAGCACTAGTTACTCATTTTAGTAAAGTATAAGTTATTTCTGACTAATTGACTCTTATACCACCCGATGTATATGTGTATACAGGAGAAATACCATTTTCTGATTAGCATGGATATGAGTATGTATGTCCACTTTTATACTAAATAATGCTTGATAAGAACTTGTTTTCTAATTGTACTACCCATTACCCATTAATCGTGGATATGTATGTGTTTACCCTTTTTGACGTGTGTGAAGCTAATTCGTATTTCCAACGAAGTTACTACTTCCTAATTAGAAGATACTAGTGCATTGAAACCAACTGCTATATGAGCCGATAAATGTGAATATAAAGGAGAAATAATATATTCTATCATTTAACGAAAGAAAAACGTAATACATGTGACTTAGTTGGCTTTTCTCCTGCATGAATACACACAATCGCCTACTGTTTAAAATAATTATACATAACGGATGCTAGACAATGTCACTTACTTTTTTTAAAAACAAAAGAGTCATTTAGCTTAATTATAACCTCTTTCTTCTATAATGTACCTGTCGGTTTATTTGGAAAAAACATGATTTCTTAAGTACATGCGAATTGACGAATAATATGTTACCTGATCAAACCACGTACACGTGCATTGGGAATCAACACGTAATATAAGCAAAATATTCATGCAGGGTCTATGAGGATGGAGAGGGACATTCTCTGCCCATCATTTTCAGATTAGGGGGAGAGGTGCTGACCCAGTCAGTTCCTAATTTTTGATACTGTACATGGGACTGTTCAACGGCTTAAAATCTCCATCGAAGGAGGGCACACGTTTCACAGTAACAGTCAACTAAAGCTCTCATTTAGAAAAAAACATAAAGGTAGGGTAAACGAAAAGACAACTATGCGTACACATACACACTGGTGAGAAACCGTTTAATATTAAATATCACAATTTATGAATATATTGTCCCTTTCGCGTATCAAGGAAGTGACCTAATTAATGTAATTAACTGTTCAGGAGTTTACTGACGCTAGCTGTTGATATTGTCTTTAAGTATAGTACTGAAGCAATGGAAGCTAGTAGGTGATATTTTCGCAGAGTTTAGTATTAACCGTATTCGGGTTTTTTTTCACTGAGGACAGTACTGACACATGATTTAAAAGAATACAATTATTATATTAAAGCTGATCATTAAAAACAAACTGTCGCTTAATTGCCCTACTTTCTTCAGGCTTTATAAACTACCAGCAGGTATTTGTATACAAGCATATTTTTTTCTTACTTAAATATTGTGACTTGCGGAATACTCTTGTTATATTCTTAGTGATATTATCCAAGCATGTTCACATGTACGGGTCATCAACACATAAATTAAGCAAACTATTCGGAAAGGGTGGGTGAATGCGGGTGGGGTTGGGTCGGGTGTATGGGATGGAATACTCTGCCCATCACCTATACGCAATACACACTTCATTTATCAACTAGGTCCCTATGGACAATTATGACGTCATCTACCAGTACGGTCCGTTTCAACAATACTTACGCCATGTGTCAATAAAGACAACACGGACTACGTCTGTCAACAGTAACGTCCATTCAGATCATATTGACGCCGTCTGTCAATACATTCCTTATTGACAAAACAAACACCATCTGTCAATAAGGTCCATTAAGACAATACTGACTCTATCGGCCAATAAGGTCCCAATCAACACTATTGACACCATCTCGCAATAAGGTCCCTATAGACAATAATGACACAATCTTTCAATAAGGTCCCAAAATAAAAAAACTGATGCCACATGTCACTATGGTCCCTATTTGCTATACATCTGTAAACAAGGTCCCTATGCACAATACAGACTCGATCCGTATAGACCACACTAACTCCATGTATCGATAACGTCGTTATTGACCAAACAAGCACACTCTCTAAATAAGTTCCTGATAGAAATACTGAGGCTATCTGTCAATAAGGTCCCAATCAACAATGATGGCAAAATCTGTCAATAAGGTCCATATATACAATACTGACGCGATCTGTCAATAAGGTCTCTATCAACAATATTGACGCCATCTGTCGATAAGATACCCTATCAACAGTAATGACGCCACCTGTAAATATGGTCCGTATAGACCATACTGACGTCATCTGGCGTTAACGTCCCTATTGAAAATACTGACACCATCTGTCAAACATGTCCCTATAGACAGTGTGTACGTTATCTGTCAATACGGTCCTGATAGTCAATATAGGCACACTCCATCAATTGGTACCGTATATACAATAAGAACTCCATCTGTCAATAAGGTTTCTTTGGACAATACCAACATCATCTGTCACTAAGGTACCTGTATCCAATACAGACCTTATCTGTCAACAATGTACCTATGTACAATAATGACGCCATCCATCAATAAGTTTCCTTTCAGCAATATTTACGCCATGTGTCAATATGCTCTCTATAGACAGCACAGACTATGTCTGTCAATAACGAACCTACAGACCATACTGGCGCCATCTGTCAATCTGTCAATAAGGTTGATGTTGACAAAACATATGACATCTGTCAATAATGCCCCTATCGACAATACAGACGCCATCTGACACTAATGCCCCTATAGACAATAATGACGCTATCTGCCAATAAGGTCGCAATAGACAATACAGACGACATATGTCAATAATGTCCCTATAGACAATACATGCGTCATCTGCCAAAAAGACCCCTATAGACAATACAGACAGCATCTGTCAATAAGGTCCCTATTGACAACAGAGACGGCATCTGTCAATAATGCACATATGGACAATACAGACGGCATCTTTCAATAAGGTTCCTATAGACAATACAGACGACATCTGTCAATAAGGTCCTTATAAACAGTATAGACGGCATCCGTCAATAATGCACCTTCAGACAATACTGACGCATTCTGTCAATAAGGTCCCTATAGAAAATACTTACGCCAATAAGGTCTCTAAAGACAGTACAGAAGGCAATAAGGTCCCTACAGACAAAACAGTTGATTTCTATCAATAAGGCCCCTATAAACAGTACAGACGGCATCTGTCGACAATGCACCTACAAACAATACTGACGCATTCTGTCAAAAAGGTCCCTATATACCACATAGACGCCATCTGTCGATAAGGTCCGTATAGACAAAAAAAACAGCATCTGTCAATAATGCCCCCACAGACAATACAGACGGCATCTGTCAACAATGTCCTTTTAAACAATACAGACGGCATCTGTCAATAAGGTCCTTATAGACAATATAGGCGGCATCTGTCAATAAGGGCCCTATGGACAACACATACGACATCTGCCAATAAGGTACCTATGGACAATACAGACAGCATCTGTTAATATTGCCCCTACAGACAATACAGAAGGCATCTGTCAATAAGGTCCTTATAAACAATACAGACGGCATATATCAGTAAGGTCCCTATAGAGAATATCGGCGGCATCTGTCAATGAGGGCCCTATGGACAACACATACGACATCTGTCAATAAGGTCCCTATGGACAATACAGACGGCATCTGTCAATAAGGTCCCTATAGACAAAACTTACGCCATCTGTCAATAAGGTCCCTATAAACAGTACAGACGGCATCTGTCAATAATGCCGCTACACATAATACATACGGCATCTTTCAATAAGCTCCATATGGACAATACAGACGGCATCTGTCAATAAGATCCAACAGACAATACTTACGCCATCTGTCAATAAGGTCCCTATAAACAGTACAGACGGCATCTGTCCATAATGCCGCTACAGATAATACACACGGCATCTTTCAATTATCTCTCTATAGACAATACAGACGGCATCTGTCAATAAGGTTCATATAGACAATATAGGACAATATAGGCCCCTATGGACAACACATACGACATTTGTCAATAAGGTCCCTATGGACAATACAGACGGCATCTGTCAATAATGTCCCTATAGACAAAACTTACGCCATCTGTCAATAATGTCCCTATAGACAGTACAGACGGCATCTGTCAATAATGCCGCTACACATAATGCATACGGCATCTTTCAATTAGCTCCCTATAGACAATACAGACGGCATCTGTCAATAAGGTCCCTATAGACAATATAGGCGGCATCTGTCAATAAGGTCCCTATGGACAACACAGACGACATCTGTCAATAAGATCCCTATTGACAATACAGATGGCATCTGTCATTAATGCACCTATAGACTATACTTACGCCATCTGTCAATAAAGTCCCTATAAACAGTACAGACGGCATCTGTCAATAATGCCGCTTCAGATAATACATACGGCATCTTTCAATAAGCTCCCTGTAGACAATACAGACGGCATCTGTCAATAAGGTCCCTATAGACAGTATAGGCGGCATATGTCAATAAGGTCCCTACAGACAATACAGGCTTCATCTGTCAATAAGGTCTCTATAGACAGTACATACAGCATCTGTCAATATTGTTTCTATTGACAAACATACGTCATTTGTCAATAAGGTCCCTATAAACAATACACACGGCATCTGTCAATAAGGTCCCTAAAGATAATATAGACGGCATATGTCTATAATGTCCCTACAGCCAATACAGACGCATTCTGTCAAGAAGGTCCCTATAGACCGTACAGACGACATCTGACATTAAGGTGCCTACAGACAATACATACGGCATCTTTAATAAGCTACCTATAGACAATACAGACTGCCTCTGTCAATAAGGTCCCTATAGACAATATAGGCGGCATCTGTCAATAAGGCCCCTATGGACAACACAGACGACATCTGTCAAAAATGTCCCTATGGACAATACAAACGGCTTCCGTCAATAACGTCCCTATAGACAATACAGACGGCATCTGTTAATAATGCCGCTACAGATAATACATACGGCATCTTTCAATAAGCTCCCTATAGACAATACAGACGGCATCTGCCAATAAGTTTATACTGTTTATAGGGACCTAATTGACAGATGGCGGAAGTATTGTCTATAGGACCATATTGGCAGATGCCGTCTGTATTGTCTATAGGGACGTTATTTACATATGCCGTCTATATTGTTTATAAGGACCTTATTGACAGATGCCGTATATGTTGTCTGTAGGGGCATTATTGACTATATTGTCTATAGGGACCTTATTGACAGAATGCGTCAGTATTGTATATAGGTGCATTATCGACAGATGCCGTCTGTACTGTTTATAGGGACCTTATTGACAGATATCGACTGTATTGTCTGTAGGGACCTGATTGACAGAAGCCTTATGTATTGTCTGTAGGGACCTTATTGACAAATGCCGTGTGTATTGTCCATAGACACCTTATTGATAAATGGCGTAAGTTTTGTCTATAGGGACATTATTGACTGAATACGTCAGTATTTTCTAAAGGTGCAATACTGGCAGATGCCGTCTGTACTGTTTATATGGACCTTATTGACAAACGTCGACTGAATTGTCTGTAGGGACCTTATTGACAGATGTCGTCTGTATTGTCTATAGGAACCTTATTGACAGATGCCGTCTGTATTTTCTATAAATACCTTTTTGAAAGATGCCGTCTGTATGGTCCATAAGGGCATTATTCACAGATGCCGTCTCTGTTGTCCATAGGGACCTTATCGACAGATGCTGGCTGTATTGTCTATAGGGACCTTATTGACAGATGACGCCTGTATTGTCTATAGGGACCTTATTGACAGATGCCGTCTGTATTGTATATTGCGACCTTATTGGCAGATGGCGTCAGTATTGTCTATAGGGGTAATATTGACAAGTGCCGTCTGTACTGTTTATAATGACCTTATTGACAGATGCCGTCTGTATTGTCTATAGGTACCTTATTGGCACATGCCGTCTGTATTGTCTGTAGGGACCTTAATGTTAGATGCCGTCTGTATTGTCTATAGGGACCTTATTGACAGATGGCCTCTGTATTGTATATTGCGACCTTATTGGCAGATGGCGTCAGTATTGCCTATAGGGGTAATATTAACAAGTACCGTCTGTACTGTTTATAATGACCTCATTGACAGATGCCGTCTGTATTGTCTATAGGGACCTTATTGGCACATGCCGTCTGTATTGTCTGTAGGGACCTTAATGTCAGATGCCGTCTTTATTGTCTATAGGGACCTTTTTGACAGATGCCGTCTGTATTGTCTGTAGGGGCATAAGTGACAGATGGAGTCTGTATTTTCGATAGGGGCATTAATGACAGATGCCGTATGTACCGTTTATAGGGACCTTATTGACAGATGCCGTCTGTACTGTCTATAGGGACCTTATTGACAGATGGCGTCTGTATTATGTATAGGGACCTTATTGACAGATGCCGCCTGTATTGTCTATAGGGACCTAATTGACAGATGCCGTCTGTACTGTCTATAGGGACCTTATTGACAAAAGTCGTCTGTATTATGAATAGGGACTTTATTGACAGATGCCGTCTGTATTGTCTATAGGGACCTTATTGACAGATGCCGTCTGTATTATGTATAAGGACGTTATTGACAGATGCCGTCTGTATTGTCTATAGGGACGTTATTGACAGATGGCGTAAGTATTGTCTATAGGGACCTTATTGACAGATGCCGTCTGTATTATGTATAGGGACTTTATTGACAGATGCCGTCTGTATTGTCTATAGGGACCTTATTGACAGATGCCGTCTGTATTATGTATAGGGACCTTATTGACAGATGGCGTATGTATTGTCTATAGGGACCTTATTAGAATGCGTCAGTGTAGTCTCTAGGTGCATTATTGACAGATTCCGTCTGTACTGTTTATAGGGACCTAATGACAGATGCCGACTGTATTGTCTGTAAGGACCTTATTGACAGATGCCGTATGTACTGTATGTAGGAACCTTATTGATAGATGGCGTAAGTATTGTCTATAGGGACCTTATTGACAGAATGCGTCAGTATTGTCTAAAGGTGCATTATTGACAGATGCCGTCTGTACTGTTTATAGGGACCTAATGGCAGATGCCGACTGTATTGTCTGTAAGGACCTTATTGACAGATGTCGTATGCACTGTCTATAGGAACCTTATTGATAGATGGCGTAAGTATTGTCAACATGGACCTTATTGACAAATTGACAGATGGCGTCAGTATGGTCTGTAGGTTCGTTAGTGACAGACATAGTCTGTGTTGTCTATAGAGAGCATATTGACGCATGGCGTAACTACTGTTGAAAGGGATCCTATTGATAGATGGCGTCATTATTGTACACAGGTACATTGTTGACAAATGAAGTTTGTATTGGATACAGGTACCTTAGTGACAGATGATGTTGGTATTGTCCAAAGAAACCTTATTGACAGATGGAGTTCATATTGTATATAGGGTCTCAATTGATGCATTGTGCCTATATTGACTATAAGGACCGTATTGACAGATTACGTACACAGTGTCTTTAGGGACCTTTTTGACAGATTGTTTCAGTATTTTCAATAGTGACATTATCGCCAGATGACGTCAGTATGGTCTATACGGACCATATTTACATGTGGCGTCATTACTGTTGATAGGGTATCTTATCGACAGATGGCGTCAATATTGTTGATAGATCGCGTCAGTATTGTATATATGAACGTTATACACAGATTTTGCCATCATTGTTGATTGGGACCTTATTGACAGATAGCCTCAGTATTTCCTATCAGGAACTTATTAAGACAGTGTGCTTGTTTGGTCAATAACGACGTTATTGATACATGGAGTTAGTGTGGTCTATATGGGTCGAGTCTGTATTGTGCATAGGGACCTTATTGACAGATGTATAGCAAATAGGGACAATTGTGATATGTGGCATCAGTTTTTTTATTTTGGGACCTTATTGAAAGATTGTGTCATTATTGTCTATAGAGACCTTACTGAGAGATGGTGTCAGTATTGTTGATTGAGACCTTATTGACATATAGAGTCAGTATTGTCTTAATGGACCTTATTGACAGATGGTGTTTGTTTTGTCAATAGGGACTTTATTGACAGACGGCGTCAATATGATCTGAATGGACGTAGTCTGTGTTGTCTTTATGGACCTTATTGACACATGGTGTAAGTATTGTTGAAACGGACCGTATTGGTAGATGGCGTCATGATTGTCCATAGGAACCTTGTTGATAAATGAAGTCTGTATTGAGTACAGGTACCTTAGTGACAGATGGTGTGGGTATTGTCCATAGAGACCTTATTGACAGATGGAGTTCATATTGTCTATAGGGACCTAATTGACAGACGGCGTCAGTATTGTTGAAAGGGATCTTATTGACAGATGACGTCAGTATTGTGTATATGGACCTTATTGACAGATGGCGCCGGAATTGTTGCTTGGGACTTAATTGACAGACAATGTTTGTTTTGTCACTAAGGACCTCACTAAGGACCTTATTGACAGATGTTGTTTATACTGTCCTCAGGGGCAATATCGACAGATAATCTTACTACTTTCCTCAGGTGCAATATCTACAGCCATTTACCGTTAGAACTGTCCTCAGGGGCAATGTGAACAGCTAGTGTCGGTATAGTCCTGAGGGCAAAATTATCGGCTTTGGTCACTTCCTTGATGAGCGAAGTGATATATTCAAAACCTGTGATATTTAATCTTTAAACGGCTTCTCACCAGCGTGTACGAGTATGCTGCCTCTATTCCCTAATCTGAGAATAGTGGGCAGAGTATATTCCCCCACCCTACCACAACACAACCGGATATTTTGCTTACTTTATGTGTGAATTACCTATACATGTGAACATGCTTGAAATAATAGAAATAGGTATAGAAATCGAATTGGAATTGCAGCTTTCAAAGAACAAAGTAAACCCCAAAACACGCAAACAGACAAACAAGAAGGCAAAAGTAATAATAAATGCAAACTACATTACTAACAAAAAAGGGTTAACAATAATAAGAACTAAGAATGTAACAATACTTTTCACCAAGTCACACTTTACTTAAGAGATCAAATGCTTGCATAAAAACCTACTGGTAACTTATAAAGCCAGAAGAAAGGTATGCTGTTAAGCAATAGGCTATTTTATATGATCAGCTTTAATATAATAATGATCAGCTTTAATATAATAATTATATTGTTTTAAATCATGTGACAATACTGTCCTCAGGGCAAAAAAAATGCACTGAACTCTGCAATAATATCACCTGCTAGCTTCCATCGCTTCAGTACTGTGCTCTAGGACAATATCAACAGATAGCGTCAGTAAAGTTCTTAATGACAAACTAGATTACTTCGGTCACTTCCTTGATACGCGAAAGTGACGATATATACATAACCTGCGATATTTAATCTTAAACGGTTTCTCACCAGTGTGTATGCAGCACATGAAATCCGAGAGTGATGGGCAGAGTATTTCCCGCCACAACCCCGCCCCCCCCCCCCCCCCCATCCCCACCTCACCCCATCCCATCCCATCCCATCCACCCACCCTTCCCGATTAGTTTGCTTACTTTATGTGTTGATCACCTGTACATGTGAACATTCTTGGATAATATCACTAAGAATTGACAAGAGTATTCCGCAAGTCACAATATTTAAGTAAGAAATAAAATGCTTGTACAAACATAAACCTGCTGGTAGTTTATAAAGCAAGAAGAAAGTAGGGCAATTAAGCGACAGTTTGTTTTTAATGATCTGCTTTAATATAATAATTGTTTTCTTTTAAATCATTTGTCAATACTGTCCTCAGTGGAAAAAAAACCCGGATACGGTTAATACTAAACTCTGCGAAAATATCACCTACTGCTTCCATTGTTTCAGTACTATACTTAAAGACAATATCAACAGCTAACGTCAGTAAACTCCTGAACGGTTAATTAAATTAATTAGGTCACTTCCTTGATACGCGAAAGGGACAATATATTCATAACTTGTGATATTTAATATTAAACGGTTTCTCACCAGTGTGTATGTGTATGCATAGTCGTCTTTTCGTTTACCCTACCTTTATGTTTTTTTCTAAAAGGGAGCTTTAATTGACCGTTAATTATTAGGGCAAGGTTCTGTGACACGTGCGCCCTCCTTCGATGGAGATTTTAAGCCGTTGAACAGTCCCATTTATCCTTATTATAGATCTTGATGAAATTATGTGTTAATCAGTGACGCAAAATACACGTAGAGCTTTCCTTGGAAACGACGGTGAATATGATTATTCATATAATGCGTCAAATTCAATACGCAATATGTGACGTGTACGCATTATGTGATAATACCATCACACAATGCATTGTCATGGTCGACGCATGTATGCGACTGCCGCGTTATGTAACTTAAAAGAATATGAGAGTAGAACTTTGGAAACGACAGAACACGATACATATGCATTTGACTGTTCATGAACAGTAGTGAAATATGCTAGCTACCGCTCACTCACCCTAGTGTCGGGTATAGCAGAACTCAGTATTCATAAAACAATAGTATATACGTTTAACCGTCCCAGTAACTAACAAAAGTGTATGCCACGAAGAGCAAAATAAACAAAATGGAATTTAGTTGCTCCAGCGGTTATGAAGCCTGCGTATCAAAAGTAACAGCCGAAAGACTCAATTAAAAAGCAGACAACATATCCTATGAGTGGTTAAACAATACCCATAGCCTTTTATCGGCCGGAGTAGTGGAACCACTGAATCGAAAATTAAGTGTAGAAAACTAAAGCAATTGAAAAAGTACCACCGATATCTAAATATAAATATCGGGCTCCAATCTCCAAAGATCAAATAAATAGCATTGCGTCAGACCAGTAACTACGCTGAGACATAGAAGCACACACGCACGCACGCAGGCACTTACGCACGAACGCACTTACGCACGCACGCACGACGCACTTACGCACGCGAGCACACACACACGCACACACACATACACACATACACACACACATACATACTTTCACACATACATACTTTCATATATACATACATAAAGATAAATAAAACTAAACAAATAATTAAACACAACAATCATGTTTAATCACAATGTTATTGATTCTTGAACCAGAGACTACTTTTTCTGTAATCGGGAAAGTAATGAGATATGGCTTCTAATTGACAATTAATTAATTATATCTCTATAAGTGAAAGGCAACATATAACTGTAATAGGACATATATAATACCACCAAGCATCAGACATACCAATGATACAAAATAAGGAAATCATGTACACACTTGAAGACATTCTTAACCGATAGTGAAAACTAGTTCATTTAATAATACTAGTATATGCAAACATAATAATATTGAAAATCAAAAGTAATATACCTCTCATGATCAGTGCAATACAAAGTGGTATGTGGAAATGTATTTGAGCCAGACAGAATTACGCACAAGTGCCCCTCATTACGTGGTCCCGCCTTAATACCATTAAGTGATGGGAAAGCTTATATTAGCAGGATTTTATAACGTATATGTTTGGCAATAAAACACGTTTAAAAACATGTTTTACTGGAATAACGCGATAACCAGTTTACAATTACCTATTAAATGTTTTACTTTTACAATAATCACCTTTTTAAAGCCAAAATTAAGGTTTTATTTCATACCCCAACCAACCCCGCTTTCACTTCTTGGAGACGGGGTTAGATGGGTATGAAAGTTAATAATCGGACCGCATAATGTAATTCAGTCGAATTAAGGACAAGTGTCTAATTCGTTGGAAAAAACATATTAGGGACACATGTGGTCCAGGTCCGGTGCATGTACTCACCGACCATATTACGTACACAAGTGAATAATTTGTATTTGTACTTTATAAATGCACGAGTTATTTAAGTATCACCAAAATGGTGATATTCGATTTTTGTTACTAGGTAGCTACCTAACTATCTAGATATTTTAACGTTTTATCTAGATAACTGCAAAATATCTATGTCTATCAGGGGTCATATCAACAGCTTGGGTTAGTACTGTCCTCAGGGGCAATATCAACAGCTAGCGTAAGAACTGACCTCAGGGAAAATATCAACAGCCAGCTTTTAAACATCCATAGGGATATTATCAACATCAAGCGATAGTACTATCCTAAGGGGCACTATCAACAGCTGGCGTTAGCACTGTCCTCTGGAGCCATATCAACTGCTAGTTTTAGTACTGCCCTAAGGGCCAATATCAACAGCTAGCGATAGCACTGTCCTCAGGGGGCCATATCAACAGCCAGCGATAACACTGTCCTCAGGGGAGATATCAACAGCCAACGTTAGTACTGTCCTTAGGGGCAATATATTCAGCTGGCGTAATTAGTGTCCTCGGGGCCAATATCAACAGTTGTCGTTAGTACAGTCCTAATAGGCAATATCAACAGCTGACGTAAGTAGTGTCCACAGGGCCAATATCATCAGCTAGCATTAGTACTGTCCTCATGGGCAATATCAACAGCTAGCGTAAGAACTGACCTCATGGGAATATCAACAGCCAGCGTTTAAACATACATAGGGATATTATCTAAATCTAGCGATAGTACTATCCTAAGGGGCAATATCAACAGCTAGCGTTAGTACTGTCCTCTGTGGCCATATCAACTGCTAGATTTAGTACTCTCCTAAGGGGCAGTATCATCAGCTAGCGATAGTACTGTCCTATTGGTCAATATCGACAGCTGGCGTTAGTACTGTCCTTAAGGGCAATATCAGCAGTTGGCGTTAGTACTGTACTCAGAGGCCATATAAACAGCTAGGTTTAGTACTGTCCTCTGGGGCCATATCAACAGCTAGTTCAAGTACCGTCTCTAGGGGCAGTATCAACAGCTAGTCATAGCACTGTCCAAAGGGCCAATAGCAACACCTGGCGTTAGTAGCTCAGGGGCTATATCAACAGCTAGGTGTATTACTGTCCTCTGGGGCCATATCAACAGTTAGTTTTAGTACCGTCTCTAGGGACTGTATCAACAGCTAGCGATAGTACTGTTCTCGAGCTATATCAACAGCTATTTTTATTACTGTCCTCAGGGGCCATATCAACAGCTAGCGTTATTACTGTCCTTAGGGGCAATATCAACAGCTACGTTTAGTATTCTCCTCAGGGGCAATCTCAACAGCTTGATAATGTCCTAAGGGGCAATATCAATACCTACAATTAGTACTATCCTCAGGGGCTATATCAACAGCTAGCGTTATTATTGTTCTAAGGGGCAATATCTACGGCTAGGTTTAGGACTATCCTAAGGGGAAATATCACCATCTGGCGTTAGTACTGTCCTTAAGGTCAATATCAACAACTAGCGTTAGTACTATCTTAAGGGGCAATATCAACAGCTGGCGTTATTACTGTCCTCAGGGGCAATATCAACAGCTTAGTAATGTCCTAAGGGGCAATATAAACAGCTAGAATTAGTACTGTCCTCAGAGGCCATATCAACAGCTACCGTTATTACTGTTCTAAGGGCCATATCAACATCTAGCGTTAATATTGTTCTAAGGGGCATTATCAACAGCTAAGGTTATATTTACTTTTAATACTAGCCTACAGGGCAATATCAGCTGGCGTTAGTACTGTCCTCTGGGGCCATATCAACATCTAGTTTTAGTACCGTCCCTAGGGGCAGTATCAACAGCTAGCGATAGTACTGTCCTTAGGGCCAATATCAACAGCTGGTGTTAGTACTGTCCTCAGGGGCTATATCAACAGCTAGGTTTATTACTGTCCTCAGGGGCAATATCAACAGCTAGGGTTAGTTCTATCTTAAGGGACAATATCAATAGCTGACGTTAGTACTGTCCTCTGGGGCCATATCAACAGTTAGCTTTAGTACTGTCCCTAGGGGCAATATCAGCAGCTATCAGCGTGGTGTTATCCTTAGGATTAACATCCTTACGTGCCCTGCTCCTTCCACGACGATCGGCCATGTTTGGCTAGTAAGTTAGGCAGCGAGGGTTTGAAATAATGAATAGTAATAGCGTTTCGTTGTAACAAAGATGTCTCCGACTCCAGATAAATGCCAAGTATCAGAAAGAGGCTGATGACGTATTCATGGTATAGGTTTACATTCCAAAGAGTGCTTTGAGGTTCGACTAGGGTCCTGTAATTATTTGGCCCTTTAAAACTATTGTTATAATAATAACCTCCACTTGAAGCGCCAAACACAATTCGTTTGTCCACATACTGCAGAAGGGCGTTGTTAAATGACTCTGCATAGTGAGTATCCATACAATATTTATATTTTCAGCTTCTTTGTATACTGGCAAGTTTTTAAAAAAGTTAGTCAAAATTGCTACGGCTTTATCACATTTTAGAATTCATAATTTGGGTCAGATCTACACCTAGAGCTTTGGAAGCAACTGTCATGATGACATTGGTATTGTTCCACAAAGTTTAAAATATTTTCTCGTAATTTATCAGCATTGTTTTGACTATTTTTCATAGAATGGTAGATGTGAGTCCTTATTGCAGCTGCTTTGTCTGAAAGTTCCTCGAGCCAAAGTTTTCCATGGTTACATTTAAATCCTGATGTAATTTTTTTAGCTTGCTTTGGTATGGATTTGGTCATATGCTATGTGTCGATAGCATTCTGTGTCGGGCTTCTTTCTTCTCGTACATATTTGGTAATCTGGTTGTTGTTGTCATGAGCATGGATATTGATTGGGCAGTCATTCTCATCAAAGTATTCATAAATTCTTTTCACGCCAATAAGTTCATGTCGTTGAGAACAGGGGTCATCTACTTTCTTTGATATTGTTTCAACATCTAAAACTTTCTTTGTCTCCTGTCCAATGCAGACAACATCACTAAATGTGGCATTTTTTCTCCAACAGTGCCTTGCATCAGTCAGGATGTTTATTCCGGTGACATCTTCATTTTCAAACAAGCCAGCTGCAGATGTTGCTATTTCTTCTTGCAATACCTGTTCCTTGGATCTGCTGATCGCACTGGAGACTACCTCTTCATATGATGTTTGCAGCTCTTTCATGTATTTATTGCCTATTTCACCAATATTTGCTTCTTGGCAAAATTTAGTTAAGTGGTTTGGTAACATACAAGAAGTAAAATAGCCTTGAGCAATCCTTGCATTGACTAGACATTTTCCCTGTTCTATGTGTGGTGAAGATGTCCATGACAATGAATGGTTTGATTGTTCACATTCCATATTTAGAGAAAGTACATGGCGTATTCTTTTACTGTCTTTTATTTTAATATTTTTTTCACATTTAGATGCATGGGATTCAACCTGGACACCAGATTTTTCACGGAACTGACAGATCCAACAAACAGCTGTTCATCAACTGCATCATCTTTGTATACCGACTCATCATCTCCATTTCTTTCTGATGGAATGTTAGTGTTGATAAAAAAATGAAAAACCCTGTGTAAGAGCTCAAAAGTTGAAATTACATTGAATTTTCCCTCTCCAAGAAACAATTTCAAACTATCCATTATGTTGAGCAACTCCATTTTTTCATTTTCTGTCTTGTAATAATATTCTATTCGTCCCTTTAGACTGCTTTGTCTTTGTTTCTGTCGTTGATTAGATTCTTTTCTAGCTTCTTTAGAGCATGACGGATATGTCCTTGCTTCAAGTCTCATAGCATCCCGTATTCTATTTAATCCAGGCTGTTCAACAGGATTATCCATGTTTTACTCTATTTCACTATTTGTTTTAATCTCAATTCCACTGTTTATCACATTAAAATGGCACTTCTATGAACTTTACCGCCAAAATAAATGTAATATTATGACTAAACAGAAATCAATGCCCTATATATTCACACTGTCAGCAAATAGTTCATGATATATTAAGTTTGTGTTAAATGAAAAGTAATTGCCAATTATAGTTTGTCTGGTGAAACAGTGTACAGATCAGGGATCAGTTCTGTGTATAACTTGAATGTTGTAAGAACATATTGTGCTGGGAATTACAATTTAAAATAATTATTGTTGGAAATGGCTGGACATGATGAAGATAACAAAATAAGAAAGTACATAGTATATATGACAAAGGAACAGAAGGACATTACTGAAGGAATATTCAATTTCCATGGGTGGGATATAGAAGTACATAGTGATGATTCTGATTCTGGTGTTCAATATGGACATGATAGAGATGATTTATAATCAGGAACACAAGTACATAAACAGTACTTATCCACAAAAACAGATACAAATGTCCCATCTCAGAGTACTGCTAGGGTGGTTCACACGGTGCACAACAAAGACAAAGGTGTTCTACAAAATGCATGTGCCTCTCTACCCAGCCCAGATGATGTAGACAATCAAGGACATGACCAGAATGAACACAATGATCATAACATTCCTTGCATACACTGTTTGAACCTTCCATGTGTAACTGCTTATCCGCAAGCATGGCTTGGAAGGGGTTTAGCTGCACGTCCTGGCAATATTGTCATTAGAAAAAGGCTTACACAAAGAGAGATACTGCCAGAATGCGTTCTAAACCAAGTGAGACACTTGTATCCAAACCCTAAAGATGTACCTTACATGGGACACTTCTGGTGAATTATACATATATGTATACTCAAAACACCAAGACAATACTGTTGTCGTTACCTTACATGGGACACTTCTGGTATATTATACATATATGGATACTCAAAACACCAAGACAAAACTGTTATCGTTACCTTTCATGGGACACTTCTGGTGAAATATACACGTATGGATACTCAAAACACCAATACAATAATGTTATCGTAACCTTACATGGGACACGTCTGGTGAATTATACATGTATTGATACTCAAAACACTCAGACAATAATGTTATCGTTAAAGGTATTTTTTTCTACTTTCTTTCTTTTGAACATCTTAAACCTTATTATAATAATCAACCGGCATTATATATACCTCTCTGCAACATGAATGAAATGTTCCAAGTTAAAGAAAGATAAGTTTATTATATAAAACAACTTCAGGATTAAAATAACTGTAATAATATTTTCTTCAAGTGTTCATACATTTTCCATTCAGGTTTCTCCAGCTGTAATGTAACAACTACCTAACTACTGCATGTTGTCTGCTGTACACACTACCACGTGTATTGGTGTACACTTCTCAGTTCATGACCCCACAGGCTCTTCCCTCATATTTTCAAATTTCTGTCAGTTGGGTTTAAATAAACTTTGAAACTAGGAATAATAAATGCTTTTACACAAATATTTGTTTACCAATACAAGTGTTTAATATCAGTGTACTTCTGTGCCAAATATATACTTTTATATGAGGTGGAATTTTCAAGATTTTGAAAAAGGACTCCCTGATGTAACCATGTATAAATTTAAATGAAAAACCTGCCCCAGCTCCATCTAGTGGCTTTTATACGGCAGTTGCCCCTTTAAAGTGATACTATTCCAAGGCAGCACTTTTTGCTGAAAATACAGCAAAAAAAAAAAATGCCCACCTCTACTTTATGCTCAGTTTCAACCCAACAGCCCACAAATAGTTTCCGCGTTACCAGTGTGAAATTAAAAGTGTGATAAAATAAAAGCCTAAGTCAAAAAATATCATAGTATAGAAGTTCTGATAAAGTACAACTTATTTACATTTAAACTAGAGTTTGTTTAATGCCTTGTGGCGCCTGTAAAAAAGTCACCCAACTGAAAATCAGTAGTGTTATTACTTAATCTGCCCAATCCGCGTAGAATACCGCTGAAACCGATTCTAGGGTCGTGAGAGGTGTTGCATCTTATATTACCCATCATGAAAAGACTCAATGAAATAGAGTCTGCTACTTTTCTCTGTTGTTTGTGTTTCTTGGTTCCAAGGAATCCCCTTTTCAGTATTTATTGGATAAGCATAATTATACCTCAAAAGTTATATCACCAAATGTGCTTACATAACCTCAGACAATATCATCCGGGGAATGATTTTAAACATTTAAACATTATCCTGATAATATATATATAGAGGACCTTACATGAGTTCCTGTTTAATATTGAACTGATATCTAACGAGCAGGATAAAAGTATATGTGGCAAGGTTGAACAAGGAATATACTGCAACAATAATTGTCCGAGTCAGACTTTAAGTTATGCCATCCGAAAACATCAATATATTGTTCAAGGCATTGTTAGCTTGACTATAAGAAAAATACGATTTAGGTTTACGGTTTAGGATCTTAGGTTTACGTCCGGTGCACGTCTGTGTCTGCGACCAATGTTATGACACTGTGAAAACATGATCTGTATGAGTTAGTCAAAAGACAAGACTACTGATCATTACGCTTAAGGCCATGTTAACAGTGGACTTAATTTGTATGTGTCGTGCTCGGCCGTTTCCAAAGGTCCATTATCATACTCTTTTTTAAATTTGTTTCTGAAACTGTGTTATAATTATGATCCAGTTAGAGTTGTTAAACTACCTACTATTAAGATAATTAGGTCAAATGTCAAGATGATATTTCAATTAAACTTAATTTTTTTAAATGACGCGTGTATGGTATATTGAGTTTTAAATGACCTTTATTCGTAGAGTTTTCAAACTTCATCAACAGATTTATTTTGAAAATACGCAAAGTGAATCTCACTGGACGCCTGCGACCTACGTTTTACACTTTATTGATTCTTTTTCCGGTTTTTAGATAGCATATCTTATTTCTATATGTACATACAAAAATATATTTAGATCAGTACCAAACATGTATATTAAAGGTGAGATAGCTTTATTAATTATGGTAACCTGTGATTCTAATTCGTCAATAGTCCTAGACTGTTCAAACTTCGTACCGCGGCGGTGTCTTAGTGGTAGAGCCGCCGCCTCACATGCGGAAGTTCGTTGTTTCAATCCCCGGCGGGTCATGTAAAATACTTCATAACAATGGTACCAGTTGCTACCTTGTTTAACGTTCACCATTTAAAGGGTAGTTTTATGACTGGTCACCACGGTGTCAGTATAACGTGACTGTCGGGATAATATGTCCTGTGTCTACGACGCGGTATTCCAAGGTTGCAGCACTATAACATTAAGCATTGAGCTCACTGATACCAGTAGATACCGTTGCGATATTACTGAAAGCGTGTTAAAAGCGACATTAAACCGTATACATACATGCTAAAACGTCAAACACAGACTTTGTTATCCAAGAAAATTCATGTTGATACTATAACCATTATTCATATGCATGCTTTAAATGCCATACATTGCCGAATTAAGCGTCCGTTTCATCTAGTACATTGAATTAGTATGACCATGTTTCCACTCTATTTAGTATCAGATTATATTTTTAAAATCATTCGAAAAAATCGAGTTGTCTCTCGAAGTTCTTTTTTTATACCTGTAAATGGATCGTTATCTCTTCGGTAGAGAGCGATTTCGAGGATTTTAGGAAGAAATTCCGTCATAAGAGTTAAGGAAACGTTATGAAAATAAAATACTATTTTGTTTTGTTTCTTTGTTGTTGGTTTTGTTTTGTTGGTTTTTTGTTTGTTTAAACTTAAAATGTCAATTCTACTCACACCATTTAATCCTGTTTGATGATAATTCGACCCCGAACTTCATTATTTAGTAGATGTATTATTGTTCTTGATAATTGTTATAGGTCTTATATTAATTTAAATATTGCCTATATTAATCTAAATAACTGTTACTATCAGCTTTATTACGTATATGCAAGTTTAGTTTGTGTTTGTATTTTGTAGATGCTTAGTGGCCAACAGATATGCACAGAGAATGAACGCTGAAATAATTCCAAATCCTAATGGAGAGTATGTGAATATAGCGGAAGCAGAGTTAAGTATGTATAATTAAACACCAAACAAAAGTTATTTACCATTATGTTCTTTGCCGTTAAGAGCATTTGCTTAAATCAGTATAAAACACTATGGTATATTTATAAAATGAATGTATCGTATTTGTATAAATTAAAGATCAAACCTCTATACTGAACTGAGATTTAAATTTGGTAGTATCAGTACACATGCACACGAAGTCTTCTATTCAAAATTAAAAGGAATCTTTCATTTTTGTATCTGCATTGCTTTCAGACACACCATCGCGACAAAGTAAGCCAGTTCCAGCACCGAAGCCAGTTTACAGCAATGCAGTTCCTCAACACTCTGACAATGCTTACTATAGTTTCTCCGACACAACCAATATGCCAGAGAGGGCGATCAAATTGGAAAATTTGTCAGATATTGTCTTTACTGGTGATGTTGCCATAGAACAGTACAAAACACAGTTTGAGGTAAATGTCAAGAACAAACTGCCTATACAGATACTATGTTTTTAATTATTAAATATCATTATAAATACGATGTTTACTAAGCTACTGATGTATGTTTAGTGAAAATATGTTTTTAAAGATAAAAATCGAAAAGGCGAACAGACATTGCTAAAAAATTGAAAAAACATCTAAGGGGGAAAACTCTTCCTCGTGTAACCGGAAGTGACGTCATTGGGAACAAAAAAGCCATTAGTACATAGGGAAAGCGCTCAAAAACAGTATAGTGCGTATGAAAATGTCAGAATTAAACTGTTTTTATCGAAATTCTGACAGTAAGTCACCGGCAACACCGCATATCTAGGTATATACACACTTTTATAATCGGTAACCCAGGTTTTTTGATCTCTTACATTTCTTACCCTAGCACAACTAAATTTGGACATTAGCTTTCTTATAGCATTATCTTAAGGGCAGCTTAAGTAATTTTGGTTCGTGTAATCTCTGGGCTCCCATGAAACGCACATTTTGATAGCCCTTAAAATGTGTATGTTTCACATCAAATTGTGCATGTAAGCTGTGTTTACAGGTCTATATCTCTTACATTTCTTGTCCTAGCTGAACTAAATTTGGGAATGGGTTTCCTTATAGTATGTTGTAAAGGGTTGGGTAAGTAATTTTGTCTTCTGCAAATTTTGGGCTCCCATGAAACCCAAATTGTGATGGCCCATAAAATGTGCAATAAAGGCAGATCTAGGTTTGCATGTAAGCATGTATATATCTATAATTTTGGTTTGGGATTTCTTATAGCAGTATGCATCTTATTCATACTTCGCCCATATTGAGGCATGGGCTCCCTCCTCCAATACCCGCACCCCCCCTCCCCACAACCCCCTCCACACCCTTTTTATTATTTTTATTTTTATTTTGTTACATTTGTTTGTGATGTTTAAGTCAATTCTTACACATACATGTTGCCCCTCCCTCCCCCCATACACATACATGTTGCCCCTCCCTCCCCCCATACATATACATGTTCGAAATATAACTCGAAACTGGAATTATTATTTTTTATTTCTTTGTTGTTTTGGTCAATACTTACACAGCTTCTTACACATATTGTTCCCCCCCCCCCCCCCACACACACACCTCTCTCTCCCCCACCCCATTTTTTTATACATATTTCTGTGTTGTTTTGTCAATTTTTACACATGTTGCCCCCTCCCACACGCCTCCCCACCGCCCGCCCCCCACCACTAAAAACTGGATTTCTTTTCTTTTTTACATGTTTCTGTTTCGATTTTTTAGGAATTTGTTTTACATTTTTTCTGTGTTGTTTTGGTCATTTCTTACACAGTTTTGGTCAATTCTTACACATATAGGTATGTTGCCCTACCCACTCCACCCCAACCCCCTCACCCTCTCGAAACTGGAATATTTTTATTTTATTTTTATTTTTTTACATATTTCTGTGTTGTCTTGGTCAGTTCTTACACATAGCTTCTTACACATATATGTTGCCCCACCTTCCCCGCCCCGCCTTCCCACCCCACCCACCCCACTCGAAACTCATTTTTATTTTTCATATTTCTGTATTGTTTTGGTCAGTTCTTACACATACAGCTAGGTAGGCCTCCACCCCAACCCCGCTCCTGCCCCACCCCAAACACACACCCCCACACCCCCACTCGAAACTCAATATTTTGTATTTTTTTACACGTATATACTTATGTTGAATGTTGGATGCGCTACCGCCCCCACCCCTACACCCCGGATTATGGGCTCCCCTCACATGGAGGACAGGGGGAGGGGAACTGTTTTCATTGTATCTTCCTTTATTTGGATATTAATCTTTTAATTTGAACGCAATCATTTACATATAAAACAATTTAGATTAAATTCAGATACAGAGATGAAAAATCAATAAAAAAAATGAAATGAGACCACAATAAAAATTGCCAAATATCAGCTCCCTCCCCGAGTTGCCTTTCGACCACACATTTCTTTAAAATGACAGCAATTTTGGATTAAAAAAATATCACATAATTTTAAATCGGCCTGAGTTTCTATACAAGCCCCATCACCCAACCCCAACCCACATTGTTTTAGCCTTGTTTTCTGATGGTATATACTAGCTATATACTTTATTATTCTCTGAAAAATCGAATAGTCGAGCTGCGCTGTTCTCCGACAGCTCTTGTTAGTATTCGTGTTATTTTAAAAAAAACGGGGTGACTGATTATAAAAGTTGAGTAGTGTACACTAAGCGCGAAATGCAACTACTATATTCCGAATGAATGGACATGGTCTAATACTTGGACATTAATACGAGCGTCAGATAATAAGGACTTTACTTTTGCTGAAAAGTAGACATTGAAAAAATATATTTAGTACGTGTTTATTTTTCACATAATTGATAAAAACAATAAATAAAATAAAAACAAGATAATAAATGACACAGCATCCAATTTCTATAGTATCAGGGAGTATATGTATGCCATAAGTCACCGCCACCTGGTGACCAAAACACTCGAGGAGTGGCACGTATTAGATTTGGATTTGCAGTACGACACGCTCTCCACGTGCCCCCAACTAACAATATACCACACACCGACTAATCAGCTATTGCGGTGCACTATTGAAGTACAGCATAATTAGGGTACATACGTCGGTATATGACAAAAGCACGCACCATGTAGGGAAACATAGTTTTATGACACATTTCCTGTTTATTGCAATTCCGTGAGCGGTGTAATACCGCGTACTGCACAGTATGGATATAAGATGCGTGGGAAACTAGTTTATTGCGCACAAAGAGATAAACATACTATGATCTAAATAATATAGCCAAATGTATTATGAGCACGATATTATGTATTATGTACATTTAGTGTTTGCCCTATTTTTTCCTCCAATCAGACGGTGAGGAATTTTAAAAAAATGGCGATTTTTTTTTAAAAAAATGGCGATTTTTTTCATGTAAATTTCTAACTATCACCAATTTTAACCATATCATTAAGTAATCGCTTACTAAATGGCACGCGCTTGTTTGGACACAAGTAGGCGGATTTAGTAGAAGCGCGAACATGTTAAGGGGCGTGGTTTCGTAGAAGCGCGTGGAAAAAGTAGGGCAAACACTAAGTCAGTTAGAGGCTAAGAAGTGAAATTTTAACAATTAAGAAACCCAGGACACTCGCTGCGCTCCTTCCTTTAGGGTTTCTTAATTGTTAAAATTTCACTTCATAGCCTCTAAATAATACGTAGATATCGAAACAACAGACCCAACAGATCAAATTTACCATAATATAAAAAGCATATCTTGTAACAGTAAGGCACTTATTTTACTTATTGCATGAGCTAAGAGCCGTTATTGTTTAGCCATAAAACATTACTGAACTAATATTATAGCTAGTAACATTATCAATTTTCTGCCTTGTATTTTGTCATATTTTTTGTCATATTTTTTTTAAATCCAGAGACCGATATATGTAGACGGACGGCGATGTATAAATATATATAGATCTATAACACAATTGGCGGAAGAGGGTATATAGTTAAAAAAATATATATAAAAAGCAATCTTTTGAAAAAGACGGCTACATTATATTAGCGCCGTCAGCTCTTGACTGATTCACGTAAAGACGCATGCTTCTAATTCAACAGCTAAACAATCACGGTGTATATAAAGATCTACAACTATATACCTTTCTACATATACCTTTCTACAACCGAAGCATTGTGGTGTAGTGGTTAGAGTGTCTGCCTTGCATTCGGGAGGTCGTGGGTTCGAGTTCCCTGACTGCGTCATACCAAAGACTTTAAAAATGGAGTAGTTACTTGTAACCCATGCCTGACAAGCAAATAAAGGGGTAGTGCTACTTCTGGTCAACCCGGTGTCAGAATAATGTGTCTGGGTGGGATATCATGTACTACGGCGTGGTATTCCAGTGTGGCAGCACTATATCTGCTTCAAGTAGACTGTAGATAGATACATAGCACTACACACAGTCACTCACACAATAGTCCAGACATAATGCCGAGTCAACGGGGGATTCTTCCCGGGGGCTCATATGGTAGAGGGACTTTAAACCTTAGAAATCATCATCATCTACCTTTCTACAATTTAGCATATGTATACCCGATGAAGTGCTAAGACAATAAAACTAAAACGTTTATGTTACCTCATTTAATTATTTACTCCTCAACGCCGGTTGAATCGGCGAATAAAACTTGCTCGGAGACGGCGGTGTTTGGCACTTCTCATTTTTGTAATATTGTTGGTACCGCTGTTTTTTTTAATCGGCATGGTCGTCTGTTCTCCAAATTTAACGAAAAAGAAACCAAAGGATGGACTTCCCACGAATCCAACTCAAAATGTTTCTACAAACTCGCGCGTCTTTCGAAGGTTCCCACCTTTTTGAGGAGACGGGCGATTTCGTCGGCAACAGTCCACCCACACTTCGAATCTTAATCATTAACCTGATTTAGAACACGAAAGAAAGTGATATTATTATAGTGTCCTTTTGTATACACACGTTTGCACCCAGCAACAATGAACAACACACGGCATTTTTAACACGTACCATAAACGTAATCCTACAGAGACAATACAGACTTAATGCGGATCCGCTAATCGCTTAGTACCAATGGCGTCACAGGTCTCGTGACACTTACCTGTCTTCAAAAAGGGCGAAACTCGGAGCGTGTGCGCTATGAGGTATAATTGGCTACTGTGACAAAACGGGACAACCAATAAGTGTAATATTTGAGCAGATTGTATATTATATACATATATTTCAGAATATATACTCAAACGACACGCTATATTTCACCTTTAATGTACTGCCCCACCAAAGCACATGTCTCTTTAATATGAAATATTGAGGAAAGAAATATCTATTTAACATATGATCCTCAACAAAACAAGCACTTTTAACAATGCATTATTTACATACTTACACAGATTAAAATTGTTCAATACAAATTACAAATTTAAGATATATCTAGGAATTTGTAAATTAAGTAACTATTATGTTGTCTTTCAACGCAATGATACACATTATTTAATATAATGTTTAAATTAAAATGTAATAAAATGAATAAGAATTAAATTTTGTATTAAATGAAAAAGTGAATACATTGATGACAGTTGATCAAGGTATTACACTTCATATAAAATCACTTTAATCAAAGAAAGAGAGATCGACACTGATACGGCGACAATTCAAAATAATCGCACATGTATATGACTTGGAAAACGTGTATAATTCACAAAGTATATATACAAACAAAATAAAATAAATCTAGTTAATATACTCCCCTAAGCTAGTGTCCAGGTTGAGCAGTCTTGTTCACCGACCGTCTACACCGCCCAGTACCAGAAAAGAGTAGTCAGGATATTGTTTATATATTAAAAGAAAGAAAGTCTTTATTCGCAAAAGTATAATTCATTAGTAGTTACTAGGGGATCAGCCTGTTCACAGACCGTCTTCACCAGCCTAGCAACAGATAAGATGATTCAGTAAATACCCTTTCTAAAGGAAAGACACACTTTGTATAAAAAGTGAACAATTTTAAGTTGTGGAACTATTTATGATGAACAATTTGTAACTGCACATGCGTATGACTTGGAACAGGTGTATATTCACATCAGATAAGATAAAGTGAATACTTAATTTACTCACTATTCTAGTGTTAATGGGCATCACTAATTTGATGGGTATGACAGATATAGTAGCGCATCGCAATAGTCTTTGACACTAGTGTGTACTTAGACCAGCCTACCCAAGCCGCATCAATTGATGCATGGACGCCGTATTGGCTCATATTAACATCATTTGGCGATATCTCCTATTGGAATAGGCGATATCAACAATGGTGTTTACAAAGGCAATACGGTTGTGTTCTTGGTTTAAATTGTTCGCAGCTAAATGTACGCACAGTTTACCCTATGACAAGTAATATGAACAAAATATTACTTTCTATCAAGCATAATGTATTAAACTGCTATATACATTTTGAATTGTATAAGAATTCTTTCATTTTACAAATCGATGTAAAAATGTTGCTTATATAGAAACTATGCAAAACACTTCTGTAAAACATAAATTATTAACACAAATTATCGTTTAATGATATATTTCGGAATCAAAACTAGCTAAAATACAAAATAGTCACCATTTTCATTCAAAATCTACGTTGGTTAACAGATATCATTGAGAATCATAGACTATTCGTGGCGCAACCGATACACTATCGTTGCGCAACCGTGACTGGTTTTCATCGAGAATCCATTTGCGCTGATACCGGGTTTACCCGCAGTTCATATATAGTGTTTAAAACGTAACAATAAGGCTCTACATGTCACAGTCCAGACAAGCGTCAAATTCGGGTAGTGTGTTCCATATTTAGGTCTAAATTAGATATAAAAGACAGGAAACGTCGCATTCAAGGTCCACAGTCAACCACAAACACGCACTGAAACAAACAACAAATACAAAGACGAACAAAAGGCAAGATATGAGTTAACAAACGTAAACGCCTTGGAACGGTTGGTGGCAAAAAAGGTCTTGTAATCCGAGCCTTCTCTGAATTTTACAGACCTTCTTACGATTTGTATATTTCATCTGAATGTATACCTTTGACTTTAATGGATCCAGTGTTGTCTTAAGATGCACGTCAAACTTTCTCAGCATTCTGGGTGTTTAAAAATCAAATTAAATTGGACAAAATAGCATGTAATACATGAAATACAAAACGCGTAACATTTGTTTGTGTACTTGCAGAGTTTCCCATTGGGAATGACAAAAAAACATACGAATGCGGTGAAGAAGGAAAACAAACCTAAAAACAAATACAAAAATCTGTATGCATGTATGTAATATTGCTTTATACTTTCTTTGATTTGTTTCTATATTTTACTATTCATTTATTTGTGTTTGGAAAATAACTTCGACCAATGACCTTATGTATGTATCCGAAAAGAATAGAATATGCACATATAAAATATGTCATTTGTCATTTAAAATCTTATTGTAAACTATCTCAAAACTTATGAAATATTTTCTATAATTCAACATATTATATTCGAGAGACGTGTAGCTAAACATAATTATATTGATTATACACAGATGATGATACCCGCGTGGTACTGAATACTGACGAAGATATCTCAGAATCGGATTATATCAACGCAAACTACATTCATGTGAGTGACATGTAAACGGACATTTTTATATTTACAATATTTGGGTTCTATAAGTTTACAATAAAAAAGTATTTATTGTTTATTGTTAGACCTGAAAATAAATGGCAGTATAGTAGTATTAGTAGTAGTCAGTAGTATTAGTAGAAGTAAGCAGTAGTAGTACTACTAGTAGTAGTAGAAGTAGTAGTAGTAGCAGCAGCAGTATTAGTAGTAGTAGAAGAAGTAGTAGTAACAGTAATAATTATCACAGGGCTAGAAAAATGTGCAGCCAGATCGGGACTCGAACCCGGGACCTTCGGACTACCGTTCCGATGCTCTACCGACTGAGCTAACCGGCCGGAAAATGCAACATCAATCTACCTGTTCGATATCATTGACCCGTGACACACTCCCCCTACAGACTGAAATTCTTCCTCGAATTTCCATGGGTACAGATAATCATTTGCATGTTTCTCGGGGTTTACTCAATCACGTGCCCCACGTTGGGCGCCAAATGTCACATGGCTAGACAAATGTGCTGCCAGATCGGGCGGGCTCGAACTCGGGACCTTCGGACTACCGTTCCGATGCTCTACCGACTGAGCTAACCGGCCGGACAATGCAACATCAATCTACTTTTTCGATATCAATGACCCGTGACATAATATTAGTAGTAGTTACATTAGTAGTAGTAGTTAGTAGAAGTGGAAGAAGTAGTAGTAATAGTAGTAACAGTAGTAATAGTAGTAGTAGTTACATTAGTAGTTAGTAGTAGTAGTAGAAGAAGTAGTAGCAAAATAATTATTAGTAGTTACATTAATAGTAATATTAATAGTAATAGTAGTAGTAAAATTAGTAGTAGTAGAAGTTGTAGTAGTAGTAGTAGTTGTAGTAGTAGTAGATGTAGCAGCAGATGTATTAGTAGTAGTTGTGGTGGTCTGATGACACAATCACAGTTATTATGTATTCTGTTAAAAAATTGCAAAATAACGGGGAAAACATATAATTATCCGTTTAAAGAAAGAAGCAATCAAGAAAATTGATCATTGAGTAATTGTGTTGGTTGAGTAATTAGACAGCAATTGCATAGCTATACATGAAACTATACAAATCATTGACCCTCAGTGCAGTTGTAGAAGCACTGTTGCCCTAACGGTACAGCATAGCAATACATGTGTTTGTCCACAGTACAACATTCCCTGTGAAGTCATGCAAGAGTGGCTGCGAATGCTTTTCAAATCGAATCTGTTTTATTTCACAGGGCTTTGGACAAGAAAATGCATATGTTGCATCACAAGGTGAATATATTTTAGTTCTTAACATCCTCGTCGATGTAAAATTCTTCACTCGAAACGGTTTCTTTTCACTTATTACTTTTAACTGCCAAGATATTCGATTTTTAAATTGTGTATGAGTAAAAATCTACATGGTATATGGGAAAAGGTTAACAGGATAATTTGTTAAATGCACATTTATGCTTCAGGGGCAACTAAGGAAAACATCGACGATATCTGGAGAATGATTTGGCAATTAGACAGCGGGAAAATAGTCATGTTGACTAATCTAAGGGAGGAATGCAAGGTACATATATTTCTGTTGTTTTCCCATGCCCTGTCAAGACATCTAGAGATTACTTTAACGTAAGACAATCATGGTGACTTTATAAAAAGTAGGAATGTAAGGTATGTTTACTTATGTTGTATCCCCGCGCATTTACCTGGGCAACACGTTAGTTGTGCTGAATATTGCGACGCTTATGCTTGTCGTAAGATGTGAATTATAGTATGTCAACATATTTGACTGAAACTCTACAATTATGCCAGTGTTGTATGTTCATGTAAATGGAAATAAAAAGAATGTTCAGTCTTGTTTGGATTTGTTTTAGGGCAAAGTCTAGGTAGGCTTTTTGATACACTGAGGAATTCACTATTAAATTAAAAATAATCTAGGTATTTAAGTTCGAATGCCATATAAATAAAGTTAAACTTATTCTAATCATGGCTGTGTTGTTTTTTATTCTACTAGTCCCTTTACTTTTGAAATAGTTTAGAGCTCATTGATGCAATAAATCTGTGGAAAACGAATGAAAAATGGCAAATTCTTAGATCACATAGACTGTAACAAAGCTTGCACCAAGAATTCTGTGTTGATATTAAAGTGATGTATCCTCATACAACTAAAACAATAAACCAATATTTTTACTGTTTTAATGATACTGTTCGGTCATCAGATATTATGTGTTTATGTGGATATCATATCAAAAAGTCTTACAAATACTAAAGAAAATGACGAAGAGTAACATAATTGTTGTAAAGCTTTAATTTTTATGTAATATTAAATAAAGGACCGTTCCGATCTTTGAAAAATACATGCTATTAACATTCAATTACATGTCTGCATGTATACTGACAAAATACCGTAAATCTATATGTTCAACAAGTGCAATCTTTGGAAAGCTGGCTATAACTAGGATTCGCAATACAATTGTTGGAACTCAGGAATGTTGTCAACATTTTCTATCGCACTGAAGTATTAAAGGAAAATCATACTTCAAATTCAAAAAAATATTATAGCAAATTTTCTGCATTGAATAATAAAATGGGAATTTCTGTATATTTGTTTTCCTATTCATTTGGCTGTAGTATTTTTTAATTTTAGCATATTTCTAAAGAATTGAACGCCCTGTACAATTACAGTTGAGACAATTAAGGTGTGTTTGTCAAATTGGTATCTTAGCGCATGTTGTAAATAAATTTCAACCCCTCTGTTTATTAGTGAAGTCACTTATTTGTTTTATTTCTAGGATAAATGTAAACAGTACTGGCCCACAGAGGGAAGCATTACATATGGAAATGTAACAGTAACTTTACGAAAGACTGCGGAATACTCTGATTTCGTTATCAGAACATTGGTGGTGTGCCAGGTAAGGTATAAGCGCTCATACCTGAACAAACGTATAGATTCAGCGATAGTGTTATGTGTTTTAAACAAAGCAATAAAGCTAAGCAAACAATAACTATTTAAAACAAGGAATTTTAAATGGAATGTGAATATTTCATCAACTCATACGTGAATTTCAGAATCCTTAGAGGTGAAAATATTCTTTATTAATTTTGATAACTAACTGTATGCCATTTCTCTGCAAAACACTTTTCTATGAATATTTAAATATCATTCAACTATGGTTGTTCGTAATACCTACCAACATTTGTTGAAAAATACATATATTTATATTTGCATATCATATATAATAGAGTATATAAGCGAACTGTTTGTGAGTATGTCTAGTGCATCACAGTATAGTTTTGTTTGAACAAATATAACACGTTATGATAGAGTTAGAAGTAATTCGCAGCTACACTATGAATGTTTGCAAAGAGGTTTTAATGACCATTTGGTTCTGGATGAAACGACTTTTGTCTATTCTGTGTGTTATGAACAGTCGCCGATGGCCGAATGTTAAGAGTGGTCTTGAAGTAATATGTACAGAGGCGGTTGTCCCCTAATGGATTGTGAAGTACACTTAACATATATGTCGTAACATTGTAATGTATGTACATCTGTCGATGGGGACTAAAACAAAACGGTAATATGTGGATGAGGACCCAAGCAAACGTAGTCTCGTTTTGCATTTGCATCGAGCTCTGCTGTAATCAATTGTTTTGATAGTTTTAACAATGTCAAGAAACCCCTGCTTGATACTATGTATTTCAGTTTAAAATAATATTATTCTTATCTCAACGGCATGCACATCGTGATCCGATATATTTAATACACTGGCACAAGAGTCATCAAAACAAATATGTCTGTTAAAACTCACTGTTACTATCTATTTTATGAATATCTCTACGAAAATCAACAACATCTTATTATTTCTGAAATAGTTTCCAACCCAATATATACTATATTTCACATGGTGTTGAACGAGAAGCAGGATGAACAACATTCAACGCTCGAATTAAGCTCTGGGCGGTGTTCCATAATGCTAATAAGGTTCTTCAAGCTTACCCTTTCATAACTTTCAGAGAATACCTTTACAACACAAACGTTTTCGCTTTTTCCCTGTTTCATGAAAATCTGCCTCACTCAAAGCATCCGGTTGTTGTTGTAACTATTACACGCAGCGATCTGATTTGATGATTTTAATTGAATTGAATAGAATAAAAATCTGATATTATGATCTTGCCTTCTTGTTTGTCTGTTTGCGTGTTTGTTTCTGTATTTTGTCCTTGAATGCTACTTTCCCTGTCCGATCTTTTTTATATTTTGGTTCTATATTCAATGTGGTAATTCAAATAAACTGATCAATTGTGTTACTTTTAGGACGGCGCTGATGAGAGGGTTGTTCTACAGTTTCATTTTACAGCATGGCCAGATAGAGGTGTCCCAAAATACGCTTCATCTATTGTTAGTTTCCGCAATAAAGTCAAGTACACCGCTACAAAAGGACAAGGACCTATCGTTGTACATTGCAGGTATAGTATTGACCGAGGAAAAATAAATTAGAATATTGAAACTGTTTGCTTCACTGCTGTTCAAATTCAGTTGTTTTCAGCCCTTTTGTTAACCCTCTTTTTGTGTTTGTGATGCCGTATTTGAGCTTTTATTCATTTGCAATGTTGTATTCTTTTGTAATGTTGTTCTTTTTTTCTGTGTGTGTTTGTGATTGACTGTCGTCTTTGAATGCTACTTTTCCTGTACGATTTTGTAATCTATATTTGTTGACAATGTGTATGTTAAACGTAGATGCAAAAAACATATAAAAATCGAACAGGAACAGTAGCATTGAAGGACGACAGTCAACCACAAACACGCAAAGAAACAAAGAACAACTATAGATAAAGACGAATAAAAGGCAAGATAATACATCACAAACACACAAGGGTTCACAATAGGACTACCGCATTGGAAAGGTCAGTGGCAAAAAAGGCCGCTGGGAGTTTAAACCAGGTTCTAGGGTGAACCAAACCTCACTGTGACTCTATTGTCGTCCCAATAAACAGGACAGTGTCAATAAAGATATCCCCACCATTGCGTTGCCAAACGATAGGGGCATAACCTCTTTTGATAACGTTTTAACAAGATTAATAGAGATTGTATGAAAAAAGGATAAAAATATCGGACAGGGAAAGCAGCATTCAAGGACGACAGTCAACCACAAAACACAAAAACAAACACGCAAGCAGACAAACAAGAAGGCAAAAGTAATAACAAATGCAAACGACATCACAAACACAAAAGGGTTGACAATAGGGCTACCGCCTTGGAACGGTCAGTGGCAAAGTAGGCCACTGGGGGTTTAAACCGGTTCTAGGGTGCACCAAACCTCACACTTACCCTACTGTCAACCCATTAAAACAGGACAGTGTAAATAAAGAAATCCCCGTCATGATTTAATCTCTAACCAACAAGTCAGCATCAGTAGGCAATACAAGTAAAACACAAATATGCTCGTGTAAATATAATACAAAAAAAACAATAGCCTATTAAGCCACAATGAAGGTACTCACTGACTTGGCAGAAGCCAGAGCAACAAGAGAATAAACCATTAAGGGCACAACAGGAAAGATTATAGACAAACAACAAACGCCACCGTCCCAATGGGCTTTAGGTAGGCGTCATCATAGGGTCCACAGCCTGTCCGGTCATCGTACAATTAAAGAGGAAAGCATAGTGGCGAATTGTAAAAGGATCCACTACCAAGCATGCAGTACGTTGCAAAATGATAGGGTCATATCCTCTTTTGATAAACTTTTTAACAAGTTTAACAAAGATAGTATGAAAGTGATCATGACCATGAATCTTACAAAGTTTATCAATCACATCCCCATAGAAGTCAGGTTGTGATAGTCCTTGTCGCAGAAGAGTCCTTAAATTTCTTTTATATTTGGAAAGAAGATCAGGGTTACGATAATACAATTTTGCAAAGGTTTTACGAAGTTTATGGTAACGGTAACCCTGATTGAGTAGCTTTAAATTTATACAAAGATTACAAATATCAAAGTCCTCAACTCGAGTACAAGCTCTTGAAAAACGAATAAGTTGAGACACATACACCACATAAGAAGTTGCTCGGGGAACATCACCATCCAAGTGGGGGTAATTAACAATGTCAAAATTAAAATCATCTCTCTTGTCATAGATTTTGCTAATTATTTCACCATTTTCAATCGAGAGATCTAAATCAAGAAAAGAAGCGTTATTATCTGATACATTAGGTTTATTAAGCTAAAGTTCTTTAGGATATATATTATGAACCATAGTTGGAAAGAAAGGGTTGTCAATGTTCAGTATGTCATCCAGACGTGTCATTAAAAGCTTCAATAACATCTGCCTGGGTATCTGGTGAAAGACTCAACATGAAATCCCTTTCATAGCAAAATAAAAACAAATCTGCGACAAGTGGTGCACAGTTCGTACCCATAGGGATACCAACAATTTGTCTATGAACGGTGGTACCATACCTGACGAAAATAGTATCTAATAGGAAGATGAGTGCTTCACAAACTTCATAGCAAGTCCACATAGTATAATTGTCTAAACTGCCGTTAGTGAAAAACGCTTTAATATTATTACATGCCAAAAATGTAGTATTTTCTCTAGCGAATGTTTTTTGAATAAGAGAAATTAGCTTGTCTTTAATAAGATGATGTGGTAAGGTCGTATATAGTGTAGAGAAGTCATAAGTACTTATTAATGAAACTTGACCTTTATTGAAAATGTTATCAAGAACGTCTCCTGAATTTTTTATAGACCAAAATAAATTAATCCCAGAGTTTACATAAGTTTTATCACAATATAGTTTAACGTGATCTTTAATGGCAGTAAGACAAGAAGTTAAAGTTTGGAGATGTTTGTTGTGGTGCAGGCACTAGAATTAGAAATAAAGCGAGCCTTATACGGATTTTTATGTAATTTAGGAATCCAGTACATGGTGACAGTTTATTTTGCTTATCGTTTACTCCAGTCTTGAAAGTAATGCACCGAGTGATATGTTCGGAAACAACATCATCCTCAGTAGAATTAACTGGAGTATACGAATTGGTGCTGCCAAGTTCCAGAGATAAAACATTGACGTAATGTAGGCGTCAAACAATAATTACATTATTAGCTGCTTTATCTGCAGGAACTAAAACAAATTTATTATGAAATTCCTGAATTCCCGATTTTAGATTACGAAAGGAAAACCTAGGTCTCGGAGGTAGTAAAGAGGGGTTAGCATTATAAAAGTTAATACGTGTATCTATAATTTTAAGAATAGACTTTTTCCAAGTAGAAAGCGAGTTTGGGTCAGCATGTTCTCTTCGATACCATTTTATACTAAAATCTTCAATGGAGTGGGCGACCTGGGCACGACAGGAATTAAAATCAATAGTTGAAGGTAATCTATATTTAGGATTATGACCAGGGATCTTACGAAGTAAGTAAATCTCACCACCATAGAAGTCAGATTGTGATAGTCCTTGTCGCAGTAGAGTTCTTTAACTACTTTTCTTTCTATTTTAAAAAAAGATCAGGGTTTCGAAGATAACATTTTGCAAAGGTTTTTCGAAGTTTATGGTTATGGTAGCCCTGCTGCAGGAGTTTTTTAATTGTACAAATATTACGAATATTAAAGTCCCGAACACGACTTCAAGCTTTAGAGAAACGAATATGTTGAGAAACATAGACCCCATAAGAAGTACCTCGGGGAACATCCCCATCTAAATGGGGATAATTAACAATATCAAAATTAAAATCATCTCTCTTGTCATAGATTATACTAACTATTTCGCCATTTTCAATAGAGAGATGTAAATCAAGAAAAGAAGCGACAGAATCAGAGATGTTAGCTTTGTTGAGTTGAAGTTCCTTGGATAGATATTAATACCCATAGTAGAAAAAAAAGGATTGCCAATGTTCAATATGTCAACCAAATACCAATAGGTGTCATTAAAGGCTTCAATTACATCTACCTGAGTATTGGATGAAAGACCCAACATGAAATATGAAATCTCTTCCACCGCATCACAAGAACAAACCTGCGACAAGAGTTCGTACAATTTGATATCAACAATTTGTCTCTAAACGGTATTTCCACACTTATAATAATATTATCAAGTAAGAAAGTGAGCGCTTCACAAACTTCGTGGCAAGTCCACATATTGTAATTGTCTAAACTGCCGTTAGTAAAAACGCTTAAATATTGTTACAGGCCAAACATGTAGTTTTTTCTCCAGCGAAAGTGCTTTGAATAAGAGCAATAAGCTTGTCTTTGATAAGGGGATGTGGTAAGGTTGTATATATATTGTAGAGAAGTCATAAGTACTTATAGATGAAACTTGACGTTTATTGCAAATGTTATCAAGAACGTCTCCCAAATGTGTAATGGATCAAAATAAATTAATCCCAGAGTTTGTTTAACGTTATCTTTAACGGCAAGAAGCTCACATAAATTGCAGTACTCTCAAAACGTAATCATTCAACATACCTACTAAAACAACAGTTAAATAGAAGTTGGTATAAAAGTCAAACAGGAAATGTAGTATTCAAAGAACACAGTCAACCGAAAACACTCATATAATAAAAACAAATAACAATTACAAGGAGAAATAAAGTATACGACACCACAAACATAATGGAATGAAACAAATACCGCCTTGGAAGGTCAGTGGCAAACTTGCCGCTGGGTGTTCAAACCAGGTTCAATGGTACATTAAACCGCACGTTTTCCCTATTTTCATCCCAATATAAATGGGACAGCATAAACAAACAAATCACCATTAGACTATATTTTCTAACAAACTAGGAATCTATAATAGGCAATATAAGTATAATACAAAGAAAGTCATGTATATATGAATATAAAAAATATCTAGAAAGCTACAAGGCAAGCACTCAATGACTTGGCAGAAGCCGGAGCAACAAGAGGAAAAATAAGAGAAAAGAAATACCCCCAATGTGTACCATCAAGCAAACTATGCAGTATAACTAGGCGATATTAGTAACTATGCAGTATAACTAGGCGATATTAGTAACTATGCAGTATAACTAGGCGATATTAGTAAAAACAGAAAGCTGACTATTAATATATGAATTTTAAAAAGCCCAGAAATCTTTAAACTAATATTAAGCATCTCATTGACAGTGCTGGAATCGGTCGCACGGGAACGTTTATAGCCATTGACTACCTGACCGATCAAGCCCATGTCCTTGGTTACGTAGACGCGGCTGGATGTGTGGAGACACTACGTCGACAGAGAGTGAACATGGTCCAAACTTTGGTAAGTTAATTTAAGTTAATTTAATTTTGCATTATTTAGTAAATTTATTTTAATTTTGACAGATTAAATACCAAATCATCTTTATTGATTTATTTATTTAACATGTTTAAAGAACTGTCAACAACGAAATTCGGACGATATAAATGTCTATAAAACGAAATGCATTACGAAAATAAAATATAATTTAAATCGACATTAAGATTTTTTTAAAAGAAGTAGTATTATTACATTTTGTCAATATGTCTTCTGCGCCCACTATGAAAATTAAAATACTGAAAACGAATTAGATAAAGTGTGTGGGTAAATCAATGAAGTAATGGTATGGTTTCATTGCTGTTTTTTTAAAAATGTTTTAAAAAATGATATAGCAACTAATAATGATGATTAATGACAATCAGGAAGGGCTGAATATAAGGCCAGGTATTATAATTCCCTTCTTCTTTGTTGTGTATTACAAAACCTAATTGAATGCATAGTTAGGCTATTTAGGCAATCGTTATTCTTGTTTTTAATTTTGTTTCGTGAAATGATGCTTAAACTGTTACTTTGACATGTGACAGTAATGTTAAAGCCCAAGCACTATCAAACTAAGTAGCCAATCGTGTTCAAATATATAAACCAATGTCTGTTAATGCCCTAAAACGAACGATCCAATCTTCTCGATAGTGTTAACGTCCCCTAACACACAGTCATTTCTGACTGAGACTCAACGAGACCCCATGAGCATCCCTTGGTATACAGCATAAATGTCCATCAAAATGTTATATTATGGCATTTTCATTGAAAATCCGAATGAATGTATCACTTGCTTCATTGATGTATTTGCAAATGTATTTTCAAGACTTGCACATTCAATAACTTCGTCCTTTTTCTACAATAAACTCTCCATTTTAGACATTTTGAAAATGGTGTGAAATGTTACCTCACTGTTTTTAGACAATATATTATTAAATGTGTTACTCAATTCCTTTAAGTAAAACACTATATAGTTTCTAGCAAACATAATACTCTGCGTCTAACCAGCACCCTGTTTTAACAGCTTTCTTGTCAAAAAGTATTGCTTCCAAAGGTTGACAACACAATAATCACAAGTGCATACATATACATAGTAATACCAGTAAATATGGAACGCCATGACTGTCTTAAGATGTTGCCGATTAATATATGCTGTACATTTTTCTTTATATGTGGTAGATCTTTCAAGATATGCAGTGCATTTTTAATTATATGTGGTAAATAAATCTTTATATGTGGTAGCAAAGTATTTATATGCAGTAGATTAATCATTATATGCAGTAGATTAATCATTGATAGATAAGTCATTGTATGCAGTAGATAAACCATTATATGCGGTCCAGTTATCGTTATATGCAGTGCATTTATTATTATATGCAGTAGTTTATCTAATATATGAGGTCCTTTGAACATTATATGATGTAGGTTTGTATTTATATGCAGTGCTTCTGTTGACTTTATATGTGGTACATATTCTAATATACGTGGTGGATACGTCTTTATATTCGTTGGTTTCAATTGCATTATATTTGGTACAAACGGCTTTTTATGATATGCAGTGCTTTTTCTATTATATGCGGTGGTTTTTTCATTATGAAGATGAGATCAATCGGAACACTCGTTTTTTAAGATGTTACGATTTAGACTGCTACACAGCATTTAAATATAAACGACTGTACATATACTGAAAGGAAAAATAAACGCAGGGTGCGTATTTCCGCTATATATTGTATGTTTAATATGCTACTGCTAATCGAATGGTACTGTCAGGGCGACATTAGGCCTGTCCTTTAAAAAGAAGGTTTAAACAGCACTGAACACACCAATGGTTACCCTTTAAAGTTTCATTATCGTCAGAATTTGGCTCAAGCAGGTGAGCAAACTTAGGCTTTAAATGTTGCAATCACTTAACATTAAATACGCTCAATTTGTCAAAGAGGAACTTCAGAATTTATGAATTTCTTGTTACAACGTGTTCTGTGATTAAAACGTCTACAACATCACAGTTGTGTCCTTTCTCTAACTAACTGCACTTTTTCTTTTTACAAAACATCTTGGGATTTCCTTGGAATATATATGGAATTAAGTGTACAGTAAATGCAATATATATAGCGGAAATAAGAACCCTGCGTTTCTTTTTCCTTTCAGTATAGAACGCTGCCATTATCGATTATTTATACCCACAGCGATTGGCCAGTGTATACACACGCTTTACGTCATTAGAGGATTTCCAGTTTTACACACACGCAGTTTTATAAATAGAACAAAAACTGTCACTTTTTTCAGTCCAAATCAAGTCTGGTTTCATTTTAATAATATAAAAAACATGAACTGTTGAATACAATTAGGTCAAACATAGACAGGTTGACTAGATCGGCGTTAGGAAATGGCATATGTTTGATAACACCCCAGTCCCTTGGAAAATCTCGAAAAATACTCCAACCCCTCCTGGAAAAAACTTCAGACAGAACTGGTATAAAACCAACAATGGGGGAGCCACCTGGGAAAATGTACAAAATACCACCCAAGATCCCCTGAAAATCCATTTCTTACCTCCTCCCCATAAAATAGTCTGCAAATACCCCCACCTCCATACAACGGATTAAAAACAAACAAACAAAACATGGTGGAAAAAAAGCGTTCACCTCAAGAAAATGTGCAGACTACCCACTAGATTAAAAAAAAATTGCATCACCTAAAAATACTTGGCTTACCACCTCCTAATAAAACAATGTATGGGGAAAAAATGGAAAAAATCTCCAGCCACCATACCCCGTTTGTTTTTATTCGTTGACCCCATCTTTCCACCGCAGAAACTTCCCTATTTTGTTCACGATCCCACCCCCGGAAGTCCCCAACAAAGTCTTTCCTTATAAGGACACCGGGTACAGAACTTGGTATGGTACGTACCAACATGGGGGACTATCCTTGGAAATAAGATAAGTGATTGTGTATTTAGCGCGTACACTTCCTCAGTAATTGTAATATATGCATTTATTATACACTTGCCAGCGAAATAGTGGATTAAATCCTATATTCACTCCAAAGAAACAAATATTCTCTATTTATTCACTACAAATCAACAAATATCCTCTATTTATGTATATCACGCGCGTGCATTGTGTAATCAATATTGAGAAAAGGCCAAACTTGCCATATATTTTTCATAGAACATAGATCAGACGAGATGCTTGACCATGATCGCAGTTGGAGTGCTCTTTACGTGAGCGATTTTTTTCGGCCGATGAAATCGGCGTTTGACCTCCTCCTTGTTTGAGTGAAACGGGGCATGCAGTGAAGCAGTCTAGTTAGAGTTCCGAATTGAATTGAATTGAATGTTGTTTAACGGCTCATCAACACAGTACAGGTTATTTAGAGCCACCCCAGAGGGAGGGGAAGGATACATAGGAATCCGGGAACCTACCATACTCTTATTATCGAATAGATTCCTATGGTTCTTTAACGTGCTCGGATGATATACCGATACACGGGACCGCCCGGTTTACGTCCCCATCCGACGGACGAGGCTAAGGAAAAGTGTCTTGCCCAAGAACACACCGACGGAACTCAGTGGCACCACCGAGGATTGAACCCGAGGTCTCCGGGTAAAAATCCGCCGCGCTACCGACCGCGCCACGCCAGCCCTCTAGATTTCCGATAAAATCGTATAAAAACGTAACATCTTAAACAACAAGATCATAATGAAAAAAACACCGCATATAATACAAAAAGCACTGCATATCATAAGAAATGCACCACGTATAAAGCCGTTTGTACCGAATATAATGCAATTGAAACCACCGAATATAAAGACGTATGCACCACGTATATTAGAATATGTACCACATATAAAGTCAACAGAAGCACTGCATATAAATACAAACCTACTTCATATAATGTTCAAAGGACCTCATATATTAGATAAACTACTGCATATAATAATAAATGCACTACATATAAACGATAACTGGACCGCATATAATGGTTTATCTACTACATACAATGACTTATCTATCGCATATAATGATTAATCTACTGCATATAATGATTAATCTACTGCATATAAATACTTTGCTACCACATATAAAGATTTATTTACCACATATAATTAAAAATGCACTGCATATCATGAAAGAACTACCACATATAAAGAAAAATGCACTGCATATATTAATCGGCAACATCTTAAGACAGTCATGGCGTTCCATAAGTAAACACTACATGTCAACAAATTATCATATTTATTGGGTTGTTTAATTTGTAATTTCTTCTTAAATATTAGATTCAAATTTGTTAGCCCAAGCCACTATTGCATCAATCTGCTCTACAAGAGTCTTAAAGTAAGACCACCGTTGTTCTCACAATTTAAATAGTTTCATTATCTTAAGAAAATGTCAATTGATACCATGGGAACGCTTCAATACCAACATGTCGTGTGACATTTCCCGAATACTCAAAGAATAACTCACTTGTTTTTTCCGGATTTTCCTTACGTTAACTAAAACAATCAGGTAGCAATGTCAATGTCATATCAATTAAGTATCTGTTTAGCTTTATATAGTATTTAATTAACTTTACTTTAAGGACCAGTACATTTTCATCCACCACGTGTTAGTTGAAACATTGATGCTGGCAACATCTGATATACCGTCGTCAAGGTTTCACGAGGCTTACAAGGAGCTTCTAGAAATTGATCCTGTAAAAGGAAAGAGAAGATTGCATGTACGGTTTGAGGTATGTACTACTGACGTATTTTCCTGTCGCATGTGTTTAGATGTCGTCAATATGTCTAGTGGCTCAGTACGGAAGATGTATTTAAATGTGCTGCTTGTGACTGTTATATAGTTGTGTCGCTTGTTTAATTCAAAGATACCCTTGACAGCACTGTATATTCTATATGGTTCAACTTTATATGGTTTATATTTGTGCCAAACTGAGTATAAAAATACACATGAAATGGGATTCCTTTGAAAGAAAAAACACAAACAAAATGTAAATATAGCTGACTCGGTTTTATTGAGTATGTTAATGAGATGTAATATGAGGTGCAACACCTCTCACGCCCTAATACCACTAACCTTTAGTGGTATTCTACCTTAAAGTAGGGCTTGAGGATCTCAAAGGACTTTATCGTCACACACATATTGGGTTTGATGATACTGAAAATGGGATGCTTCGAAAGCAACCACACAAACCAGGGAGAAACGTAGCTGATTCGGTTTTATTGAGTCTGTTAATGAGAGTTACTGTAAGTTGTAACAGCTCTAAAGGCCCCTAGCAATGGCTTTCCTGTTCAACTTGTTTTCCTACTTTATGTAGTCTACTTTAAAGCCACAGAGATTGCGCTCGATGACCCCAAAGGATCAGTAAGTAATAATAATACTAATAAGGGGATCCTTTGGAAGAAACAACAAACACAAACAGGAAAGAAAAGTAGCAGACTCGGTTATATTGAGTCTGTCCATGAGAGATATATACGTTCCAACACATTTATTGCCCCTATCACCGGCTTAATCTATATTCTACTTAAGCCGCAACCATTGGACGTGATGATCCCAAAGGGCCAGTAAGTAACAACACATGCTTTGTAGTCACAGCATTAAACGAACGATAAAGACCTATTCACCTACTTCCTACTAAAAGGATAAATACATTAGTGTAAAAAATATTGCATTGAAATTGCTTCATTCACTGATTTCCGTAACCGTGGTTAATACAAAATTATGGAAATTAACGAGGAAGCTTTGTTTGGTATCGTATGAAGAAGGCCAAACAGCTTACGACGTCATCATTCGAAACATACGGAGCGATATATATATTATATGAGCTATAATTGTATGTATGTATGAGTGTATATGTTAATTGTGCCTCCAGGCGTGAATACTGAACAATCATTCGTATAGCCTTCATCAGTACATTAATTTACAAGCAGTTGTTTTCTCTTTCCTATCATATACAAGTTTAATGTTAATCATATATATTGTGTTTGCAGCTGCTAAAGAAAATGTCCCCAGTCGCGGATGAGAATCAATACGCCTCCGCCAAAATTATAAGAAACAGAAAGAAAAACAGATATTCAAATATTCTTCCAGGTAAAAAATTAAATATAATATAACCATTTATACTGATAGTGTATCATTATTAATAAATATAAGTTACATAAATGAACAGCATGATAGAAACATACGCGTAAAATGAAGCATAGGGAGGATTTTCTATAAGGAATACATGGGTACTTGTATTGTCAAAGGTAATAACATACTTATTTCACTTTATGTTCAAAGGTCAGCATTGATTAACATGTCATGGTGATTTTTATTGATGAACTATCATATCGGCCGGTTTAACAAAAGGTACTTGTCATCAACAGAGACTATTTATCTTTTTCAGTTGACGACTATATGCCACATTTAAACCCCACCAGTACTGGATCCGAAGGAGACTATATAAACGCTGTGTTTCTACCAGTAAGCGTTCACAATGACAACATTGCTGTTGGAAAGTCTCTAATGGGCTGGCGTATCCCAGTGGATAGCATGGTGGTTTTGACACCGGAGCTCCCGGGTTTACGTTGATTTTCCCGCATTGCATTGTATATTTGCAGTCGGAAATAAGCGTTTCTTCATGAGCTGTCTGCCATATTTAAAATATTGCATTAACAGTGTTCATACATTTGCATCACATAAATAAGATTAAATAATGATTGTTTTATTTGAATGGGATGACAGTAGGGTAAGTGTGAGGTTTGGTGCACCCTAGAACCGGTTTAAACCCCCAGTGGCCTACTTTGCCACTGACCGTTCCAAGGCGGTAGCCCTATTGTCAGCCCTTTTTGTGTTTGTGATGTCGTTTGCATTTTTATTGCATTTGCCTTCTTGTTTGTCTGTTTGCGTGTTTGTTTCTGTGTTTTGTGGTTTACTGTCCTCCTTGAATGCTACTTTCCCTGTCCGATCGTTTTATATTTCTTTTTTAATCCTCAGCGGCGTCACTGAGTTACGTCGGTGTGTTCTTGGGCAAAACATTTTCCTTTAGCCTCGTCTGTCGTCCGATCGGGGACGTAAGTCGTGCGGCCCCGTGTATCTGCGTATATCATCCGCACACGTTAAAGAACCATAGGAAAATATTCTTTAGTAAGAGTAGGGCAGATGTCCGGATGCACATGCATCATTCACCTCTCTCTAGAGCGGCTCTAAATAAATATACTGTGTTGAAACGCCTACGTTGATTTTCCCGCATTGTATTGTATATTTGCAGTCGGAAATAAGCGTTTCTTCATGAGCTGTCTGCCATATTTAAAATATTGCATTAACAGTGTTCATACATTTGCATCACATAAATAAGATTATATAATGATTGTTTTATTTGAAATACTAAATGCATTTTTTCATTTCACCAGAGTTACAAAGAGAAACGAGCATTTATCATCACGCAAACGCCACTTGAATCGACCAAAGAAGACTTTTGGAGAATGGTATACGACCATGATGTACACACCATTGTCATGATGGATAATATTGCCGAAGTAAAGGTAAAAGATATTTTAGTAATTAAGTTAAGAAGACTGTTAAATTAGTTTAAATAGATACTAAAACGGAGATCCACTGGAAGCAACACACACAAACTAAACAGAAAATACTCGGAGTCTGGTTATAAGAAGTACGATAATTTGCAACACTCTTATACGAGCACCGGCGCCGCTGAGGATTAAATCCGGGTGCTCCGGTGTCAAGACCACCACTGGGATACGCCAGCCCATTAGTGTAAGATAACTACAAGTATTTCGACAAAAAGGCTTAAGCGGTATTTTACTCAAAGACTAACTTGCAGCTTACTGAGTTGAAAATAAAATATTGCTTTAGACTTTAGAGAGCTTACAGAATTAACTTTCATATTGGATACGCCGTACCACAATACGTCCAAAGAAAGAACAGCCTTGCTTTTTTAGATTATTTAGATATCTCTCCGTTTTAAAAGCGCCTTAAACGATCGAAAAGTTCATGAAAATAAATGAATTCATGAGAGGTACAACATTTGAAAATGTATTCCCAGAAACTGATGAAAAGCACGGTTAGTTATTTACTTTGTTTGTGCACCACATACAACCGTCAGTTAATCCGTATCACACGTACATCGTTTGTATAATGCGCTAATGCCGAAAGTGTGCTCCAACCATATTGTGAAGTAACTATTGGCACCAAGTAATGATTACACTTATAAAACAATTTTACATAATATATTTGGTTAATTAGTTCCGTCTATTTTTATAAATATGATGCTCTCTGTGTGCAAAGCGTTACTGCACGAAGGCATGCATAATCAACTCTCATTTCAATTTTTTTTATATTATAATTCTAGTTCGGATGTGTTTAAAGTCCCCTATTCTTTGAATTTTTGAAATGAAAACTAATCGATTGTATCTAGGTTTTTTGTTGTTTATCGTTACTTCTAGGAAGCTGAGATCTATTGGCCAGAAGAGGGTATTGGCTCGACGTTTGGTGAAATAAGCGTCAAACATCTTGCAGATGAAGAGTATGATGGATATAAGGCAATTTCGTTGAAAGTTGAACGACTTCAAAAGGTACATACATGATGACAGTGTTGTATAACATACTATTGGTATCATCAAAGTTATAGAAGAATGCCTGTGTTGCATTTTTATTGATATAGTATGTACTAAACTATCACATATTCTGCGCAGTTCATTTTGTTTTATCTCGTCAAAATCAAGATTAATGCAGAAAAGCTGGGATTTTGTTCTTTGTTTAATTTATTTTATCAGTTATTATATGTGTCTGTTTTAAACATCCCGCTGTCTTTGTTAATGTACCTGTATTTTAAATAACTATATTATAGAAGAAACTATTCGTTGCTCAAATAATCTGAATAACATTTGCTAAAAATCTGTTTAATATCTTTTTAAAATCTAGGTAAGTCATTCTCAATAACACCCGGTCATTAATTATCTTTCTTGTTTTTAAATCTATTATGCGTTGCAAACGTTTTGATATTCTGCTAAGTCTTGATCAATAAGCGCTTTGAGCATCTACACTACTGAGAATACTACATGGGATGACAATAGGTTAAGAGAGAGGTTTGGTGCACCCTATAACCTTGCTTAGCGGTCTTTTTTGTCACTGACCGTTCCAAGGCGGTATCCTATTATCAACCCTTTTATATGTGTGATGCCATACCTCGCCTTTTACTCATCTTTGTAGTTGTTGTTTGTTTATGTGCGTGCTGGTGGTTGACTGTGGTCATTGAATGCTACATTGCTGTTCGACTTGTAAATCTACATTTTATATATACCTATACCTATAAATAGTGCTTATACAAATAAATAAATCAGTTCAAAGTGTGCGTTTATCCTCTTGGTAGACTCTTTAAATCTAAACGAATATATTTTCCTTGGTGTCTTTCTATTACAATTATATCATTAATGTATTGGTCTTCATACTCAGACACGGACCATCAAACAGATCCAGTGCAGACAATGGGCAGCCGGTGCCCCGTTACCCGATGAACCGTCGTGCATACTGTCGCTCATGGAAGTTGTGCAGTCCTGGCAACAACACACGGGAAATCATCCTGTTGTCGTGCACTGCATGTACGTTTGAATATCAATACAGTGCTCTTTTATTTGGTTTATACGTTTCCAGAAAAGTTAGTTTTGCCCTTTTAAATATTTATCTCTGAATGCTAAATATGTGTGTAGGCCTTCTCATATGTCTCGTATTCGATTATGCGAAAACCACAGGGGTTATCTGGTGGGTTGAAACATACTTGATCCTTTGCCATACAATATTGAATTGTTTTTTGTTTATATTTTGACATCCTAACTTGATATTCACCGGATATAAAGTCGATTTCACGGATTTTACTGTATTTGGTTTGATCTGTTCAGCACTAAACAGAAGAGTATTTTAATGATATTCGCGGCTGTTATTTTAGATGACTCAATTAGACAAAGTTTCTATCTAATAAGGTTGTTGCTTTTTTCCTAATTGCTTACAAAACTTATCAGGAATGGTGCGGACAAAAGCGGATTGTACTGTGTGATAGCGGCTGTGATTGAAAGGATGAAAATCGAGCAGGCTGTGGCAATCTCACAGGTTATAGAAGAGATGAGGAACTGCAGAGAACAGATCATAACATCTGTGGTACTGTATATTAATTACTGTTTTATACATTATTGACGAATACCTCGCTTATGTCAGGGTGTCTAACCGTTGTAGTTAATGTGTGTACTAGTGAACTTTTCTCACATATTTAGTGTACGAGCGTATATACATGTGTAAACTGTCATTGGTTAGAAAAAGTACGTGACCCACGTTTTACATGTCACTATATTTTTAATAATTGGAATTTGACAGAGAGGCTTACAGAAAAAAAGAAATCTTGTTTTGATTCGACTTTGTCCGATAATGTTGCGTGGAAATTAATAACGATGTTCTACGTCTATCACTCTGTCAGACTGTCTCTCGAAAAATGTGACTGAATGGGAATAATTTCTTTTCAGTTGTTTTCCTCAGTCAAGATTAAAATGGATTACTCATGTCCAATATTGTTTTAATCGCATTTAAAACGGCCGATTGGCAGCACATTTGTTTAACGACGTTGTGCATGTCTTTATTACAATGTCTTGTCAAGGAGTCTACTTTAACCAGAAGAGATGGGTGTTTTTTTCTGAATTTGCTGCAACATTTCAATACATTAATGAGCTTACACAAATGTACTTTTATTACATTTACGACGTTATGCACAATCATATGCTGTTTAATTTAATCTCATTCACAATGGATATAGACGGAAGTTTTGATGATGATGGCATGCGTCGCTTACATATGTGCAAGGAGTTGTCTGAATTAAAAAGTTTTTGTTGGGTTGTATATTTACTCCTCTCAGATACAGTATCTACTGTCAGTCCTATTAGACTAGAAGTACGGGGTCTCATCAGAATGATTGTTTCACTGTGGTCATAATCTTCTTTTATACATAAGCGTTCTTAAGTTACGTAGAGCAACTTGAGTTTCGAATGAAGCGGTAGGGGAACTCTTATTATTGCAAAATATTGTTCATTATTTTGTTTAATGTTAACCACTACTATGTAAGCAGTATGTTACCCCCAACAATTATATATCCTTGGGATTCATCTTCATATTACGACCACTAGTAGTGTAGATTCTTAGACTTGCATATTGCTCATGCGTTTGTGATTTTCCCCCGAAATAAGTTCACACTAGATATTGCTCTTCTGGATAACCTAAATTTTGCTTCGATTGAAATATTTATCAGTTTGATTATTGTCTTTGTAGGACCAGTTCCAGTTCTGTCACGAAGCAGTGTTTGCTTTCATGGAACAGTTCGCGACGTATTCTAACTTCTCCGCATAGTGCCTGCCGTCTGTTCTTGACGTATTCTAACTATTCTGCATAGTGTCTGCCGTCTGTTCCACGATGTACAGTTTGTCTTTTAAAGGCATTTTCCGTAGTTTTTCATGCGCAAAATTTTGGGCGACATCTCTTCTAAAACTATTGGATGGATTTTCCGAAAAATTTACAGGAATGTTGCTCTTCATGTCTTGTATTTATTGTCTGTATTTATATAAATGCCTATTATTAGAAAAATACATAAAATAGGTAAAATATAACATTTTGTAAAAATTCAAACAAAATTAAAAAATGTAAGCATAATGGTAGGGATCCAAAAACCAATATTAAATCTCAATATGCACGGTGACCTATAATTGTAATTACATATCTTACTCTATGTTCAAATAAATGCCTAGGAAGATTGAACAAATTCTGTTATAAGAACATAACAAAAAAGTAAAATATACCATTTCTATATAATTTCATACAAAACTTTACCTTTTTAGAATAGGGTTGGGGTTTCAAAAATATATATTCTAAACAAGCATGGGGACCTAACATATTTATTGCACATTTATATATGTTAAGCTATGTGCTTAGAAAGTTTAAAGAAATTCTATTATTGGAAACATACAAAAAATAAAGGAAATTATATCATTATGGGCAAATTTGTGGTCTCAACAGATTTTGTAAAAAAAGATACGTTTTACATAAAGATGAGGTTTAAATGTCATTATAATTAATTGTTCTTTACTTAAATACTATTTTAGCAGAACTGTGACCAATGAATAAATGATTAGACTTCAACAATTTCTTATTTAGCTATTTCATGGACTTGTTCAACTTTTTGGACAGAATGACATGACTGTGGCATTACAAATTATTTTTTAAAATGTTAACAATTATGGTGACCTACCATTATTTTTGCATTTTCTGTCTATATATATATAAAAGAGTTACTGTACAAAAAGTTTAAAGAAAATCTGTTATGCAGAAAAAACTATAGAAAATGTCTTTAAAGAGGCACTACCTATATCTACGCGATTTTTAATGTGAAATATTAAGTACTCAATATTACTGCATTTATATGTATACAAAGCTATTTTATGAGTATTCTAAGAAGAACTATGGTTCGTATTCCAGTTCTGTAAATTATTTTTTATGATCAAAACAATATCTTGAATAAAATGCTGCCCAGCCGTTTATTCCTGCCGGAGAACTACGAGTTTTTACGATTTTCTCTGACATGCGCAATGCGATTACAAACTATTCGGCGCAGTTCCGATAGCAAACGAATCGATCGGAACTTTTCGCTAATCAGACGAGGTAGTTCCGATTGTAAACGAATAAGATCGGAAAATCTCCGCAATCGGCTTGTCTAAAACAATTACGAATACAATTTCAAAAATCCGATCTTTTCAATCCTGTTTTTCCCCAGCAAAACGAATATTACATTGGGTGAAATTATTGCCATTTACCTTTTTCATAGTCCTCTTTATAATTAAGTAAAGTTTATATCAACTGTTGGACAAAAAGATATAGGTAGAGCCTCTTTAATGAGGGAATATATAACATCGTTCGATTGTTTTTGCTTTCTCTTTTAATAGCGGTGTTTCGCGCGCGCACATTATGTGCATAATAACAAATGAAGAGAAATATGTACCTGGTATACGGAGGATACTATAATCATTCATCTATTACTATATTTTGTTTCCTCTGGTTCTTTTACATGCCAAGAGGATGATTTTAAATTATGGGTGTGTCAAATTAACGTCGCATTCCGACGGATGAACTAGTGAGAGAAAGTTATTTTTCAATGACACCAGCGCAATACTTAGCAGAGGCATTTCGATCCAACAACAATTCGGTCACAAGGAAAGCATTCTACCACTACACTTCATCGTCCCACTACATATGGACAGTAAACGTATTTCGATACATACTTCTACAGGATCATTGAGTTTTATTTCTAGAATTAAGTGCTGCGATATTTGAGTATTTACATATTAGATTTTTTATTGTTTTTCAAGCATATGCATGCAATACATTTACATCACATACTAATCCAATGCAGCTTTAACGTATAGTTTAATTACTAATGCATAACACACATTGGCAATGGGAGTTATAATATTAAAGAACTATTAATAGCAATTACCTTTTGTATATTTTGCAATACCATTTGTAGCTCTACTGGCCGAAGGCCAGCAGAGCTTATGGGATGGCGAGTTGTCCATCGTGCGTCGTCCGTCGTTAACTGTTGCCTCGTTAAGACGATAGGGACTTCATTTTCCATTCGATCTTTATCAAACTTTACCAGATTGCTAATATCAATGGAAGTTCAAAGAAGTTTGAAAAACAGCCAGATCGGACCAGTAACACTGGAGTTATGGTCCTTGATTTCGTTAAAAAATACTGTATTTTGCCTCGTTAAGACGATAGGGCCGTCAGTTTTCATCCGATTTGTACCAAACTTTAACCGATTGTTAATATCAATGAAAGCTCAAACAAGTTCATAAACCAGGTATATCAGACCAGGAACACTAGAGTTATTTGCGCTTGAATTATTGAAATTATTGAAAAATGCCATTTCAGCCTTGTAAACACTCTAGCGCCTTCATTTTCAAGTGTATTCGATCTTACCGAAACTTGACTAGATTGTTGATATCAATATCCGATAAAATGCGAATCAATACTTACATCACCTGTTATTTCTGACAATGTATTCGGTCAGTCACTTTGAAACACTGAACTATCAGCTATGTTTGTTATATGAGTCACATTAGTAATAAATGTAAATTTTAATCAGTTGCCTCATTTATCCCTAGTTATACCTGTTATGGGTGTTTTGTCTTTGATGCGCTACGTTGATAATGGAAACGATCAACTATTATCAACATGGGTTTTCTCTGACAAAGCTATGCACAGTTAGAAACATCAATTGTCAGCTAATAGCTGTCAACAATGCCGACTAACGAAAATCTGACATCATCTAATCTTCGACAATATATCTTGTTTAGTTACTGTTTATTAATAGTTTGCATGAACTCTAGTTTATTATTAAATATATACGTCATTCGTTATTATATAATAAACACTTGGCCTACAAACAATATTGCAAATTGTCGCATGGCAATTGTTCAGTATAAATTGATTTTTAAAAAAGTGAAGACATTGTCCTCAATAATACGTTTATATATAAGGTGAATGGCTGTAGTTAACGGGTGTAGTTATTTTAAGGGGAAATACAATGTTTACGGCAATTCTGATCCATTAATTAAACTGCTGTTTAGGCGCACATGAGGTGTTTTATGTAACTCTTGGTGTGGAAAAAGGTGTCTGTTACACAATTTTGCAAGAATTGTTGGTCAATATTTTAAATAGTCATTACTAACTTGAAATATAACATGTTCACTTTTTATAACTAATACTAAAGATCTTCACACAAAAAGTACTCCAAATTTAACATATTAATTATTTCAAATAAAACACCTTTAGTACTTCAACACATTAAGTTCTTCACATAGAACACATTCAGTACTTAAAATATAAACATTCAGTACATCAAATATAACACATTACGTACTTAACATTATATACTGTTATATACTAGTAATAGTATTGTATTGATAGTATTGTCAGTTAATTGTACATGTATGCCTAACAACCAAACCACGTGTAAATTTATGATAAATATATTGTATACCTGTTATGTGTTTTGGCCGGTGGCCTGTATCCCTAATAAAATATTGATTGATACTTCCAATATAACACTTTCAGTACTTCAAATATAACACATTACGTACTTCCAATATAACACTTTCAATACTTCAAATATAACACATTCAGTATTTCAAATATAACACATTCAGTACTTCAAATATAAAACTTTCAATATACAAAATCTAATAACATATTCAGTACTTCAAACATAACACATTTAGTATTTAAAATGTAACAAATTCAGAACTTCAAATATAACACATTCAGTATTTCAAATATAACTCATTCAGTACTTCAGATATAACAAATTCAGTACTTCTAATAAATAGCACATTCAGTACTTCAATATGACACATTCAGTAATTCAAATATATACGATATTCAGTACTTCAACTATAACACATTCAATACTTCAACTATAACACAGTACTTCTAATATATAACACATTGAGTACTTCAACTACAGCAGATTCATTACTTCGAATATACAACACATTCAGTACTTCAAATATAACTTATTCAGTACTTCAACTATAACACATTCAGTACTTCTAATATATAACACATTCAGTAATTCGAATATATAACACATTCAGTAATTCTCATATATAACACATTGAGTACTTCAACTACAACACATTCATTACTTCGAATATACAACACATTCAGTACTTCAACTATAACACATTCAGTACTTCTAATATATAACACATTCAGTAATTCGAATATATAACACATTCAGTACTTCTCGTATATAACATATTGAGTACTTCAATTACAGCACATTCATTACTTCGAATATAACACACCAGTACTTCGAATATAACGCATTAAGTACTTCAACTACTGCACATTCAGTACTTCGAATATAACACATTCAGTACTTCTAATATAACAAATTCAGTACATCAGATAACACATTCAGTACTGCAAATTTATGATAAATAGATTGTATACCTGTTATGTGTTTTGGCCGGTGGCCTGTATCACTAATAAAATATTGATTGATACTTCCAATATAACACTTTCAGTACTTCAAATATAACACATTACGTACTTCCAATATAACACTTTCAATACTTCAAATATAACTCATTCAGTATTTCAAATATAACACATTCAGTACTTCAAATATAAAACGTTCAATATACAAAATCTAATAACATATTCAGTACTTCAAACATAACACATTTAGTATTTAAAATGTAACAAATTCTGAACTTCAAATATAACACATTCAATATTTCAAATATAACTCATTCAGTACTTCAGATATAACACATTCAGTACTTCTAATAAATAGCACATTCAGTACTTCAATATGACACATTCAGTAATTCAAATATATACGATATTCAGTACTTCAACTATAACACATTCAATACTTCAACTATAACACAGTACTTCTAATATATAACACATTGAGTACTTCAACTACAGCAGATTCATTACTTCGAATATACAACACATTCAGTACTTCAAATATAACTAATTCAGTACTTCAACTATAACACATTCAGTACTTCTAATATATAACACATTCAGTAATTCGAATATATAACACATTCAGTACTTCAACTACAACACATTTATTACTTCGAATATACAACACATTCAGTATTTCAAATATAACACATTCAGTACTTCAACTATAACACATTCAGTACTTCTAATATATAACACATTCAGTAATTCGAATATATAGCACATTCAGTACTTCTCGTATATAACACATTGAGTACTTCAATTACAGCACATTCATTACTTCGAATATAACACACCAGTACTTCGAATATAACGCATTAAGTACTTCAACTACTGCACATTCAGTACTTCGAATATAACACATTCAGTATTTCTAATATAACAAATTCAGTACTTCAGATAACACATTCAGTACTGCAAGTATAACACAATCAGTACTTCGAATATAACACATTCAGTACTTCTAATATAACACATTCAGTACTTCGAATATTGCACATTCAATACTTCTAATATATAACACATTCAGTACCTCAAAAGTAATTCAGTACTTTGAATATAAAACACATTCAGTACTTCAAAAGTAATTCAGTACTTCGAATATGTAACACATTTCAGTACTTCAAATATAACACATTCAGAACTTCTAATATATAATACATTCAGTACTTCGATTATATAACACATTCAGTTCTTCAACTACAGCACTTTCAGTACTTCGAATACAACACATTCAGTACTTCGAATATAACACATTCAGAACTTCTAATATATAACACACTCAGTACTTCGAATATATAACACATTCAGTACTTCGAATATATAACACATTCAATACTTCAGTACTTCAACTTCTAATATATAACACATTCAGTTCTTCAGCTACAGCACATTCAATACTTCGAATACAACGCATTCAGTACTTCAAATATAACACATTCAGTTCTTCGAATATAACCCATTTAGTACTTCAAATATAACACATTCAGTAATTCGAATATAACATATTCAGAACTTCTAAAATATAACGCATTCAGTACTTCGAATATATAACACATTCAGTAATTCGAATATAACAAATTCAGTACTTCGAATATATAACACATTCAGTACTTCACTTACAGCACATTCAGTATTTCGAAAAATAACTCATTCAGTGCTTCTAATATATAACACATTCAGTACTTCAACTACAGTATATTCAGTACTTCGAATATAACTCATTCAGTGCTTCTAATATATAACACATTCAGTACTTCAAATACAGTATATTCAGTACTTCGAATATAACTCATTCAGTATTTCGAATATAACACATTCAGTACTTCAACTACAGTATATTCAGTACTTCGAATATAACTCATTCAGTATTTCGAATATAACACATTCAGTACTTCAACTACAGTATATTCAGTACTTCGAATATAACTCATTCAGTGCTTCTAATATATAACACATTCAGTACTTCAAATATAATACAGGCAGTACTTATAATCTTACACATTCAGTACTTCCGATATAACACATTTAGTTTCGTTTATCAGTTAATATATGAATGTTCAATAGTCATATATTACTATTTGTTCTTTAAATAAATGAATCTTTACAATTACCGTGGGGCGATGGGTCAAAATATAACTTTTGATTTCGATATTGACTTCAGCTACATTATGGGCGAATGTTTGGGGTGTCAGAATGCAATTCCGTAATTCCAAAATGAAATCCATAATATTCATGTAAGTGCACATGATGAGGCTATGGCAATTGTATAAAGAATCAGCTTACCTATGGTGTCATTGCGTTTATAAAGGTGCAGCTTACCTGGGATGCCATTGCGTTTGTGCGCTGTGGTTTCTATAACACGTTTTTTCGCATTTGGATATGTATGACAATTTACATGCAGATTGAAGCTATTTACTTTGACTTTTAAGTGATATAAGCCTTGGTACTCCTTTTATAGTATTTTGGTGTAAGTTACACGAAGACAAATACGTCAAAGGTATATTTGAGTGTGATAAACGTTCTCTAAAAGACATGTCAGTGTTACTGAAATGTTTTAAAATGAAGTATACATCTATAGATTGATCTATAGATTGTGTTTTTTCTTAAAGTATATGCGTAAAGAAATATATGTGCTATGACATTTATATAATGTTCAACTGCAAATGATTCTATTTCTTTAATTTCTTTTTTCATGTGTCTTTTTCTTTTTTCATGTGTCTTTTTCTTTTTTCATGTGTCTTTTTCTTTTTTCGTGTGTCTTTTTCTTTTTTTATGTGTCTTTTTCTTTTTTTATGTTGTTTAGGCAAAAATTGACTGATGATGATTCAAGATTATATAATATTTGTTTCATTCCAATCGTTTATTTAATGTACTATTAAATGTATGCCCTGATTCGAAATAAATGTTTAAATCAACTGTAAATATAGTAATAAACCGCTTTATATGAAAATCTACCTGTTTTATTACAATTATTTTATAATACCGATATAAAATATTAGACGTGTTGTTTGTAAATGTTGTTGTTACGCGTAACCGATGCTTTGCCATTACGGATTGTTTTATGAGCTCAGAATTGTATATTGTTGTGATAAAATATTGAAGAAGTTTTTAATTTAACCCCGTAACTACAATGTCTCTATAACAAGGAATTTGATTGGACGAGACTTTTGACCCTGTTCATTAACAATGCAGTTGCACCCATATTTATAGATGCACCTGCAAAATTGTAGGTGCACCTATATAATTATAAGAGCACCTATATATTTTATAAGTGCACCTACACTTTTTTATAGGTGCATCTACATCTGTAGTTTTGACCCCGCTCGTACACCATATCAGATAGCTGGATATAGCGATACCTACCTATAGAGCATTGCTGGACATTTACATTGGTTTGAAAAGTAAAGTAAGATTCAGCGGGATACAATCTGGTTTCCTAGACATAAAACAAGGTACCAGGCAAGCCTGAGTCAGCAGTTTTCGTTTGTACCTAATTTATATCAATGGATTAATACAAGTAATAGAGGATTCCGAATTTGGATTAAGTGTATATCCTTATAAATTTACGACGAAGTGTCCAAAATGTACAAATACCATTTTGCTTGGGTAGAACCAGTACGGATACAAATACCATTTTTCCTGGGTAGACATGGTAGAACCAGAACGTACAGTTCTTGTTCTACCCAGGAAAAGTGGATTGTCAGCCTGCACCACAAAAAATCGACTGCATATATAACCTTACATGTGTTGAAAATGACGTAAAACACCATACATACAAACAAACAAAACAAACAAAAAAATACCATTTTATGTAATGTAGACGGACATATGATACTTGAATATCGTATTAATGAAGGCAAACTTTGGAAAACATTATGAGTGAGATTTGGGTCTAAATGTATTTACAGGCCTTATAACTCGGAACCCTAGAGTTCAAACACTGTCCTTGTTCAATGTCTTAATAGCCGTTCTATCTAGCGTGGATGATTGCACAGAGTGTTTTAAGATAATGCAACGAACATCCACGAGATGCATTGAATCGTGGACATATGATAATATTAGTCATGCGGTTATACGTTATTGAGTCAAATTCAAGAACTTTTGCTGGGTTGCCAGATAAAACAGATAATTTTTAAAATGTATCCATGTTATACGCCGTTTGCGAATAACCGGCCAATTACGAATTCCGAAACGGAGGGGCCATTTACGAATATGCTTATTTATTGTATTTTACTAAATAAAAACACATACAAATGCTTGTTTTCCTAATTTTAGTACAAACATGTTTTGCTTTGTAAATAAAAAGCTTCTGGAATAAACAGAGTATGTTAGAAATCACAAATCGTGATGTTCGCATTTCTGTACTGTAGGAACTGAAACGTCCATGTAGAACGATCTTTTTAAACGTATTTAATAGTGTTCAGGCCGTTGCACTCTTTCCTTCATTATTAATTCAATAATAAGATGCATAGAATGGTATTACCAGAAACTGTAAATAACCTTAGGTTAGGGTACTTGGAGAAATGGAGCATCAACGGTACAACAACAACAAGGGACATGCGCAGTGAAGGAGTCTTCACAAAATGGCGTTTTGAATAGAGATTAGCAGTAGCAAATCATCATAGGACGACCAATGGCAGGAAGATGAACAACTGTCAAGTGAATATGTGTGGTACAACGACTTGTTTTATGTTGATTTATATGTTTAGAATACTTCCAGGTTATGAAGGTGTGATGAAATTATGCAGTTGGCTTGGCCGAGTTGGTGGGAGGGGCACTTGTAGTACTGTAAATATCTTATAAATTTACTTTTTTATCATCTGATGCTCAATATTGTTGCATATCATGCTCGCCAAAAAAGAAAAATAACATAATATTGTCTTTTATCACACTGTCACTATATTTGTATCATGCTATCGTTCGGAACGTTTGGTACTGGATTTTGTATTCATCCTTGTCATTTACCAGTACTGAAGTCTGTTCTAACTATACACTGATCGTGGCATCAGATTGAAATTTGTCTCTGAATTTTTATTTATTCAGCAGAATCTCTGCCAGTATGTGAAACGTCTCAAAGATATCCGAGATAATCCCCCAAATAGGACTTGTGGTGAACAAATCTGTCTCATTTATCATGTTGTCTTTGGGTGCTTTTTTTACATACAGATTTGTATAGATGCACCCTAAACGACGTATATAAAAATAAAAAAAGTGTCTCGCCATTTGTAGACGTGCATTCTCGCGGGTAGGCATGAGATCTAATTGCAATCTCATGTTTTTGGTGCTAATTAAGGTCAGGAATTTTAGTTATTTCATGATTCTTTCAGATGATGAAATAATTCCAAAATATTTTATACTTGTTTAAAAAAATAAAAATTGTTTTACCGCCAGCTCCAAATTCAAAAAAGATGGCGAATATAGGCGGTTGCCGGCTATTAGAGACAACCCTGCTAGTAGTGCTTTATAATCTGATCTATCGAGGACACAAAAATTAGTTGACAAGCAATCTTTACCCGGTTACAGTACACACTGGCTCCGGGATTTTTTAAACCCTTTTCTAAGAACTGGAACGGGTATAAAATGTGTGGCTGTATTCATATAACCTTAAACTCAATTACTGCCGTACATGCACCTATGCACAAAATTGATTTAATTTAAAATGTGCAACCTTTTAATGTCGCGCAACAAAGTGAAGTGGGCATTTAAAAATCAAAAGTTGTGATGCTTGGATTTCCACTTACAAGTCAACTTTTTAAACATGTTTTATAGTAGTATTCTTGATAATGTGCACAGTCTTTACTTTATTCAGGACTTTATTATCATATCAGGGTTTGATATTAACAGTTGTCCCCTTGTCCTGTGCCATGTATATTCTACTGGGGACAAGTTAATTGTCCCAGGTGACCTGTCCTAAAGACAACTAAATTTTATAACAAGAAATGAATTTTACATCTTTAAAACTTGTGACCGAAAAAATGTCAAAACATTGGTGAGCACATTGTATATGATAAATAAAAACCATCTTGTTTTCATTGGTGGAATGCAAATGAGGGAATGTAATGTCACTTTCATGATTGATCTTGTTTTTTGTATCACTTTTACATGAAGTGCAGAGACAAGTAAATTTGACTGGGGACAAGTAAATTGTGTCTATGGACAAGTTGCTGAAAAAAGTTAATATCAAACCATGCATATACAGTCCAAGTTCATTGTTAATTCATTGAAAATGACGTAAAACACCATACAAAGAAAAAACATTGTTAATTCAATGACTAGAAACATAATTAAATTATCAGAAATGATAAAACACATATCAGGGATCAAATTTAATGGCAGAATTTGCTCATTAACACATAAACTGAAACAGTTGACGAAGCACTCGGAAGTGTTACAACTTAGAGAATTACGCTAACAAAATAACTGAATAAAATTAATCTGTACAAACTATGCCAAATAAATTTAAATAATATAAATATTTGTGTACTAATTACACTGTATCCCCTACACACTGCGCCGACGCTAAGCACAACACAGAAAGTGTGCAGACACATTTATAGCACAGGTAATGTTTATGTAAACACAAGAGTTACAAAGTCAGCATGCCTTTTTAACAAAGCGTACATTTCTATTCCGTTGTTTCTATTATGGCTGGGTATATCAGGGGATGTAAGGCCTAAAATAAAATATGTGTGTTTCTGGTTTCACCCTGTCAAAAAGTTAGGGTAGGTAGGTAGGTAGGAAAAAAAATTTTTTTAGATATTTTTTTTATATATATATAGTTCGCATGTATTATGCCATTTTTATACTAAGGCAACTCCTTGATAACCTTTGCAAACAGTTTGGATCCAGATAAGATGCTTAACAACTCTGGCTTATAAAATTATCATTTGAATAAAAATATTTGTTGTTTGATTGTAATTTTTTTTTTGTTCTTTTTTTAAAAAAATTTATTTTTATTTTTTTTTTTTATTTTTTTTTTCCATCTCGCTAAAAATAATTAGGGTCGGCGGTAAAAAAGTAGAGTCGGTCGGGAAACCGGAAAAACACATATATTTTTTTTAGGCCTAATACAAATTTGACGGTAATATTATACACAAAGTCTCTATCATCTCCGTTAAGGTTAGCAATAAGCATATATTATGGCTTACATTTTTAGCCACTTGCTATAAAAAAGCAAGTGCAAAGTTTTTCTACTTGCAATTTTAATTAAGGTACTTGCATTAATATAATTTGAAACCTTGATTCATTTTAGAAGGATTGCTAGACATGTAAATAATGACAATTTCACATTCAGCTAGATGCAGGATCTTAATAATGTATATTTATACTTACTTATTTCCACCTATTTAACTATGTTAGATAAATATGTTCTGTGAATAAATGTAGACTGAGACCTAGTAGTTTTTGTCTCGCCTTTTCGAAGAAAAAAAGAGACATAGGTGTTGCTTTTCCGGCGGCGGCGTCAACATTCAAGTTTTGCGTTTAGGTCATTTTCTCACGAACTGTATGCACTAGACCTTTCAAACTTTGCTTATAGTTGTATCATGGGTGGTACAACGCAACGTGATGAAGCAAATGTGGAAGTGACCTTGACCCTCCAAGCAAAGGGCAGATAACTTACTAATTTTTAGGTTCAACTTTTGCGTTAAGGTCACTTTTTCACAAACTTTATGCACTAGACCTTTCAAACTTTGCTTATAATTGTATCTTAGGTGGTACATGGCAACGTGACAAAGCATATGTGGAAGTGACCTTGACACTCCAAGCAAAGGGCAGATAACTTAATAATTTTTAGGTTAAATTTTTGCGTTTAGGTCACTTTTTCACAAACTGTATGCACTAGACCTATAAAATTATGCTTATAGTTGTATCTTGAGTGGTACATCGCATGGTAATACTGCCGAATCTGTCATTTATTGCACGGCTGAAATATACTGGCATTTATAGCACGGTTTAGGCTCAGACCTTCAGGTTTATGAAAATTATATCATAAGCAAGAATTTATACTTACACAATGAATGAAGTCGCTTTTTTATTGATCTGATATTACATTAGGCCCTATTGTTGATGTGCATGACTTTTATCTGACCCCACGTGTAATATCAGATTTTCCAGGACTCGTATAAAACGTGGATATGCAAGAATAAGCATATAATTACGGTATTTTTGTCCCAATTTTTACTTCCTTTTTTGTTTATAAATATTTGCTAGTAGTTAATGATATAGAAAATGACATGATCTACAATTGTTACAAAATTAAAATAACCTGTAGAGGCCACTTAAAACGGTATATGAGACAATGGTGGGTTCGTGCAAGCACTTGAACACTTTACTGCTACTTCACAAACAGGAAAAATGAGAAGAAGAAAACTGAAACTGAACCTGAAACTGAAACTGTTTCAAAATCAAAATTACCCAACCATAGTTACCATAGTGCATTTAAATAATTTACAGCCACTTCAAAACAATAGGAATTAGTTAGACACGAAAAACTTAACATCCACTTAACATCTACTTCACAAACAATTACAAAAAGCGACTTTTATTTATTCTTTTTAGTGCCTCTTTACAGAGATAACATGTCCCAACTAGCAACTCTTTGTGTGTGATACAATGATTATAAATTGTTTAAGGGTTGACTTTGTATTTGCATTTAGCATGCATCTGTGTAGAAAAGTAAGTGCACTTTTTGTCTCGCCTTTTCGAAGTAAAAAGAGAAATAGGTGTTGCATTTCCGGCGGCGGCGGCATCAACATTCAAGTTTTGCGTTTAGGTCATTTTCCCACAAACTGTATGCACTAGACCTTTTAAACTTTGCTTATAGTTGCATCATGGGTGGTATACATCGCAAGGTTACAAAGCAAATGTGGAAGTGACCTTGACTCTCCAAGCAAAGGGCAGATAACTTACTAATTTTTAGGTTCAACTTTTGCGTTTAGGTCACTTTTTCACAAACTGTATACACTAGACCTTTAAAACTTTGCTTATAGTTAGTTGTATCTTGAGTGGTACATCGCGACGTGACAAAGCAAATGTGGAAGTGACCTTGACCCTCCAAGCAAGGGCAGAAAACCTTATAATTTTTACCTTCAACTTTGGCATTTAGGTCACTTTTTCACAAACTGTATGCACTAAGAACTTTCAAACTTTGCTTATAGTTGTATCTTGAGTGGTACATTGCAACGTGACAAAGCATATGTGGATGTGACCTTCACCATTACATCACTTTCTCATGAACTAGAATTATGCACTAGATGTTTTAAACCTAATTTATAGCTTAATCTTTGGAAGAAAACATATTCTATTTTGACATAGTTGTGTTTTTGGTAGTGCATCTTTTTTTGGATGCCTGGATTTCATCTATGACCTTGACCTACTTTTTGGAGCTGATGATTTTTAGCTCTACTGGCCAAAGGCCTTCATTTTTCATCCGATATTTACCAAACTTTACCAGATTGTTAATATTAATAAAAGCTCGCACAAGTTCGAAGACCAGCCAGATCGGACCAATAGCAGCAGAGTTATGACCCTTGATTTAGTTAACAATGCTATATTTTGCCTCGTTAATACGAAAGGGCTTGCATTTTTCATCTGATCTTTACCAGATGTTTTGCCTTTTTTTATTATTATTAGTATATATTTGCTTTTTTATATTTTATTTTTTTAAATAGATATTTATTTTTTTAATTACCTATGTCATTATTTTTTTGTTTTAATTATTATTTTTTTTATATTTTTTTTTTTAAAAAAATAAATTTAATAATTTTTTAATTCTATTAATGTTTTTATTTCTTTTATTTTAATATATTTTTTTTTTTGTGTGTGTTAACGCCATGTTAGCAGGAAGCATTGCTGTGCCTATTGCATTTTTTTTTGGTTCGTTGATTTTTGATGGAGTTACGGCCCCATGACATTTTTTTTTTTAATTTCTTGTCGGCGCTACTCCTCCTAACCGCGTTGTTGGATTTCGTCGAAACTTGGCAGGAAGCATCGGTAAGATGTCTAATCGTGCATATCGCCCAGTTTGCTGATTTATGACGGAGTTATGGCACTTTGACATTTTTACTTTAAATTTCTTGTCGGCGCTACTCCTCCTAAACGGCTTGTTGGATTTCTACAAAATTTGGCAAGAAGCCTCAGTATGATGTCTAGTTGTGCAAAGCATGGTATATCAATGCAATTTTGGACAAGTTCGAAAACCAGCTAGATCTAGTTAGTAACGACAGGTTATGGCCCTTGATTTGTTGACAAAATGCTATTATTGTATTTTCCTTTGTTAAATCTGTAGTTACTTCATTTTTATCTGATCTTTACCATATTTGTTTAGAATGTCCCCCGCCCCCACCCCACCCACCCATTTTTATGAAATTTCATTCATAAAAGAAAGTTGGACAAATTAAAAAATGCCCATGCCAGACTAGACACAGTAGACATATTGCCCATGATTACGAGGTGAGCGATCTAAGGCCATCTTATCCCTGTTGTTTTTGCAATGTTTTAAAAAAACTACTGATGGGAATTTTATGTCGACAACCCTTGATATAAGAGCCGTTTTAGCCAGTAGAGCATCCACAGGCCCTCTTGTGCCTCTTGTTTTTAATAGAATGGCATTTCGTTTTTAAACAAATGCACTTAAATGTCATCTCAGCAAACGGCAAACTCGATTGTTTTTAGTTACTAAAATGTTTACAAACTTTCATTTAAGCATCATTGACCTTTTTATATTTAAGTCCAGCCCCCGTTAGGCGAGACATGTGAATCCACGGATTTCTTGTTTATTATTACTTGAACAATTTATCAAGTGTTAATATTTCCTACTTGCAATCTGCAACAATCTACTTGCATTTAGCAAGTAAATAAGTGTTAAATTTGAACCCTGCATTTTCTAGTAGAGTAAGGGTATACTTGAGGCTACATGATACAAGTGTGGCGTCAACACAGCATATGTGCAGTGAAGCAGTTTATGCAACAACAAAACATGGCGGTATTAGTCTGATATCGATGCAGAAAAAATAGTAAACAAGAAATATCAGTGTAAGTGACAAAATGAATGCCCCTGAAGACACATTTGACCTCTAAGTATGACCTTGACCTTGGAGCCACGGACCTGCATTTTGTGCGCGACACGTCGTTTGGTTGTAGTGAGCACTTGTGCCAAGTTATTTGAAAATCCGTCTAGGCATGCAAATGTTATTGACCGAACACGATTTGACCTCTTAGTGTGAGCTTGACCTTGGGGCCACAGACCTGGATTTTATGTGCGACACATTGTCTTGTTGTGGTGAGCACTTGTGCCAAGTTATTTGAAAATCCGTCCATGAATGCCAGAGTTATTGACCGGACACAGTTTGACTTTTGACCTCCAAGTGATCACTAATGTGCCAAGTTATTTAAAAAATCCCTGCATGGGTTGTGACGTTACGGTCCGGACACGAAATTGCTTTTGTTTGTATGGTGTTTTGCGTCATTTTCAATACAAGTAATGTTATATATGACGGTCGATTTTTTGTGTTGGAGGCAGACCACCCACTTTTCCTGGGTAGAACCAGTACTGTACACCTCCCGCCATCCTAACACGAAATTGCGTACCTGTTTTTGACTTATGAACTTCAAGTGTGATCTTGACATTTGAGGTACGGTACGTTTTGCGAGTGACACATCGTCTTGTTATGGTGATCAGTTGTGCCAATTATTTAAAAATGCCTGCAGGGGTTGTGAAGTTACGGTGCGGACAAGAAATTGCGTACCTGTTTTTGACTTATGAACTTCAAGTGTGACCTTGACCGTTGAAGTACGGACCTGGTTTTTGCGCGCGACACATCGTCTTGTTATGGTGATCACTTGTGCCAAGTTATTTAAAAATCCCTTAGGGTTTGTGACGTTATGGTCCGTACACGAAATTGCGTTCCTGTGTTTTACCTATGAACTTCAAGTGTGACCTTGACCTTTGAGGTACGGACCTGGGATTTGCGCGGGACACATCGTCTTGTTATGATGATCACTTGGGCCAAGTTAATTAAAAATCCATGGAGGGGTTTTAAAGGTACAATCCGGACACAAACTGCGGAATGGACGACCAGACGGACGGTGCGATTACTATATAATTTAATGCCCCCGAAACCTTTTGTGGGGCATAAATACTAGGCTGCAAGTTAGGTAGATGGCAACTGTCCAGTTAATTTTATTGGTAGGATGACGGTTTGTTTTTTAATGTTTATTTATATCTTTAATGCTTTCCTTCCAGATAAGCAATCTCTAACTGGGTCTTTGTATCATGTCGGTGTGTATGGTAGTGTCTTACTTGAGCAAGGTACTATGAAAGTATGCCAGCCTTCGGAGGGGATGTGTCGGTCCTGTGTGCAAGCAGAACAACAGCCAATATGCTTTGCTTCTGTGTCAGCTTGATTCACGTCAGTAAACATTCCCCGGAAGTGTGGTTGCTCATACAGTGCTCCAGATAAGACGCATATATATAATATATAATCGCCCATAAATATGGAGAACCAAATACCCACGTACACACAACTTAATAGCTTAGAAAAATAGAGTATGCCCGGCCATACTCAGTGGATGCTTATTGAAGTTTGAGGTACTGAATGACAATCAAGTGCAGAATTTTAGTAACGTTTCGGTAGATGCTTGCACGAAAATAGAAACAGCCTTTTTGTCGGCTGTTTGACACAAATTAATCAATAATGCCCTTAAATATATATATATATTCAACATTATATACATTCAACATTGCTTCTGTCTTCTTTTTTTTTAACGGGGGAGATGAAATATGCAATGTTTTTTTATGGTAATGACTAATGAATATACATTTTTACAAAACTTGTTTACAAAAATACACATGAGTTTGTAATTTGTAAATGTAAATACGTAAAAAAAAACGAAAAACATGCGTACACTGTGCTGAAAGCTTATCTGGAGCACTACATATATACTCAAAAGACGGTGTAGCAGTAAATATAGGTAGAGTAATATGGCACAACTCCTTTCTTGCTTTCCGGCGATGTCTCTGAAGACATCACCCAATACCTGCTTAAATAACAATAACCGGATTTTAATTGATTGAACTCTGAATACCATAAACTCACCAAAGAAAATTGATAAACTTGGAAATATGGAACCAGATTACAGATGACAGCGAGCTATTTCAAGAGAAAAATATTAAACATGTCAGAGGGAACTAGATCGGCAGGATATTCTTTTCTTTGGTGAGTTTATTTATGCACGTGTGGTATATAAGGCTTAAATTAGTTGTTTATTCAGGCATTGCTTGCCACATACTCTACCTACTTTATAAAGGGACCAAAGGGTGCTCTAGCTCTGCAGTGCTCCAGATAGACCGCGCATCCATGTAAATTACGTGTTAATATTTCAGAGTCTTCATTTTATTTTAATTCACTCCATACCATGTACGGACGTAATTTTCCAGGTACATTATTTCTTTTGAAAAAGATGCGTATCTTGGTAGCTTATTTTTTCCAATCAGAGTTTTTGTGGTGCATAACATACTTTTCACGAGACAGCTTTACTGTTTGTATGAAACCGCGTCACCAGTTATTTACAGTTTTCTCTCTTTGGTTCTGTTTTCACGAGACAACTTTATTGATTGTATGTAACCGCGTCACCAGTTATTTACAGTTTTCTCTCTTTGGTTCTGTTTCTCGTTTTTTAGTTATGGGATGCCGTGTTGTCTGTCGTCCGTCCGTCCGTCTGTCGTTAACTTTTGTCTCGTTAAGACGATAGGGCCTTCATTTTTCATCCGATCTTTACCAAACTTTAACAGGTTCAATGTTAATATCAATGAAAGTTTGAAAACAAGCCAGATCGGACCAGTGACAGCAGAGTTATGGCCCTTGATTTTGTTAAAAATGCTATAATTTGCCTCTTCATATGATAGGGCCTTCATTTTGCATCTGATCTTTGCCAAATTTTACCAGATTTTATGACTTTCTTATTATTAATTTTAATCAATTTTTTTTATTTTTTATTTTTTTATTTTATTTTTTTAATTCTTTTTTTTTTTAGCTCTATGTTGGACCATTCGGACCAGTAATAGAGGAGTTATGGCTCTTGATTTAGTTTAAAATGCTATATTTTGCCTCGTTAATACGGTAGGGCCTTCATTTTTCATCTGATCTTTACCAAACTTTACCAGATTCTTTAGTTATGGCCCTTGATTTAGTTAAAAAGCTGTATTTTGCCCAGAACTTTCAAAAAACGTAAATGGCAGTCTCTCGCTTCATTGATGTTATAAGAGCCATATTAACCAGTAGAGCGTTCACAGGCCCTCTTGTTCCTCTTAATAGTGGTACCGGTTCACACAGCATTTACCGCCAATTTGTTATGCAGAACAATGCACAATTTGCCGATGTTTTTTTGGCGTGCGCTGCAAGCGATGAAAACAATGAAAAAAAGAGAGACTCGCTAATTGTTCATACCATTTTAATGGACATTATTTCCACAATCGCCGGAAGTGAGTGAAAAACAAAAATTACATCCAGGTATAGGTTGGCTAGCTGACCCCTAAAATTGCACATACCTTTGCATTCAATGTTTATGAGCTTTAGGGATCTATTTACATTACTGATAGCACATTTTTCCGACAGTCACTTGCACTTTTGGTCATATTAAACTATAGCAGCAAGGACAAGATTTAAAGCTATGCTTTTAAAAGGGTTCAAATAAGAATGCAAAACCTTTAAACACTTTGCAAGAAAGTAATTTGGTTGCAGGCTGACAGGTTTTCAAAGAATAACAGTTTTCATTGCTGTATGTATGTGTGTGTGAGAGGTCATTTTCAGTACAAAATAGACTAAAAACTAAGTTCAGAACCAGTAATTTTTAACTGATCTACAAATATACAGACTATAATAAATAGATTGAATAAAACTGCATCTTTATAAGTTAATAGCTCTACTTGTCAAAGATCAGCTGAGTTTATGCCGTGTGCGGCGTCCGAGTCGTCCGTATGTCAGCTTTTGTTGTAGCGACTAATTCTTAAAAACTATAAATAATATTGATATGGGACTGTTTCTAAAATGATCAGCATGACATGATGTTGATCCTTGTCGAAGATTATTTTGATTCGACCGACATTAAACATGGGCGCTAGTGGCCATCTTTGTTTACATAGAAGACTATAGTAAAAGCGACTACTCCTCTAAAACTACTTGACAGATTTTTATGAAACTTCACAGAAATGATGATCTAGCTATCAAAACCTATCAGTAGAGCTTGAAAATCATTGACCTCTTGTTTAATAATAAAAATACAAAAAAATGAAACATTTTGTTTAGGCCAAAAAGAAAAATAGGTGTGTTTTCTATTGCATGCTCTAAAAGAAAATAGGGTAGGTTGGTAGGCATTCTTGTAAAAAAAATAATAGTGAGATTTACTCAGATTCTGTTTATCACATAAAACCCATAAAAGATGATACAATGTGAAAGTTTCTCTGTGATGTCAGTATACCTTAATATAAGATCGCGCCAGCTAAATTACGCATTCTTGTTTCAAAAAATAGAACACTTTAAACATAGTTACACCACCAGTGCAGTCTACATGAAATCCTTTTCAGGACCACAGGAAATTAGGTCAGCCAAACTGTTTAAAGTAAAATATTAAATACTCAATAAATACTCAATATTACTGCATTTATATGTATACAAAGCTATTTTATGAGTATCTTAAGAAGAAACATGGTTCGTATTCCTGTTCTGTAAATTATTAATTATGATCAAAACAATGGTGCCCTGCCGTTTATTCCTGCCTGAGAACTACGTGTTTTTACGATTTTCTCGGACATGCGCAGTGCTGATTCAGTTGAACGAAAACAAACTTTTCGGGGCAGTTCCGATAGTAAACTAATCGATCGGAACTCTTCGCCAATCCGACGAGGCAGTTCCGATTGTAAACAAATAAGATCGGAAAATCTCCGCAATCGGCTTGTCTAAAACAATTACAAATACAATTTAAAAAATCTGATCTTTTCAATCCTGTTTTTTCCCCAGCAAAACGCATATTACATGGGGTGAAATTATTGCCATTTACCTTTTTCATAGTCCTCTTTATGATTAAGCAAAGTTTATATCAATTGGTGGATAAAAATATATAGGTAGAGCCTCTTTAAAGCCATATTTTTGTTAAAAGCAAAATAAAATGCTTGAACAATTAAACACAGACAATGCTATCTTTGAAAAAGATATTAATTTCTTGTGCCAAGACCGACTGAATAAAAATGCAGGGATAAAACTTTTTTAAACATTTTTTTGGTGGTTTTTAGCTCTACTGATCAGAGATCAGCAGAGCTTATGCCATGGTGCGGTGTCCGTCGTCCGTATGTCTGTCCGTCCGTCTGTCTGTCTGTCTGTCCGTCCGTAAACTTTTATTTGTAGCGACTACTCCTCTAAAACTACTGAATGGATATTCATGAAACTTTACAGAAATGTTGCCCATGAAGTCTAGTTGATCCTAGCAAAAATTCATGTTGATGTGAAATCCAAGATGGCCTCCAAAGCTAAATATAGATTTTTAAAATACAAGTTTGTAGCGACTACTTCTTGAAAACTCTAAGTGATATTGATATTGGACTTTTTCTAAAATGATTAGCATGACATGATGTTGGTCCTTGTCGAAAATCGTTTTGATTCGACGTTAAACATGGCTACTAGCGGCCATCTTTGTTTACATAGAGTTATATAATGAAAACTTGTAGCGACTACTCCTCTGAAACTACTTGGCGGATTTTCATGAAACATTACAGGAATATTGCTCTTAATGTCTAATTGATCCTAGTAAAATTTCAGATCGACCAGAAATTCAAGATGGCCGCCACAGTTAAAAATAGATTTTTAAAAAATAAGTTTGTAGCGACTACTTCTTGAAAACTATAAGGGATATTGATTTGGGACTTTTTCTAAATTGATCAGCATGACATGATGGTTATCCGAGTAAAACATTACTTTGATTCGACGTTAAACATGGCTGCCAGTGGCCATCTTTGTTTACATAGTGTTATATAATGAAAAATTCTAGCGATTACTCCTCTGAAACTACTCGACGGATTTTCATGAAGCTTCACACGAATGTTGCTCTTGATGTCTTACTGATCCTAGCAAAATTTCAGGTCGGCCGGAAATTCAAGATGGCCGCCATTTCTAAAAATAGATTTTCAAAATACAAGTTTGTAGCGACTTCTTCTTGAAAACAATAAGTGATATTGATATGGGACATTTTCTACAATGATCAGCATGACATGATGTTGGTCCTTGTCAAAAATCATTTTGATTCGATGTTAAACATGGCTGTCAGCGGCCATCTTTGTTTACATAGAGTTATATAATGAAAACTTGTAGCGACTACTCCTCTGAAACTACTTGACGGATTTTCATGAAACTTCACAGGAATGTTGCTCTTGATGTCTAATTGATCCTAGCAAAATTTCAGGTCGGCCGGAAATTCAAGATGGCCGCCACTGCTAAAATTATATTTTCAAAAAACAAGTTTGTAGCGACTACTTCCTGAAATCAAAATTAATCAGTAGAGCTTCAAGGTCATTGACCTCTTGTTTTACATTTTTAGGAACGCGCCGCAAATCGCTGTCTGAAAACTTACCTGTCCCGCAAATTAAACCATCCAAAAACAGGTGCACTTTCACATTGTTATTTAGCAACTTGCATTTCTGAATTAGCGTTCATTTATAAGCGTTCTTATGATACAGACTTGTCATAAATGAATTTAAAAGTGATAACAAATACGGCTTCAACTTTTAAAGGGCATGGGCAAAGTCTGTGTACTAAAACCTTTAAAGTATCATAACTCTGCCTAAAATCATTCACCCAGAACACAGCGATAATAGAAATAACTAGGCTTCAGGTACTGATCATCCCTGCAAAGTTTCACTAAATCCAGCCAGGGGTAAATGTAGAATGGTGTTCTGTTTCACTTCCATTGATAAACCATTGTTCGGAACTAATTGAAGAAAAAGCAAAACTTTTTGGCATAAAATGTTTTAGGGTCGGCTCCTTAAAAATAGGGTCGGTCGGTCCACCGGAAACACATCTATGTTTATATGTGATAAATCATTGTTCAGAACAAATTGAAGAAACTAAAAATTCATTTTGGTATAAAATGTTTTGGCTCGGCCGCTTAAAATTAGGTCGGTCAGGCCACCAGAAACACATCTTTTTTCTTTTTGGCCATAGAAAAAAAGATAGCTAAGATTAAATCTTTGAGGTACGATGGACCATGGAACTGAAACGAGAAGCCCGGGACTCATTTATTTTTATTTTGAAGAGTACTGTACTCAAATACGTACTTTAAAATTGATTGATTGAATTAGATTTTATAGGTCATATGGCGACTTTCCAGCTTCCATTGGTGGAGGAAGACCCCAGGTGCCCCTCCGGGCAATTTTCGTGCACGGGCGGGCACCTGGGTAGAACCACCGACGTTCCGCAAGCCAGCTGGATAGCTTCCTCACATAAAGATTACTAGGCCCCTGAGGGATCGAACCTTCAGCGGTGAGGGGCAAGTGATTTCAAGTCAGAGACGATAACCACTCGGCCACGGGCGCCCCCTACTTTAAAATTAACTGGAGCAGTGGGTATAGGTACAGAATATAAACCATAAGAGCTATGATTCTCACAGCCAGGACAGGAAAATTTGTTTCTGATTTACTCGTCCTTCGTTATATTTGAATGGTCAAATTGATAATTTTTTAAAGAATTTACGTTCATGGCGAGCAGACGCGTGATTTTTTCGTGCCCTGACAGCTAAATAAATTGGAGTTTAATGCAACTTTTTAAATATCTGACATTCAATAAAAAAAATTGAATATTGCTGCATATGATACTTGCCAAAAAAGAAAACAATTATATAGAACTTAAATATTCACTTACTGTGGATACGGAATAAATATATGTTTGCAATTTGGAAGTTTCTTTTTTGTTCAGTGTACATTTAAAATTGCAATAGGCTTATGTTTGACAATCCCACATTTATATTTTTCCAAATTTAATAATTGAATTTTAACCCACAATGGCTTGCATCCAGAAATAACATGCTGTTGAGTTTTAATTTCAAACCACAATGTATAAAGTATATTTGTGTTTTACAACAATACTATTAACGACTATGACAAATTAGTTTGGCTTTAAATTGCTTTTTTTTAATGCTATTTTCAGTATACCCATGCGCGCAGTTTGCTAATACAGTTTGTCACAGTGTCGGTGCCCAGACTCGAGCATTACCAGCTTTCCCAGCCTGCGATGAATGGCCATGATATACATATGGATTTTTGAAGATGACATGTACTGGTAAGTTGATGCTCACAAATAACTAGCTCTCCTTTCTATTTGGTTTCAGAACTAGAACATTTTGACCCCAAATTCAACTTGTTTTGCTTACAGTGTGGTTCAGATTATGGACTAATGAGCAAGTATATAATGCATTAGCTGGTTCTTATGCATTGCATGATGTCTCATTATCTCTGTCCAGCAATTTTCTCTTGACTGATATTTTACTAACAGAGCCTTGTAAAAATAATGGTGGTTTAGGTCACTAAAAACATAAAATATTACTGATTTGATTATTGTCTACTTTTTATGTCTGCCCGTCCGTAAACAATTGCTCATTCCGGGACAGTAACACTGAAACTATAACACCCACAATCGTAAACTGTACATTGCCTTAAATAAGAGGAGGAACTCTATTTTTTGTGGCAGGGGGGTGGGGGGGGTCAGTAGGTCAAAGGTCCAGGTCGCCATGACCTTATATGGAAATTGCATTCTGGACGAAAACTCCGAAACAATCACACAATCTCATGAAACTTAATGGGCCTATTTTAATAGGCTTGGGCATTGGCATCCGTAAGCAGCTCTTTCACAGAAACCACTGAGCCAATTTTACTCAATTTTCCCATGGATACCTGTTTTTTTATCCGATATTTAAGATGGCCACCATTGCTAAAAATAACCAAAACGTTACAAAAATCTCCAAAATGGCATCACCCCTTGGTCATAACTCGGAAACCGTTCAGATCCCCACCCTATAACCATATATACACTTACTGGGCCTAAACACTTTAAGGCGGGGCGGGATTTTTTATGGTTATAAGCCATTGTCTGCCTGATCTCGTTCTGTTATGAAATTAAAAGCTTGTTTGCCATTGTTTTCATCTTTGCAAAGATCATTGATCAGGTAAACTATTCATTGTCATCTTGTATTTAGAACATGGAAGCTTTAGTGTTCACCTGAGTTCCATCAGAGCCAGTAGAGTGATACAGGCTCTCTTGGGCATCTTGCTTTACTATGTAGCTATTTTGAAATACACAACATTTGTAAAAAATACAGAATATTTATATTCGCTTGATACTTATTGTTGAAAAAAATAATTTCAAGTCATCTTCACTTTTTGGTAGTCGGAGCGCTGGCCTACCGCAATAGAAAATGGCTGTTCTCTGTCTGAAAATACACTGACAATATTTATTTTTCTTGCACTTATTGTGTCGCCTGAATAGCATGGCAGACACTTACGGATCACTTTATCCGTCATTGTCAGTCATTGTACGTTGTCATCCGTCATTCGACAAACTTTAATCTGCAAGTTTACTATGGCCATATTGAACTTCACACACCTCTTCATCTTAGCTCAAGAAATGTTGTTACAAATTTCCAATAATTCCGACTTTATTCGGCAGAGTTATGCACTTTTTCATAAAACTTTATCCTGTAACCTAACCAAGAGTTCTCATAACTGGCCATAACTTGAATAGTATTTGACCTTGCAATAATCGCATAGCAGGTAAAACAAGTATTCAGTGAAACATACTTCTAGTTAATCATGACCAACCTCCCAAGTGTCGTTATTGTTGGTACTAAAACAACGCTAATATAATTTAAATATAAGAATTGATTTGCCAATTTTCCACGTTTAGGCAGTTTTGAACATCTGTAACGAATGTCAAATTGTCATAAAGCCAATTAAAATTATATGCATGGTTCCGGTTTCCCGACCGACTCTGTTTTCGCTCGCTTTTCAATACATTGAGATTTATTTTACTGCATAGATTAAAATAGCTATCCCTGGCACGTAACTATATTAGAAAATACCTTCTTTTTTATTTTATGTGATCGGTGCTATTAATTTCGTTTGGTGGTTTATGGCTCATATAGTTTATTATAATCAATTAAATACATAACTAATGTAACTTTTAGCTTATAAAACACACTAATTACATTCACAAATGTTGCACACTAAACATTATTGAATATTTACTAATTAAATGCAAGATTGACTTTGTGTAATGGAATTCAATCGCAGTACAAAAAAAGAAGTGTCGCTTTGTGCGTTTGAACTCGCAGCCCAAACTAAAATTACACTCAGGTAATAATAGTGAGAGCGCGATAGTCGACGTCGCTCCTGTCTGAGCTAAGCGTGCTATACATATTGCGCAATACATAATAATATGTAGAAAATCTCACGTGATTTGCCGAAAAGGTAAATAATGTGGGTTTTCATGTATACATTTCACTGAATAAATTTCAGACAGTTATTTGGTTTATATGCTCAATATCTGCTTACTTATGGACAGTGTCTAAGAGTATTGTGTGAAAAAAAAACAATGCAATAAATATAAAATAAAATATTTTCCCTACTTACCTACCATATTTTTTTTAGCATGTAATAGGAACACACATATAATTTTATTTGGCCTAATGTGCGTCAATCAATTCTTAAAGGTTTTTAAAAAAATGTTCGTAAGACACCACTTTGCCTTTTTACACCAGTTTGCACGAGAACACTAAGACGACGTTACGTCTTACAAACGAGTGGAACCGGAACTCTTCGTTAATTTCCGTAGTCGGTATTTACTAGTGGCGGAATCTGACGAAGACGTCCGTAAAACAATCGGAACGTCATTTGGCGTTCCGCCACTGACGGAAAAGGCCGTTCAGTGGGAGATATTTCGAGTAGAGCAAACGAGTAGATATAGCTTTTCTATTCCCAAGATTTCCTACAAATCACAGATAAATATGTAATATAACTATATACTGAATCTTTAACAAAACCTCTTCATTATACTAAGGGGAAAAAAAGGAAATATACATCTGGACTAATGTCCCTCATAGATTTTGACAATTGATCGCTAGGTACTAAACTTCCATGATTGTGTTTTTGTCTCCTTGTAGGCAAAAAGGTTTTTCACTCGATTTTCACCAAATTGTCAAGACAATTTTTATCAATATCGAAGATATAAAAGGTATATATATTTTAAAAAACATGTTGGATTTCATACAGCTTAAAACAAGTACAGCGATAACAGCTCTCATTGCTTGAGGAATGTCGTGGTTCTACCCAGGTAACCAACCGCCTAGTCGGAGGGGCATCTGGGGTCTTCCTCCACCAATGGTAGCTGAAAAGTCGACATATGACCTTAGCTGTTGGCTTAGCTATAAAATCCCAATTCAATTCAGTTAAATTTTTCTACATCCATATTTCAAATAATTATTTGAACAATTGAAAACAAATTCTGTTTGCAAATATAAATTACTAAATGTTGATTATCTCAAAACCTGTGAGATTTTCAAACTCCTAATGTTTTTATATTTTTGTTGCTTTTCCGGCAGCGGCGGCGGCAACATTCAAGTTTTGCGTTTAGGTCATTTTCTCACAAACTGTATGCACTAGACCTTTCAAACTTTGCTTATAGTTGTATCATGGGTGATACATCGCAACGTGAGAAAGCAAATGTGGAAGTGACCTTGACCCTCCAAGCAAAGGGCAGATAACTTGCTATTTTTTGGGTTCAAGTTTTGCGTTTAGGTCACTTTTTCACAAACTGTATGCACTAGACCTTTCAAACTTTGCTTATAGTTGTATCTTGGGTGGTACATGGCAACGTGACACAGCAAATGTTGAAGTGACCTTGACCCTCCAAGCAAAGGGCAGATAACTTAATAATTTTTAGGTTCAACTTTTGCGTTTAGGTCACTTTTTCACAAACTGTATGCACTAGACCTTTAACACTTTGCTTATAGTTGTTTCTTGAGTGGTACATCGCAACATGTCAAAGCAAATGTGGAAGTGACCTTGACCCTCCAAGCAAGGGCAGATAACCTTATAATTTTTACCTTCAACTTTGGCGTTTAGATCACTTTTTCACAAACTGTATGCACTTAGACCTTTCAAACTTTGCTTATATTTGTATCTTGAGTGGTACATTGCAACATTACAAAGCAAAAGTGGATGTGACCTTCACCATCCAAGCAAAGGGCAGATAACTTTAATTGTTACATTTACATCACTTTATCATGAGCTAGAATTATGCACTAGATGTTTTAAACCTAATGTATAGCGTAATCTTTAGAAGAAAACATATTTTTCTATTTCGACGTAGTTGTGTCTTCGGTAGTACATCTTTATTTTGGATGGCTGGATTTCATCTATGACCTTGACCTATTTTTTGGAGCTGATGATTTTTAGCTCTACTGGCCAAAGGTCTTCATTTTTCATCCGATCTTTACCAAACTTTACCAGATTGTTAATATAAATGAAAGCTTGCACAAGTTCGAAAACCAGCCAGATCGGACCAATAACAGCGGAGTTATGGCCCTTGATTTAGTTAAAAATGCTATATTTTGCCTCGTTAATACCGATAGGACTTTCATTTTGCATCTTATCTTTACCAAACTTTACAAGATGTTTTGCCTTTTATTTTATTATTATTAGTAGTATATTTTTTATTTATTTTTTTAATAGATATATATTTTTTTTTTTCTTTTTTTCTTTTTTTCTTTTTTTTTTAATCGTTTTTTAAAAAAAAAACAATTTTTTTAATTTGTTTATTTTTTTTTTTTTAATTGTTGTTTTTTGTTTTTTTTAATTTTCTTATTTCATTATATATTTTTTGTTAACTTTTTTTATGTTAACGCCGTGTTAGCAGGAAGCATTGCTGTGCCTATTGCATTTTTTTTTTCCTGTTTTTTTTTTTTAATTTCTTGTCGGCGCTACTCCTCCTAAACGCCATTTTGGATTTCGACTAAATTTGGCAGGAAGCATCGGTAAGATGTCTTATTGTGCATATCGCGCTTTTGTTCCAGTTTGCTGATTTATGACGGAGTTATGGCACTTTGACATTTTTACTTTAAATTTTTGTCAGCGCTACTCCTCCTAAACGGCTTGTTGGATTTCTACAAAAGTTGGCAGGAAGCCTCAGTATGTTATCTAATGAATAGTTGTGCAAAGCATGGTATATCAAATGAAATTTTGGACAAGTTCGAAAACCAGCTAGATCTAGTTAGTAACGGCAGGTTATGGCCCTTGATTTGTTGAAAAATGCTATATTGTATTTTCCTTTGTTAAATCTGTAGTTACTTCATTTTTTATCTGATCTTTACCATATTTCTACTGATGGGAATTCTATGTCGACAACCCTTGTTATAAGAGCCGTTTTAGCCAGTAGAGCATCCACAGGCCCTCTTGAGCCTCTTGATTTTAATAGAATGGCATTTTGTTTTTAAACAAATGCACTTACATGTCATCTCAGCGAACGGCAAACTCGATTGTTTTTAGTTGCTATAATGTTTACCAACTTTCATTTAAGCATCATTGACCTTTTTATTTTTAAGTCCAGTCCCCATTAGGCGAGACATGTGAATCCACGGATTTCTTGTTATTTAATTTATATATGAAGCATGTTTAAAGTTAAAAACGATACTTGATTAATAAATTGAGATGCTAATTATAATTGATAAATACTTCAAGATTGCCATATCTCTTTAACATACTTTGAGGGGAAATATAAATTCACAGAATTGTTGATTATATACTCGGCAAAAAAAGTTTTGGACCAGGGTATATAAAGTCATATAAAAATAAAACTAGTGAACAGAATTTAAGTATCTTTTTTTAGTAACCAATGTCTACCCTACCCGGTTAATTTGGTACCAGAAACATTAAATTCCAACCAAGACTTGATTTTAAAAAAATATCGCGAACACACAAAGGGTCTGTAAAAAATGTCGCAAAGTCCATACAAATTAACAGTTAGGAACCCATTCGAGTAACCAATAAAAACATTATTATTTTTTCGCAAACTTTCATTGTAAACGATAATTATTGTTGATTGTTGATCTATTGTGAATTATCAACTAAGATAATAAGGGTTCTGGTCGAATGTCATGGTTCAGCAATCATTGTACGGGTTCGACACTGCCATGGTCCAAAACTTCTTTTACAGAGTATATTAAACACATGCAATAGAAAAATTATAACTAAAGAAAATTTGAAAACACTATTTTATTACATTTTATTTAATTACAACATGATTTTAACTTCAGAATAATACTGGAATAATAAAATGAATGGATGTGCTAATTGCAATGCTTGATTAAGTTTAATATAAGTATGAGGAAAGTACCGGTATTAAAGATGACATAATTTTGATATTTTCAACAAACAGTACATTTCTGAATTTTATTTAAATAATGATTATAAATACTATCTTCAAATTTTCAAATGCAAATACAGTAATTTTATTCACTCAGAACATACATATACCTGAAAATATTGAACAATGTGATTAGAGACATAAGTTTAATAATTATGCATTTTACTTGCTTTTGTGTAATTAATAGACCTGTAAGAAATACTCTCTGTATGTTTGTTACACAGTTTTATCAGACAGGATATGATACTGTGATACATCCTGTTTGATATATGTATGGTGTCAATTATGTGATTGCTGGGGTGTTAATTATTTAATGACCCCCCAATAAACAGCCATATGGTGTCCCACTTCCTTTGTGGAGTGATTGGATTAAAGATTTTATGGTTCTCTAAAAAAGTGGGTCTTGTAATACTTAGTTAATGACTTCTCCTGCACTGTTTTGACTGCCAGCAATTTATAAATTGATTATATCTGGTTAGACTTAAATTTGGGCATGATAAAAGCCAGTCAAGTATCTTTTAAACCACATTCAAACGTTTATTAGTTTTGGTGAATTTTAATTTAATTTTCATAATATTGATTTGAGGCTCCAGTAATATATGTTATTTAAGTGTTCATAATTATGCTAAAGTGACACAAGGTAGTCTTGACTTTTTAAAGACTAAAAGCATCTTAATAGTTCTTCTACATAACTTGCATTTTTGCAAATCATTGTTAATTAATATTTGAATTATTCAAATCAAATTGTATTTGCCTTCTAACTAATTGTTGATTATATTACAACAATAATATATTTAAAGCTAACAGAGGTGTCCGCAACATGCCAATGTGTCCGCGGACATATTGGACTACACGTATGCCCGCAACAAGCGAATATCTTCGCGGTAAATTTATGGGGAGTCACAAACAATTGTTTTTATATTGATCTGTAAATGTCGAAAGGTAGATTAGAGAGGAGATTTTGCTTACTAGTTTGTCAATTAACGAAATAAATTAGACTTGTAGCAGAGTGGCTGACATTTCCTTTGTATGTGCGCAGTTGTAAATCATTTAATTGAAAATAACACCTGTCAGAATGACTTGTGTACTCTAACTTCCAGTTATCAGAAGTTAAGAGTGTGGCAGACTGGTGAAATGAACATGCTACAAAACAGTTATTTATGTTGATATAAAGGAAACAGATCTGAATAAATATGAAGAATGAAAAACTGATAAAGAAAAGAATAAAATGAATGGAAAAAAAAGATAATGTGGAATTCTATAAAAAAAAAATCAGCGCACAACATAATTCAGTGGTACTGTATAAGCGTTTAGCGATTTAATATGAGAGAACAGGTGAAATAGCCTAGTGGTCGATTTTTAGATCACCTGAGGTCAAGGCGCTTGGCCAATTTTGACCAAACTTCACATGGATGAATGCTTATTAGATTTGTTAAAATTGGGTCATCGCAACATCCAAGACGGCCACCATTACCATATATGGTCGAAACCTAAGCATTTGATCTTTACCAGACTTTGTCAGTGTTTCTTATATCAATGTTTTTAACACAACAGAGGCCACATTTCTTGAACAATTTTAACCAAACTTGCACATATTGTATATGACAATGAGATTTCGAAGAAGTTTGATAATGGGCGAGTACTCAGGTGATTGATATAGGGCCATCTTGGCCCTCTTGTTTGAATTATTCCACTTTGGAAAAAGGTTTAATCCGAAACTTAACCTTGCCTTTTACAACTGATTGTGGCTAATAATTATCAAAGTTCCAGGTTTACAACAATGAAAGCGGTGCTCTTGTTTATGATAGAGTTTTAACAAATGATATAAAATTAACCCATGAGGGTTTGCATTCAGAAATAACATGCTGTTAAGTTTTAATTTCAAACCAAATGCATGAAGTGTATACGTGTGTTTTTACAAAAATACTATAAACAACTAGTACAAATCAGTTTGGCTTGAAGTTACTGCTTTTTTAACTGATATTTTCAGTATACCACTGCGGGCAGTTTGCTTATACAGTGTGTTGCAGTGTTGGTGCCCAGACTCTGGCATCAACATCTTTTCCAGCCTTCGATGAAATGGCAGTGGTATACATATGGATTTTTGAGATGACATGTAAGTCGATACTCATGTAACTAGAAATTATTCTAAACCAAAACCTATTTTGATTACAGATCACACATACTTCATGTTCAAAATCCCTAGAAAATTCGGTGGATCCTATTTTCAACACTTTGTCCGCCCTTCCTTTCACCAGTCCCTCTGTCTCTCTTTTATTGCCCAGAGCATAATTTGGAACTACTAATGGGACTGGAGTGAAACCACGCAATAATAGAGGGCAATGAGTGGGAAGTGTAAGAACCATAACTCTTCATTCAAATTAGAGTTATTGCCCATTATAATTTTATACTTATAATTTTTTGTCTGGAGCTGTCGACAGTGTGCATTATGAGCAAGATGAAGTTCGCAACATAACAAGTAGATGAATTTCAATGAATGAAGGCATTGAAACGTTGATATTTAGAAGTGTTCTTAATTGAGTCATTTGGTTAAAAGTTTGCCATGTAACAATTCTGGTCTGCATGGAGAGAAAACAAATGTTGCTGTCTAAACATTATATAATTATTTATTGAATATCAAACTGTATATTAATATTAAGTAAACAAAAGGAATATATATATATGGCTGGGAGTTGTGGCATGCTCCTGTAATCCAGTTACTTGGAAGCCGGATTCTGAGGGCGGGGATCCTACTGTCAGAGTGACTATGTCGATCGGACATCCGCACTAAGCCTGGCATCAGTATGGGCTGCCCGGGGGAGCCCAGGCATGTCCAGTATATAAGGAGGAAGTATCGGTTTGCGTTCTGTGACGGTTCATGACTAGGCACCTGATAGTAGCCAGTCCAATAAAACTGGACTCGATCCTTTTTTTAATCTTTTATATATATAAGTATATTTTTTTAATGACCATCTTTTCTATTTGCAGATTCATGTTCTCAAGGTCTTCGTGGAAAAAAATATTCCAAGCCCGGTAGGACTGTCCTACCAACTTTCAGTGCTGTTACCTGAGGTTAGTTTATGTATAAATTCTCAGTCTTTTTTTTTTTTTAAATTTTCACTAAAGCTGCTATGATATGGTTGTCATTTTATGACCCAGCCTTATTTATAGGCAAACAATTTGCAAGTTATGAGATTGTGTTAAACTAACTATTGTTTTCAAGTAATTGCTTTCTAAGTACTTTTTATGCACCATTTAAACAAGTTAGAGGAGATAACACACATAGGCTTGTCCATCCCATCTGTACGTACATATGTACATACATCCCGGTTTTGTGTTTGAGCCATAACTGAACGAATGAATGGATAATAAAGATATTGGACAGAAAAAGGATTAAAAAGCAACATTCTTGTATTAAGTCACTGCTAATTGAGAAATGGGTTGCCAGTGTCAGGATAAAATTGTGTGGTGTAAATGCATTGCTGCCTGTGTTCTATTAGATAAATTTTGGTTTAATCTACCACCATAGACTATGTTTTTTTATCAAAGTCTCTTCTGATAAAATGGTGTATTTGGCAATGATAAACGACTCTAGTAAAATAGTTTGACGAACCAGTATAATAGAATAGTCACTGACATGTATAAACCAGTCTAGTAGAACAGTCACTGACATGGATGAACCAGTCCATTAGACATGGATGAACCAGCACAGTAGAATAATTTAACTGACATGGATGAACCAGTCCTGTAGAATAGTCACTGACATGGATGAACCAGTCCTGTAGAATAGTCACTGACATGGATGAACCAGTCCTGTAGAATAGTCACTGACATGGATGAACCAGTCCTGTAGAATAAATTAACTGACATGGATGAACCAGCACAGTAGAATAATTTAACTGACATGGATGAACCAGTCCTGTAGAATAGTCACTGACATGGATGAATCAGTCCTGTAGAATAGTCACTGACATGGATGAACCAGTCCTGTAGAATAGTCACTGACATGGATGAATCAGTCCTGTAGAATAGTCACTGACATGGATGAACCAGTCCTGTAGAATAGTCACTGACATGGATGAACCAGTCCTGTAGAATAGTCACTGACATGTATGAACCAGTCTAGTAGAATAATGATACTGGCATGGATGAACCAGTCCAGTAGAATAAATTAACTGACATGGATGAACCAGCACAGTAGAATAGTAACTGACATGGATGAACCAGTCCTGTAGAATAGTAACTGACATGGATGAACCAGTCCTGTAGAATAGTGACATGGATGAACCAGTCCTGTAGAATAGTCACTGACATGGATGAACCAGTCCTGTAGAATAGTCACTGGCATGGATGAACCAGTCCTGTAGAATAGTCACTGACATGGATGAACCAGTCTAGTAGAATAATGATACTGACATGTATGAACCAGCCCAGTAGAATAAATTAACTGACATGGATGAACCAGCCCAGTAGAATAAATTAACTGACATGGATGAACCAGCCCAGTAGAATAATTTAACTGACATGGATGAACCAGTCCATTAGAATAGTCAATGACATGGATGAACCAGTCCTGTAGAATAGCCACTGACATGTATAAACCGGTCTAGTAGAATAATGATACTGACATGGATGAACCAGCCCAGTAGAACAAATTAACTGACATGGATGAACCAGCCCAGTAGAATAAATTAACTGACATGGATGAACCAGCCCAGTAGAATAAATTAACTGACATGGATGAACCAGTCCAGTAGAATAGTCACGGACATGTATAAACCAGTCTAGTAAAATAATGTTACTGAAATGGATGAACCAGTCCAGTAGAATAGTCACTGAGCTGTTAGAACCAAATAGTGTAGCTGTCGTGGATGAACCAATCTATAATTATAGTGTAAGTGTCATGGATGAACCAATCTAGAATAATGTAAAAAGGCCCCTAACCATTTTTTATAGCAATTCTTATAGTAGATGTAATTCTAATTTCTTCTTATTTGCAGCTGGCAGTAGAGATGGCTATGATACAGCAAGGCATATCTCGGGTACAAGCGGAATTCACCATGTTGATGAAACACTAAATCTAAATGCCAACCGGACTTAAATGTTTAGTGCAGTCATTTTCAGACAGTATCGAAATATCACTGCCAGGTAGCACACCTGGAACATCATCATATGTATACTATTTAATTGACAATATAAGCACAGGCTTATAGTACAACAAATAATAATAGTTCTAGTTTTATATTGTGTATGAACAAAACAAATTGCTGATTTTGGTCTTAAGTCATAGTTACTTATTTGTTTAATATGAAGACAAGCAAAGTTTTACGCAAGCGTAAAATAGCTGCCGAGAGGAAATAGCATATATCTGGGTAGGGACTGGAAACGAAGTTTAACATAATACATATCAAGTCACGGGTGTTAAAACAATATTGAAAAACTAATGTTGACGTAAACGCGCCACGACCGTTTTTTTTCTTACCAGACACATTCTTCTCGAGTTTTACCATCAGTTGTTCCTACCAAACATTTTGAATCAATGTGGGCGACCTCGCTTCTCACTGTTCAAATACCTTGATTTGCCTTACGTACTGATTACAGTTCAACTTTGGAGCACGACGTGCTAGAAGTACAAATCAGCACAGAAATACAGGTGTTCACATGTAAGGGATGCGTGTGCGTTAGCATGTGCATTACAACAGACGTCTCACTGCTACCATGTGTAATTATAAGATTGCGTTGTCAAAGTGAAAATCTCAAAGAAACTGTTCATTGCTACCTTACCATTACATGTGCAATTATGAAAACTTTATAGGCAGCGGTATTTACGAGAATATCGCATTATAAATGGGTATTATTCCATTAAAATACAGATTTGCACATATTCCATTCCAATACTTGCGTTTCATTCAGTTTCATTACGCTTCGTAAAAATCCCGGACGTGAAGATCTCGGAAATATTGCCGCATTCTACACTTTAGTAGACTGCTCTGCGAAAACGTCATTTGAGGCAATAAAACGGCAAGCTTTGAACATTGAAAATATGTGTTTATACCCTTCAAGTCTTTTTGACGGGTTCCCTAGGAATTGAAGTTGTAATGCATGCTTATTGTCGGCTACATGATTCACAGTCTGTTAACCATAGACATATTCTAAAGCCATATAAGAGTCAGCTGCCTTCGGCAGTTGAATAATGTTTCTAAATTATTTTGGGCAGAGGCAGAACAACACAGCTTTTCTTTTCTGCAAATGTATAGTATTTGTCTTTCTTTGTAAATTCAAGTTCAGAGGAATGACATATTTGAAGCTATTGACTTTATTGTAATTGTATTTGAAGTTGAATTATATTAATTCATACTGTTTCAGGTTATGACTTGATAAATGTTATGCCATCAGTATGTTCCTGGGATGGTAAATCATTTGAGAACAACAATCGACACTTTTCAATTAATTTACATAAAAATGTTTTAGCAGAGTAAAAATATAATTGAATTATTTTTATAAAAACAAACATAAAAAGGCAATTCTATGGGCCTTGGTTTATAAAAAAATCCTGCACATTGAAAAGGTAATTTTACAAACTCTACAAGCAAAATTTCAAAAGTTATAATGCCGATATTTGAATTGTTTGTATCATGCTTACTATCATCAAAGAAGTATTTAAGTGAGACTTTTGTAACCATTAGTATTAGTATTTAGGACACATTCAAGTCCTTTTTGTTTGCAGTAGCATCAGAATGTTCATATGTTGGGGTTTCAAGGTCAACTGAATATTTTCTATTTTTGATAAACTTTTTTCATATAATTTGTTTTACTTGCCACACTTACTTTTAAAATCTTGATTTTTTAAAACTTATAGTATCATTATTTTTTCATAACTTCCATATTGAAAATCAATGTTAATATTTATTTAAAAAACTCGAAGCAAATCGAGTTTGCATGTGACTAATTGCTATACTCCCGTAGGGACGTATTATGTTGTGACATTGACCGTTTGTCGGTCTGTTCGTTCGTCTGAATGTCTGTTAATTTTTTGCTGACAGCTGATTGTGGCTTATACCTGTCAAGGTATAAGGTCTACAACAATGAAACACATCTTCAGCATGATCAAAAAAAACAACACATCTTATAAAGGACCATAACTCTCTGAATTATACTGTTTGAATTATTTCCCTTGAAAAAAAGTTTAACCTGGAACTCAACTTTACAATTTACCAGTGATTGTAATTGTGGCTAATAACTTTCAAAGCATTAGATCTGCTTGTTACTTATATTGCACTTGTAATTTATTTAATTTTTACAGATGATTCCACTGTTTTTAATTTATTTATTACCTATTGCAGAAAAACAAATATAAAAGAAAAACTCAAAATTGTATTTAAAGGGACACCAGGCAATCTTGATTTTTTTTAAAAAACTAGCAGCGTTCCAATATTACATTTAAACCTATAGTAGAGTAAGAAGAGAAAGTAGAAAATTTCAAAATAAAACAAGGTGCTAATGCTAATAAATGTTCAAGATTGGCAATTGTCCCTCTTTAATAAACAATAACGGCTACTTTTCTATGTCAATTGCTATTTTATGACTGTAAAATTTCCGGATGGACACGTTGGGGGCCAGACATACTCTGTCTTCACTCCCCTCTCTATTGCCTATAATGTATGAATTACATCATGTACATGTAACATTAATTTTATCTCAACCAACCCCATAAAAAGCAAATACACAAAACTGTTTTGAAGTATCTGTTTTATATTTATGTATATTCAATAGATTTTAATTATATGTTCAATAGATGATATCTTCTTATATATGTATATATATGTGTTATGATGTAGAGATACAGTTCATCAACGTGTGTTGCAGCTACCTTTAATAAGGAGTGAATATATTTGCTTGATTTCTGTGTTTCTCGTCATGGCTAGGCGCCCTGCCGTAGTTCGTCCGAAGTTTGTCTGTCCTTGGTAGTTCACAAATATTTCTCCCTATATATATATATATATATACAGGTAATAATTTTTACTAGCTCATTTAACTTGTATCTTGCTTCAACACTGTGCACAGCAGTAGTTATCAAGTTGAGATATACATCTGTAATATCATATCCATATTGCAATGCAAATTACAATTTTATAGATAAAATAAATAACCCTGTCAATTTATATTGTCTTGTTTGTTAATCCCCAGCAGTTAATGTCTTGGCAAGTTCTTCAAAGGCTAGGCACACATGATTGCATTATCTGTTGCAGTATTTGAATGTTAAATAAATCTTTATTTTGTTTAAATTACGGCATCCCTTCAGTTTTTCAACTTGACTTGCATATTTGCAAATCATAAATATTTCAATAGCAAATTGTTTCGGCATTTTAATAGATGTTGATCATATTGAACCAATAATATATTTAAACCTATGGTAAAATAACAAAGAAAAACTTTAAAAATCCCAAGTGTTTTTACCCAGATTTAGATATATGTAAGCATGTTTAAACTCAAAATAATACTGGATTACTAAACTGAGCTGCGGTATTAATTCTTAATAAAAACTTCAAAATTTGTCCTCTGTCACTTTGAATGTGGTAATTATAGATACAAAAACATCCCCAGCAATGTTTGTGGTCGTTATTCTGTTTTTGAGCAAAAGTATACGTTAGTTTTGATAAACCCAGTTATCTAGAACTTAAATGGTAAAAAAAACAGGATAAGCGATTAATTTACCTATGTTTATGGCCATAATTATGTTTTCGAGCAAAAATGTAGGTTAGTTTCGATAAACCGAGCGAAAGCATAGGTTAGTTTAGCTAGTTATCAAACGTAAAAGAGGGAAACTAGGATAATCAATTGAATTGAATGTTGTTTAACGGCTCATCAACACAGTATAGGTTATTTAGAGCCACACCAGAGAGAGGGGAAGGATACATAGGAATCCGGGAACGTGCCCTGCTCTTATTATTGAATAGATTCCTATGGTTCTTTAACGTGCTCGGAGAATAGACCGATACACGGGACTGCCCGATTTACGTCCACCGACGGATCTCAGTGGCACCATGGAGGATTGAACCCGGGGCCTCCGGTTACAAATCCGCCGCGCTACCGACTGCGCCACTGCAGCCCTCTAGGATAATCATTCAATTAACCTATGTTTACCCGTCTGTAGAATTTCCAATGTCCGATTTGGAATTTCAAAGATTTCTGTGGAAATATATCGAAAATCGCATAAAATGTTCGGAAAACAAGTCCGAATTTGGAAATACACATATTTTGTCGGAATATCTGTAGGACTTCGCAATATTTGGACAGTACAATAATTTTCGACAAATGAGAACTTAGTCGAATTTTCATTCGGAAAGTGCTTCCATGTGACTTAGTCATTTTTTGATTCTGAAAAGAACATGAATAACTTTTAATTATTTAGCATTGGTAATTTTTTAGCACAATTATTTTTTTGAATGAAACATTTGACATCAATGTATTTTGTAATGTGTATACGAGTACACCAATATGGATTTTAACATTTTATTTAATGTGAAATTGACTCTGATTCGTGACAGGTAATTTTAACTTAGAAATGTTAAGCAATGTGTTCTCTACTCTAACAAAATAGATTTTATTTCATCGAGAAGTGAGAAAACTATATATTTTCACGAATGCGAATCTACGACTCATTTTTTTAGTTAAGTTTTTTCCAGTCCAATGATATAACTTTTATAGCAACTTGTAGTTTTGAAAAAAATGACCACCTGACATTTTTCACTAAATTACAACAATTCTGAAATACTTGACCAGTTTTAAAATCTATAGCTCATTTTCTTAGTTAGACTAGGTACAGTCAGATGATATATATTAAACAGTTATTTTCTAAACAAATAAAAAAAAATTGTTTTTGATCATGATTGATAAAAAAAAAGGAGTACTGGCAGTGAAAAAATACAACTATATTTCACACGTATGAAATATCGCTTTTATTTCATCTCTAAAATCCACTATTTCACTGTTAAGCATAAAATAAATTGTTTTATATAATTTGTAGCACATTTTAGGCCATATATGATGGTCTTTTTTTTGTGGTAGTTGGATATTTTCTTTTTAATACATAGAAATTCTACACTATAACAGGGTTTTTAATACTATAATGTACTATAATATTAAAACCCTGACTTATAATGCTGTATGCAAATAAGCACTACAATTGTTTTTAATTAGTTCATGTCTGTCTAAAAAAATTGTATATATTGTAAGTACTTATTTGCAGTAAGCATTTAAAAAATCTTACTCCCAGATATAGTACAAAATTATATTCATGATACATTTTTAGTTTAAACATTTATTTTACATGGATTGTAACGGAAGCTCTGTGAACTAATTTGGCGTGAGCGGTAGCTAGCATATTTCACTACCACTCATGAACAGTCTCAATCAAACCGAGACTGCAATAATTCGTATGTGTCGTGCTCGGCCGTTTCCAAAGGTCCATTATCATACTCTTCCTGGGTAGAACCAGTACTAAGCAAATGCAGTTAAAGTGTCTTGCTCAGAGAAACAGCGCATATGACGCAATGCCGGGGATCGAACCCATGACTTCTCGAACATGGGTCCAACTACTATACCATTAGACCACAGCGCTCCACTTTTACACTTTTAACCCATTGATCATGAATACTTGATATTAGCTAATTAATACAGACATCCAACACTCATACTAATGAATTTAAGATATCCATAAGCTTATATCTTATTCTGAACACATCTGATGATTGTAAATTAATTAAGACTTTATAGGCTGGCTCTGGTACAGTTAGTCATGTGACTTTCATTAGCCAATGAAACTACTTTCATTAGCCAATGAAACTACTTTCATCAGCCAATGAAACTGGTGCTTCTATATTCAAACACAAACGCAGTGTGTTTATGCAAAAAGATCTGTCGTATTTATTTGAAACAATAATAAATGATTATGAAATAAATTGTTTTATAAGTGACTTGGGAGTGATACATTAACTTATAAAACAAGGATATACATGTACATTATTCATGGAGGATACCATTAAAGTATTAGTATACCCCCGCGCCGAAGCGGGGGCTATATAGGAATGACTTTGTCGCGTCGCGTTTTATTATTTAACAGATAATAGTGACATGGTTGCATATTTGCTTCTAATTTTTGGTATGATGTGAAAATACGTTATGAAACCCACATAAGGTTACATTCCACTAATTATACAGGCTTCATAAGGTTACACTCCACTAATTTTTACACAATATTTCACAATGTTTTTAATTATTTGTCCTGTTATATAACAGATAGTGGTTGCATATGTTCTTTTTCATCTTTTATGAGGTGAAAATATGTAAAAATAACCTCATAAAGTTATGCACTACTAATTTTAAGACCTCATAAGGTTGAACTCAACTAATTTACGTTGTGTCACGTCTCATCCCGTTGCATTATTTAACAAATAGTGGTTGCATATTTGCTTTTCCTTTTAGGTATTTTGTGAAAATACATTATGAGAACCACATAAGGTTACATTCCACTAATTATACAGATTTCATAAGGTTACACTCGACTTATTTTTACATATGATTCCACTGTTTTTAATTATATCTCCTGTTATTTAACAGATGAATGGTTTCATATTTTCTTTTTCTTTTTTTTAATTTGAAATACATAATGAAATCTTCATAAAGTCACACACTATTAATTTTAAGACTTCATAAGGTTACACTCCACTAATTTATGTCGCGTAGTGTCACCTTTTATTATTTAACAGATAATAGTTAAATGGTTGTTTTCATTTTTGTTAAGATGTGAAAATACATTTTGAAAACCACATAAGGTGACATTCCACTAATTACAAGACTTCATATGGTTACACTCCACTATTTTTTACATAAGATTCCACTTAGTTTTTAATTATTTGTCCTGTTATTTAACAGATAATGGTTGCATATGTTCTTTTTCTTTTTTTATGATGTAAAAATACGTAATAATAACCTGATAAAGTTATACACTACTAATTTTAAGACCTCATAAGAATTTACGTTGTGTCGCATTGCTTCGCTTCGCGTTGCCTTATTTAATAAAATAATGGTTGCATGGTTGCATATTTGCTTTTCCTTTTTGGTATTTTGTGAAAATACATTATGAAAGCCACATAAGGTTACATTCCACTAATTATACGGACTTCATACGGTTACAGTCTCCACTAATTTTTACACACGATTTCACTAAGTTTTTTTAATTATTTGTTCATATTTTTTATGATTTGAACATACATAATGAACACTTCATAAAGTTACACACTATGAATTTTAATACCTTATAAGGTTACACTCCACTAATTACGTTGCGTCCCGTCCTTTCGCATCCCGTTGTATTATTTAGCAGATAAAGTTTGCATGGTTGCATGTTTGCTTTTCTATTTTGGTATGATGTGAACATAATGAAAACTGTACATGGTTACACTCTACAAATTACACGATTATAAGACCATAAGCTTACATTCCACTAACTTTTACTTCAGACTCCCATATTTTAATTATTCATTGCATATGATCAGATAATTGTTGCATATTTTCTATTCCTTTTTCTTATTTAATATGTGAGAGTCCACATATGGTAAACAGTTTACTTGTAATTGAGTCTCTGCTCAGAACAACCTTCAGAGTATTCCCATGCATCCATATCAAGGAAATTATACCTATTCTGACTGGACACCAATGAGGTAGTATTAATAACCTTATAATATATATTATATTATAAACAGGTATTCTAATATACATAAAACAGTGTAAATTGCATGATTCAGTACTGTACTGTATTTACAGTCCATTCTACACATTCAACAAAAACAAGTTATTTTGGTAACTATTTGAATGTAAATTGTACGACACAATTTGAGTTCATTTTGTGTAAATGGCGATAATGCATATAAGTGATGTAACTAGGCAGACCATTTCAGACACAAACCTTTTCGCCTATTGGAGAAAACGTTACTTCAAAACTGGCAGCTACAAGGCTTATTTTTACTATATCAGTACAAATGGATAAAATGCATTATATACATTTGCAGCAGGCCATATGAACCTGTTGTAAATACACGTACATGTATGTATGATTAATATAAGTAATAGATATTCTTCTGCATAAATCTGAAAGCGAACTATTTACCGAAGAAAATCAGATTATCTGAAATTTCAAATTATTCTGGAAATCGAGCATCAATTGGAATAATTTCCGCAACAGAATTGCAATATTTTCCGAAGAAATGCCGATGTCCAAATATTTTCAAAAAACTATACCGATGTCCGAATGTTTGCCGAAGGAAATGACGATGTCCGAATATTTTCCAAAGGAAATGCCAGACGTCCAAATGTTTTCCAGAGAAAATGCTTTTGTCCGAGTTTCAGCCGAACTATTGCCGATGTCTAAATGTTTTCCGAAGGAACACATTTTTGGACAATTTTGTCCAAAGATATCGGAAAGCCGAAGACTTTATTATCGGAAGGCCGAAGCCAAAGACTTTCAGAGGAAAATGAATGTATCCGACTTATTTTCTAGTAAAACATATGTCCATTACTCCAAAGATTGGAATTCTGAATTATTCCGCAGACTTAATTTGGAATTACGTAGAAATTATAGAGACGGGTATCCTAAGTTTTCAAGCAAAAGTATAGTTTTTATAAGTTTTGATAAACCAAGCGAAAATAGTTATCGAATGTAATAGTCGAGCAACTAGGATAATGATCAATTAACCCATGTTTATGGCCGTTATACTATGTTTTCGAGCAAAAGTATAGGTTGGTTTCAATAAACATAATCTATCTGTTCATGCCCAGGCAAACACAGAAGTCTTGAATATTTATAAGTTAAAAGGTTAAAACTATATAGTTACACGGTATATGGCTGTCTAGGGTGTTCCTACGATCACAGGTTGGCCATGATAATCGCCAAGGCTCACTTCTGGGCTCCGGTGACGGTGATGTGGAATAAGTGCAATTTGATATCAAGTTGACTTTTAGATACGGTGTGGTGTATTACTTCTCTGATTAAGATTTGAACAACATAATCCATTCATTCTTTTTCATAACATTATAGGTACTTATTTATTCTGTTTAATAAACTTTATGTGGTTGACGAACTTGATGCGACACCTTGTCCCTGTTTAGAAAATATCACGGAGAACGCAAATTTGAGATGTCCCTGTTGATATTTTAATCGGCTTATAAACAGCATGTAATGCAAACACATGAGACTACATATATTACTTTTTGTTTATTTAAACAAATGATATGGTAAATAAACAGTTTAAATAATCATAATATATCGATCATTATGACCTAATATAACCACGAGGAGAAACCAAAACAAAGAATTTGTGCAAAAACGCAGGTTACGAAACTGGCACATTTTTTCCCGTTTTGTTGTGTTTTCCGGTCTTATATATACATATTCATGGTACTTAGTTTGAATACCGTTATTTTTTTATAAATTTAACACTTATAATCCGAGAAAAACGTTATTTAAAAATTATTCGTAAATGGACCCTCCAATTACGAATTCGCAAATGGCGTGTCGATAATTCGGAATTATCGAGTATTCGTAATTGGCGTGCTACATCCATACATATAGGTAAGCAGTAAAGTAAATATTAATGTGTTTTTGCACTACATTAAGGACTATTGGTCAGCCATCTTTAAAAAAAGATAACAAATTGATGGTGTATGCTCAAGTGAAATGTTCAACCAAATGCATAGTTTAGGCATGAGCAATGTCAACCATATAGTACATAATATTAATTCAACACTATTGATGTGAATATAATATCAGAAAGAATACGTAAATGGCAGAAATTGTGCCCTTTATGTCCAAAACGTTTGGGACAATTTTTACTCAAAGTTATTTTGTTCTTTACGTGAAATAAATGGGTCCATAGAATAGTCCATTTATCCAGTTTAGTTTCTACCGCAACTGTTTTTTATGAAAAAACACTTACTTTCCTACACAGATGCGTGATAAATGCAAATACAAAGTCAACTCATATACAAATTATAATCATCGTACACAGCAGCAGCTGTTATAGTGATACCACACACAAGGAGTTGCTAGTTCCTCACACTTGCTATTTCAGTTAGGTTGACCATTTAAAGAAATCACAGATATTGCTGCATGACGCATGCCGTTATGCCACTGAAGGAACTAATTATGTCTTTAAGTAGTATTGTATATTCAGTCAGTGCATAACACGGATGAACCCCACTGATTCGATACTCTGACTATGGAGCGTAACAGAACCAATTCGGGAAATAGCTGATAAACTGTAAGTGAATGTATAGCTGTTAAATCATGAACACTTTGTTTTGATGGAAAATACGGAGATTCGGAGAGCGACTGAAAAATACGGATAATTTGGCAGGCCTGCATTAGACGAATATTATGGCTGGAATTGGCATCCGGCAATAATTATCCCTCAGTTATTGAAACATATTGAAAGAATGGTATTTCACCACGTGTTCTGCGCTGCTATATGGGAACAAAAAACACACACACACACTTTTTTTTCTTCAGCCATTTTTTTCTATACCGTGATACCAATAGTTTGGCTGGGCTATAAAACTTGTTTATGGCAAGGGTATCTCTGATCGACGCATTGTAGCCTGGTGGAAAATGTTTCGGCGTCAAGATATTCCATGGTGTATTTGTTTTTTCATCGATTTAAGAGAAAGCACCCTGTTTAATAAAACGGATCCGATTTGTTGTGAATGTTTAAAATAATGCTTCATGGGGCTGGTCCAAGCAGATTTTGACAATATTGCACAGCACTGGAACATCCACACTATACGAGCTCATATGAACGCAGATATTTCTTATGGCAAGCCCGAATTAAGGAATTTGATCTATTTCAATTGGTGGTGTAGTTTGTTACAGAAATATTTGGTGGTCGGAATTTCGGTAGCCAAGTCGACCATGAACTGCTTGCTTGGATTCCTAAGCGCGGGTTGGTAGATGTATGCATCCGAACAAGCACTTATGTCTTCCTGACCGACTTGGCTACCGATATCCCGACCACCAAATATTTCTGTAACAAACTACATAAAAAAGAGCATGATAATGGACCTTTGGAAACGGCCGAAAACGACACATACGAAATATTGCAGTCTCGGTTTGATTGAGACTGTTCATGAGCGGTAGTGAAATATGCTAGCTACCGCTCAAGCCCTCTAGCCCCGGGTTGAGCAGAACTCAATATTAATAAAATCAATGGTACAAAATGTTAACCATCCCGAAGATGGCATGCATATGGCGGTGGACATGGAGTATCTTTCTTCCCCATGTCGTACGGAGTATGGTCCCAGTATCTAATAAAATTAAATGCCCCGAAGAGCGAAATAAACATAATTGAATTTAGTTTGGAGCAGCGGTTATGAAGCCTGCATATCACAAGTAACAGTCAAAATACTAAATTAAAAAGCAGACAACATATCCTATAAGTGGCTAAACAATACCCAGAGCCTTTAATCGGCCGGAGTAGTGGAACCACTGAATCGAAAATTAAGTAAGAAAACAAAAAGAAATGAAAAAGTACCACCGATAATTAAATATACGTATCGGGCTCAGCGATCTCTAAAGTCGGGCTTGCATCTCCAAAACTGTTATAGTTAGCTAATTCTTACACATTTAGGTAAAAGCTTGAAATGTATGCAAACACAGTGGATCCTTATACAGGTAAAAGAAAAAGACATGCACATTCGAGAGAGCATGAAATGAAAATGATGTGTTTCAGTGTTAGCTATTTAGCTAAACATTACTAATACAATACAATTCCCATGTCAGAAAATTGTTTCGTGTTCCATACAAATGCTGTAACGAAATAATCCCGCATCCTCTATTTCCACTCTGGAATTACGGTTTACATTTCTCAACAGATCTTACGATATATATAACTGAACATAATATACATGTGTATGATGTAGGAAGAAATAAAAACAGCGTTAAGAATACATTTTTAATAAATCTATTCAAGTCCAAAAACTCAGTTTAAACTCTGAAACAGGTATCCAAGATTAAAACTGAAAAAAAATGCAATCAAACAAATACAAGTCAAGTTACGAAAATTTAAAATTGAGGAGAGTCTGGGTGATTCTCCGCAAACCATTTTTTTCTCAGATCGTGGCCTTATTTTTTGAATCTGGTGATCAACTAAGGAACAGGACGAATCCTACTATTAGAAAACAAAAGGCTCATAAGGGCTGGTTGCGCTCTACTAGCTACATAAACACATGGGGATGGGAGAACATTTATCCATAAATCATCAATTCTAAGAGGGCTGTGGTACTGCATTGGTTAAGTTTGACTGCATGGTACTATTTAGTCAATAAATAAACTAAATAGATAAACTAAAATCTAACGATTTATGCAAATATTAGAAAAAAACGCCATGCCATTAGAATTAGAGACAAATAATTGTTTTTTGTTGGTTTTCAATCATGTTTATATAACAAGATCTATTGTGGTAGACCTAAATTTCCTGTTCGACTTTTATACCTACTGTTTCTATGCTATTAGTATGAAAAGTAATAAAAACAGAAATTCTAATGCAACTAGTATGTAACGCGTTGCTCCATTGGCTAACGTCTCAAATTTGCGAACGTAAAAAACCGATTTACCGTCCGAAAATCATGTGACGTCACATAACGTTGATATAAACGACGGACGTCATTGGATGGCGTCAACAAATGCTGGCATCCGCGAATTTGATCATAGAAAAACAACTGTGTATGTATGATTTTATTTTATATGTGTAGCATTTGAATGGAAAATCATTAGAATCGAGATAACCATGCTAAGATTTTCAATCTGGGACGGTATGTGGTTGGTTTTACGGTCTGAAATTAAGTTTTACGGCTCCGCTACCGCGTCGCCGTAAAACAAATTTCAGACCGTAAAACCATTTACATATCGTCCCAGATTGAAAATCTTAGCATGGTTATCTCTTAAATAGTAGGTAGTTATGCTAGTATATGCTTAACAAAGCAAATTACAGCATGTTTCAACAAATCAAGGGCCATAATTCTGCTGTTAGACCGTAGAACCTGGTTAAAATACCCAGTGACCTTTTTTTGCCACTGATCTAGGTGGTAGACCTATTGTCAACCCATTTATGTTGTGATATCATATACCGTGCAGTTTATTAATGCTTGTAATTGTTGTTTTTTTTAGTTTCGATCACCAAATTAATGGTAATCCATTTATTCACCCCGTAATAGGTCTGTGAGGGTCGGGGTGGGCCACCCCTCAACAAACCGTACAGATATAGATGTAATATGCATAATATTTATTATATATATAAACAGTTTTCAAAATATTTAGCTGGCTTGCGGAACGTCGGTGGTTCTACCCAGGTGCCCGCCCGTGCACGAAAATTGCCCGGAGGGGCACCTGGGGTCTTCCTCCACCAATGGAAGCTGGAAAGTCGCCATATGACCTTAGCTGTTGGTGCGACTATAAAATCCAATTCAATCAATCAATCAAAATATTTAGAAGAAAAAAATGCATATCTTGATTAGGAACTATATAAATGGGGAGTTTTTTTTATATTTCTTTACAATATTCAAAAGAAGATTTAAAATACACTTTTGATGAAAGGGGCTCTCTTTAATCTGAGGGTCTTTCAAAAAATATTATTTACAAATACATCAGATTGCTGTGTGTCTTTTAAATCTTGACATTTACAAAATTGTCAAAATATTTATTTTGTTACTTTAATACGCCTTCATTGATAATTTTTTTTTTGAAAACCCGGCATATATGAGTGTTTCAGATCCACATACCATCTCTGCTGAGTTTTTCAACAGTTGACTGTGAAACAAAAATGGTGTTATCCACTAAATATATAAAGTGGGAACAGCGGGGAACATAATTTAACAGTTATTACACATTTCTTGGTATTTTCCTTTCGTCAAAAAAAGACAAAACAAAAAACAAGAAGAAGGAACAAGATAGATGGAACAAGATAGATGTGTTGCACAGTGTAACTCTTAAAATTAAAACAAAACTAATTATTAAGTAGGGATTTATAAGTTTTCGAATTTATCAAATGTAAAACTTTTAATTGCGTTTATTTTTTGATATATGTATTTAATTTGTGGTTTGACATTTCCGAACAATGGTAATCTTCCATCTAACTTACATTTATATATGATATATGAAGTATTCTGCATGTAAAATTAGTTTATTTAGAACATTGTCATATTCACTAGACCAAAAAATTATATCTTTTGTAGATTATTCCGTTTTGGATTATTATTCTGAGGTTTATTTTTTCCTGAAACCATTGTAATCGGGTAGCTTTTGTACATTTGACTTTTGAATAAGTCATTCCAATCTCTGTCTATATTTATACCATATTGTCCCCATTTGGCTATAGATGTTGGATGTACATTTGATTTAATAAGTATATCATAAATGGGACGACAGCCTTTTTGTGCACTTGTTATTAGGGACACTTTTGATGGACAAATTGGATTTTCTAACTTGATAGCAAGATGAGCAAAATTTTGTTTCTGAAGGTAGCCCCGTCATTCCTTCATATTCTAAAAAATGTGAATGTACAGCAAACTTTTCGATAAATAGGGTAAAAGAGAGAAGATTACCATTGTTATCCATTATAGCATTAATAAATAAAATACCTTTATCATACCATCTTTTATAAAAAAAGCACTTGATCTTCCAATCTTAATGTTATTATTGTACCATAACGGTTGTGTTAAGAACTCTTTCCATGACAATAGGTTTTTAACATATAATATGATGTTAAGAATTGTGTAAACATCCTTTCAGAAGGTATTGCATATTTTTTGCAAGTTATTTTTTACATAGTCGTTACCGAAAAATAGCATATTGGTGGTGAATGGGTACATATGTTTATGGATTTCCATACACATTTTATTCCCAATCAAAAGTCTTCTAATCCACGTTAAGTTCAGAGAATATATGAACTGTTTAATATGGATCATTCTAAGTCCACCACAATCATAATCTTGAGTTACAACATATCTCTTTATTTTGTCTGGGTGATTATTCCATAGGAAATTAAAACACATATTTTGCAACAGTGTGACCTGGTCTTCAGGTGGATTAGGTAATGATGAAATTTAGTGATTTAACTTTGGTAAAGCTAAGCTTTTTATAACAGTGATTTTTCCCAAGGGTGTCAGTATTCTTTTTGACCAGGACAGTAATTATTATTATAATGATTTAATTTCGTTTATTTTTCTGTCATAATTTAATGCTACCACACTCCTCAAATGTGTTGACATAGTAATTCCTAGGATCACAAATTCCCCCTGATCTCAATTAAGTTCTGTGTCTGTGCATAATTTTACATTAGAACCTTTATTTTTCCCAAACCATATAACTCTGGTTTTATCAACATTAACATTAAGACCTGAAATATTTCCATAACATTTTAAAACCATTAGAGCATGTTTAAGGGATTTTTCGGTGCCGTCTAATATAAATCCTTTATTATCTTTATTTTTCCTTAACAGTACAGCCAATATTTCGACACACAGAATAAAAATGTATGGGGAGAGTGGATCTCCCTGTCGGCAGCCTGGGTGAATAAAAAAGCACTCCGATAGATGGCCATTAACTAAAATACAAGATTTATTATTTGTGTAAAATATTTTTATCCATTTTTTTTTATCTTGTCCAAACTGAATGTTTTTTAAACCTCATCAATAAAAGACTAGGAGTGGGTATCAAAAGCCTTTTCAAAGTCTGCAATAAGTAATAATCCTGGTATATCATTTTTCTCAGTGTAATAGAACAAATCATAAATGGAACGTGTATTTTCACCTATATATCTCCCCGCCAAAAAGCCAGTCTGATCATCATTTATAAGCAAAGGTAATACTTGTTTTAAACGCTGTGCAATGCATGCTGATGATAATTTATAAGAACAGTTTAATAAAAAAAAATTAAATAATGTCTATCTTTATTTGTCTTCGGTATACATGTTATAATGCCCTCCTTTTGAGTGACTGATAATTCACCTTTCAATAAACTATGGTTAATAGATCTCAAAATAAAATTCCTATATCTATTCAGAAAAAATTATAAAATTCCATGGTATAAACACTCGAGCCGGGGCTCTTAAGATATTTTGCCATTTTTAAACAAAATAATAATTCATGTAATTCTATTGGGCCTTCTAAATTTTGTTGTTGCTCTCTAGTTAGCTTTGGTATAGGAAAATCTCTAAACAATTCATTTGAATTTATATTTTTGACTGGTTTGTGTAAATACAAGGAGTGATACAAGTTTTTAGTTTCTTTTAAAATAGAATCTTGAAATGAGGGAAGGTATACATTTACTTACAAAATTCCTGTTTTCTAAATTACAAAAATATTTAGTTACTTTCTGCCCTTCATCTAACCATTTGGCTTTTGACCTTATCTTAAGTCCATCCATTTTTTTTGTCTCAATTCAAACGAACGTTTCCTTTTACTTTCTTAGCTTATTAAATCAATATCTATTGTTTTTCCAATATCTCTATTTCTCGTAATAGTTTTGCTTCAGTTTTATCTTCTTGTTTTTTAAGAAATGACGAGTAGGATATTGTTTTTTCCTCTAATCTCCATTAATAATATTTCAAGAAAGAGTTGGTCATCAATGTCCAATATTAAATCTTGACAAGGTATGTCTTTAATTTGTTAATTTGTATTTTGATTCTGTGCTGCATATTGATTTTTTGTATTTTCGATCACATTTTTAATTTCATCTAAGCAGCGAGTTGTTAAATTTCCAGTAAGATCTCCCCTTTATAAACTTTCCAAATACAAATGATATAATTATTATTGAATGGTCGGTTCGATACCCAGGTAAAATGGTACTATCTCAATGTCGGTAAATAAATGTTCAGATATTAAAAAAATATCTAGTTTAGCCATTTTATTTGTATTTGGACCTCTCCATGTGAACCCCTTTTTATCAAAATTTAATTCTCTCCAGCAGTCATTCAAGCTACAGTCATCGATAATGGTTTTAACACTTTCTCTAGCTTTTGGATTATTTATATTAACATAGGTATGAGTATCGACTTGAGGATGTAAGACCAGATTAAAATCTCCTGCTAGAACAGTTTCATTTCCATATCTATCAATTTCTTGTTTAATGTCCATATAGAAATCTGGTGTATCTTTATTTGGACCATAAATATTTATTAAAGTCATCCTTTTCCCATTAATCGTAACATCTTAAATAAGCATATAACCATCTGTATCCCCTTCTTGTTTATGTAATTTGTATTCAAAACTGTTATTAAATAAAATTGCAACACCTCTAGATTGACTATTAAAATTATTAAAGACACATTCATAATTTTCATCTTTATTTACAAAATGTGTGTCCTGTAAGAAATATACTGAAAGGGACTTTTCTTTTAAAAAATGGAAGACATCTTTACGTTTGTTTCTATCACCGATCACTTGGACATTGATGGACATAAATGTTGCCTTTTCAGACATAATTTAAGAAGGCTGTTCTTTTGCCCATTGCTTGCTGCTGTCTGGTCGGACTCACAAAATATTATGAGCAACACATTGATAGAGAAAATAAAACACAAAAACAATCTGAAAAATAATAAAACTTTGTTCCCTATGTCAAGGTCCCACTGAAGTATCAGAAAAAGCAATAAAATACATGCAAAAATGATAAAGATCTATATACAATGAAAAAAGGGAGTTATCCATCAAACATCAGAAATCATCTTTTTTAATTTAAATACTTAAATCTACAATCTGTACTAGTAAAAGTACAAAAGGACAATATACAGATTCTTAAATTCTCTCATTCTGAAAAAATTTAAATTAGACTTATGCAGTTAGTTTTTACGTACCTTTATCGTGTAATTATCAAAAGGATTGCTAGTATGTCAACACTTAATCACTAGGTGACTCATGTATGTGTTTTAACAAGGTTGCATTAATGCGACATGAGATTCAGTACATAGTAATACATATATATTTATGGTAAAACAATCAAAATAGTATTATTTATTTTTTTAGGTATCATTATGATAGAACAGCTGTCATGAAAGGATGCCCTACATTTTGAATAGCAAACCACTCCTAATAGAAATTGTTATAACCACTTTTGGCACAAAGTCGAAAAACTTACTACATCTTAATATACAACTGATACACCAAGATATCTTTTCCATTTAATTCATACAATACTGCATGCCTATAAAGCATTGTTATACACCATCATAAATGACTAGAACTCATACAATATATCGCAAGCTTTTTTTCTTTTTTTTTAAATTGGTAACCGATATAAACAGCACGCCATCCTACTAGTAATTTCATTGTTTGCATGCGTTCACTCACACATACATACACATATATTAACATATCCACATATATATGTGCATATACCCATATACACGCACATATACATGTATACAATACATACATAATGCACAGTCGCATATATATATACATTATACATAAATACCTTTTTTTATCAAACTTTTACATTCAAAATCGAACACAAAACTGTATGCATTGTACATCCCATGCACATAGCTGCAACCATGTTTGACAACAGAAACAGTGTTAAAGGCAGAACACACCATGCTGGCATATTAATTTATTTAATTCGATAGAAGTAAAAAAGATGGTCGTAGGTGCTATATATAGCGGTATCAGTTGCATTCATGTGCATGCTTGTATGATTATGAGGAAAATGTCAAGGTCGCTCACGGAACCAGGCGCAACTTTCTTGTCAGTGCTCATTCCAAAAACTAGACTTAGTACATAGTAATACATATATATTTATGGTAAAACAATCAATATGTTAATTATTTTAGGTATCATTATGATAGAACAAGTGACATGAAACTGATGCCCTACATTTTGAATAGCAAACCAATCTTAGTAGAAATTGTTATAACCACTTTTGGCACAAAGTGGACCACTTTTGGAACTTTTATGCTTGTAATTGTTGTAACCTGCTACACGGACTATGACAACCCGACTTCTATGGTGACGTGATTTACAAACTTCGCAAGATCCTTGGTCATAATCACTCTCATACAATCTGTATAAAACTTGTTAAAAAAAAATTATCAAAAGAGGTTATGAACCTATCATTTTGCAACACACTGCATGTTTAGTGGTTGACCCATTTACAGTTCGCCACTATATTCTTTCCTCTTTGATTTTACGATGACCGGACATATTGTGAATCCTATGATGATGTCTACCTAAATCAGCTTAGGACGGTTTCGTTTGATGTTTGTCTGAAATCTTATCTTGTCGTACCCTTAACGGTGTGTTCTCTTGTTGCCCTGGCTTCTGCCAAGTCCTTGAGTACTTGATTTGTGGCTGTCTAAGCTTTGGTTGTTTATATTACATATACATGATCATTTATGTTTTACTTTTAGTGCCTATTAATACTGCCTTGTTTGTTAGAGAGTATAACCTGACGAATATCTTTATTTACACTGTCCCGTTTTATTGGGATGAAATAGGGTAAGAGTGAGGTTTGATGCACCATAGAACCTGATTTAAAACCCCATCGGCCTTTTCTTGCGACTGACCGTTCCAATGCGGTATCCCTATTGACAACCCTTTTATATGTGGTCCTCGAATGCTGCATTTCCTGTTCGACTGTTAGAATTTGATAAGGAATCATCCATCCATCAACTGACCAATATAAGATATAATATATATATATATATATTTTCCTTTAATTTCACTTAATTTCTTTTTATGGAAACATGCATTTTGACATGTGTGTTGCTAAAGGTTAAACACAACCATTCTACTATAAACAGTACAACGGTTATACAAATGTTCCTTAATATTTTCATAATATCTCATATCCACATGCCTGAATCCACTTTTTATTTGTAAAATGGATGTTTTAGCGACTTAAACTATTTTGAATTTTACACCAATTTCTGAAAATAAATTAAATGAGACAGTGCTGTCTGCAGATAAATATTGAATTGTTTCCGACTCAATTCACCAATATTACCAACAGTATGCAATGATGCATTGGACGCCTGAAAATGTACTTGGAATATTTTTTGTTGATAATGCACACGTGATTTTGGTCCAATAGCAAATTCCTTAGGCAGATCTAACTGGTGGTTTTACACATGGAATCTTTGTGTCCCACCATATTCTGGACCTCAACTGCCTTGGTTTTAATTTTATCCACAGCAACATTATAGCTAGAACTGATGCCTCAAGAAAATAATGTGTATTATCAATAACAACTGACGCTCTCTATCCACCAGGACACAGAATGTATTTCATTCTGTCTATGGAGTATAGCACAATTATCTGATACTTCCGTGATTTGATGAAACACTAAACTTTCCTTTATTTGCGTTAATATCAATAAAGACTTTATTGTTCACTGCTACAGATAAAAGTAACCCATCCTACAACGGATTGCAGTCCTCAACCTCTGGATAACCTGATACCCTAGAACAACCTGTCATTGAATAACAACTTATTTGAGTTCATACTTCCAGAGTATGCTGAGATGGACTCTCTGGTATATTTCACTTCTACGTGTTTGGTTCGTGATTGTCTATCAGAAGAAAATACTGTCCACCTGCAACCGACAGTCGGACTTAAACTCCTTATTTTGAATTTCTTCTTCAGCCATCTGTTCATTATCTTTACTATATTTGACTTTTGTTAACGTTACATCTATGTCCATTCATGTTCTTTCATTTCTTTGAATTGTTCTATGACATACCCACTAGATTACCAGATTTGTCAACTTTACATTCATGTCATTTGAGAAAAAAACTGTTTTCCCAACTCAATTAAAGACTACAGTCTGGGCCACCTCTATAGCATGGGGAACGATCCGAATCCCCCCGCATCCCACCGCCTCTACGTGATGTGACTTGTAGGAAAGTACCTCTGGTGAAGCACTCTGGCCATCCACAATGTTATTTGTAGCCGTTGTGTCTTTTAGTTCTTTTCTCACTTTTAGCAATCTGTAATTTGGAACAAAAACCATGAAACAAATTATCAAATATTGCTTTTATGTTTAAGAAATTTGCCATGGGCTTATAAGAACAACCTATCAATACTCTTCAACATTAACACGGTCAAAGCATGGACAATATAAACTGTCATTTCTCATCACCGCTAACTGATTGATACATATTTTAGAAAAGTCCAATCTTTACAATTTACAAACAACTTTTTCTTTTCATTGGCAAGTTATTAGCAGAATCACCAGTCGGTACAACCCGTAGACCTGACGGACTTGTGTCAATTGCTCGTTGTTTCATTGTTCACCGCTATGTTCTTTGCATCTATCATTTTACTGATTTAAATTTGTTTTATCTTCACTTGAATGATCTTTGAAAACCGAGAGCTTACTTCATCTTCTGTGTAAAATATCATTCAATCAATAGAATAATTAAATACTTGGCTCGTTCATTGCCCTTTCATAATCTGTAGATTCTGATTCATCCATCTTGAATACATTTCTCGCATTGCTCTTCTTCAAAAGACATGCTTCATAAGTCAAAAGTGAAAACCGAGAGCTTACTTCATCTTCTGTGTAAAATATCATTCAATCAATAGAATAATTAAATACTTGGCTCGTTCATTGCCCTTTCATAATCTGTAATCTGTAGATTCTGATTTATCCATCTTGTATACATTTCTCGCATTTCTCTTCTTCAAAAGACATGCTTCATCAGTCAAAAGTCATAGTCACAGATCATTATTCAAACGGTACCTACAGGCTACTGTAAATATGTAATATAGGTTGTGTGCATGTGTGTGTAATGTTAAATTTGTACTCCGTTGTATAAACATGTTCTATTTGTATTATGTTGTAGAATCATGTACTATTGCTCTCCAAATGGGAGGCAATAAAATGTCTATCTATCTTAAGAATTAAATGTAAACGGAAGTGTTGTCATGGTTGAAGGTTTGAATACTTAATAAAGTATTGTCATATTGTAATACTACTAATATAGATGTTGATTTATCTGATTGTAAAAACCACTTTGAAACTACTTAAAACTACCGTCACTGTACAATATGTTTGCAAATAACTTTCATATAGATGTATACGCCAGATTTTACTACCACTATTTTACTGTAGGAATGTCAATAAACGATAAAGTCGAAATTTTGCTAATATTTGTTGTTTTAATATTTCATATTTCTTTTGTATCTTCATATCACGTATTGTCAAACAGTAAATCATTTATTGTTAAACCGTAATAACACGTTACCAATGTCTAAATGTTGGAATTACCAAACATTAATAATAAGTACAAAATTTCTAATATTAACTTTCAAATGGTTAGTCCAATTTTCCTTGACACACGCATAACCCCGCTGTATTGTATTTCAAGTCTAAAAACTACCTGCTCTCTCAATCATACACCTCCAAATTCCATTGCATATAATTTGCGTTCCATAGCAGTTACCATGGCTACCCGGACAATATAAACGTCTAAGTTATATCTTATCCGATAAAGGTTAATTTATCTATACTTAAACTAATACTCCTCAGGTGTGAACGGCTATCTTGTTCACTTCCTTTGTGCAACAATCGAGACTGCATAGTCGTGTATTAAAATCTAATTGTTGAGCATATAGACAGCCTATTATCAAACATAAAAATCTTATACAAATAACAGCTGACTTCAAATGTTAGTGTTCAGCTAACAACATTCAACAATTTCGCAAAACATAATACAACATTAAACATTTTACTGGAGATCACCATACAAATAAAATCATGAAATATTACACGTTAGCATAGATATAGGATGCTCATAAATAATTTTAACATAACTTATAGTGATTGTATTTGTGTATTAATGCATACAGTACTAACGGATTGTTGTTTTATTACTACATATTTCATGTATTTTTGGGGGTATTTACTATGATGCACATTGTGTTTGCTAGTGTGTAAGTCACAAAGTAAGAGTTGTCAGTTTAATTCAACTTCATATACTTAAACTGCATACTGCATACTATACACCTTATACTTCCCTATATTGAAATATATGGTTATTGTACAGAGGTGACTGAATTTAAAACGAATGACTGAATGTGTATATGAAATACATGTACCCATTTCGTGCTTACAACCACTTGCAACTCGCGTATCAATATAATATGTGTGAGATACACATTTAAAAGGGAAGTTTAGTACAAACACAGTATAAGAACAGTATAAGTTCAGTATAAGAACAGGCATTGTTAAAGTTTACTATTTAAACACACTTTATCGTTCTTTAATAAGCATATTTAAGCTAATTAACGTTAAGTATTCATTTTCTATACGGGAACAAACCTATTAACCAATAGCAACTTGGCACCCCGGTAGTCAGTAGTGCACTCTCTTCTCACAATTTCTTAACCCACTTGGATTCTCGGTCCCGGGATAGTACGGATGTGTGTTTGCAGGGTAGTACGGATGTGTATATGCGGGGGATGTACTGATGTGTATATGCGGGGTTGTGCGGATGTGTGTCTACGGGGTAGTACGGATGTGTATATGCGGGGGTTGTACGGATGTGTGTCTGCGGGGTAGTAAGGATGTGTATATGCGGGGTTGTGCAGATGTGTGTGTGCGGGGCAGTACGGATGTGTGTATATGCGGGTCTGTGCGGATGTGTGTCTGAGGGGTAGTACGGATGTGTGTCTGCGGGGTTGTACGGATGTGTGTCTGCGGGGCAGTACGGATGTGTATATGCGGGGTTGTGCGAATGTGTGTCTGCGGGGTAGTATGGATATGTGTCTGCGGGCTTTATGGATGTGTATCTTCGGGGTTGTACGGATGTGTGTCTGCGGGTAGTACGGGTGTGTCTGTGGAGTAGTACGGATATGTGCCTGCAGGGTAGTACGGATGTGTGTTTGCAAATTAGTACGATGTGTATCTGTGGGGCTGTACGGATGTGTGTCTGCTGAGTAGTACGGATGTGTTTTTGTGGGGTAGTACGGATGTGTGTCTGTGGGGTAATACAGATGTGCATCTGCGGGTTTGTACGGATGTGTATCTGCGGGGTAGCACGGATGTGTGCCTGCGGGGTAGAATGTATGTGTGTTTGCAGAGTAGTACTATGTGTATCAGCGAGGCTGTACGGATGTGTGTCTGCGGAGTAGTACGGATGTGTATTTGTGGGGTAGTACGGATGTGTACGGATGTGTGCATGTGGGTAGTACGGATGTGTGCCTGCTGGTTAGTACGGATGTGTACCTGCGGGATAGTACGGATGTGTGCCTGCGGGGTAGTACGGATGTGTGGGATAGTAAGGATGTGTGTCTGCGGAGTAGTACGGATGTGTGTTTGCAGATTGTTTATATATGTGTATCTACGGTGTAGTACGGATGTGTGTCTGGGATGTCCACTTTTTTTAGATACCTTTGATTTAACCTTTTTAAGATTTTGATATACATATTGCGACATTTAAAATGTAGTGTATCGTTAAGACGTTGTATTGTCCTCTTAACAAATGTTAACCTTTTGTTGAACATACGTTCCATAGACTATTTTATTCGGCTGCGGAAAGCCTCCGTCTCTGCGATGGGTTTCATAATTGCCCATTGTTAAATGACAGTGTTAATGATATTGGTCAAGATAAATAGCGACCCAGTCAAATGTGGCGTTTCTTTTAGTTTTCAATGTTGTCCCTATTTTAATTGCACATGGTAGCAATGCACATAATAATTTATATTTCACGGTTGTAATGAACTCACTGTAAAGGAAATTGTCATAGGAGTTCCCCTCCTCGACATCCTCTCACCACCACCAACCCCGCCCACATACCCCCCACCCCGCCAATTTTTTTTTTTTTTTTAATTTAATAAATAAAAATATTTTGTCACTGGACACCTTTAGATAGGATGTAAAACAAGTTAAAAAAGAAAAACTTCAAGCGTAGCTAGACTTTAAATAACACAACTATACTTATTTCTCTGCTGATGCCTACGTTCAGCACGAAGGTAGGAGATATTTCATATGCCATTGCAAGATGGGGTGAAGTTTTTAAAACGCTGATGTTAAGAGTGTGGAAATAATGGGTGGGTGGTTGGTTTTATAAACATTGTTTTTATATCCCCACTTTCACATATTGAATTGGGGGCTATATAGGAATCACGCTATCCGTAACGTCGCGTGGCGTCCTGTCACGTTCCGACGCGTCACGTAACACATTTTTATTATTTGCATTTCTTAAACAGTTTTGATTGAGTTGTTCCCAAACTTCATATACGTACATTCTTGATTTCCTTATTGCTGAATTATTGCCCTTTATTTGATTTAGAACTTTCCATTCTAATATTGTAGATGCCCCTTAACACAATTTTTTCTAAGAGTTTCAAATGAATTGTTCCCAAACTGCATAATACACATAACAACTGTCATAGTGTTAATTGTTTGCCTAATAATTATATAATCATGGCCCTTTGTTTGAATTAGAGATTTTCCACTCTGATTTCAAATGGAGTTCAAATATTTTGCAAGTAGGCTTATTGTCCTCCACTAAGGTAGCCGTTGCTGTTGTTATTTTTTTTTGTTGTTGGTGGAGGTGGTGTTTAATAGACAAGTCATCCTTTTATGTCCATTCCATTCCAGCCATTGAGTGGAGGCATCTTTTTGGATATAAGTGTCTACATCATGGGATATATAAAAAACAAACTTTCTCTGATGCTGATTTACAGATGATACTTGGTTATTTCGCATCAGAATGACAGAAGACATACCTAACGCCATATGTTGCTATAATAGTCATATTGTTTGGAGAACAGTTATTGTGTACAAACATATTGAAATATCGTGTTGTCCTAATATAATACACTATTTCCGCTATTGACAATATAACAAAACCTTGTTCGTGCTATTTCTTATGAATTATTAAATATTTACAAAACGTTCACAAAATGGTTACCGTTGAGAAAGTGTCGATTCGTACGCATGGCGGAAGATATACAGTACTGGTTCTTAGGTAAACGGAGTGGTCTACCTCTGCCACAAAAAATATTGAAAATGGTCTACTCGTGGTCTTATTCTGGATGTCAAGCAAATTATGATGTCATCCAATATGGTCGCCACTGACTCTTATTAAGACACTGGCCGTGTGCTTCGTTTCTGTTAAACAATACATTAAAACAACAGTACAAGTAAACTTGATCACGTATTAAGAAATATACGCAACAATATGCAAAATACTTGTCTTATCTAGTACGAGAGGTGTTCAACTTATCGTAACACTTTCATTTTGTACCTGATTCAGACATCTTGACATTCTAGCCGAATATGTTTATTTTAATGTCAAGTTTAATGTTTCTTTGATATAAAACATTATGACATCAACTCTTATGTGATTCCTAATGTTGCTGCATCCGTATTTTTGTAAAATGGTAAATAATGACATTTTGAAGTAAAAATATTCTATTATAAAAGGTAACGGCAAAACAAATTTAAAAACAAATGCTTATAATTTGTCGTTTTAGGTAATTGTAGTCTGATATGTACATGTGTGAACGTAAAATAAATGGGATATGCATTTTTTTGCTATATGTCGGTATCACGATTTCAGCGAAAATTAACCTGAACTAAACCTTTGAAAATAATTAAACCTATAAAACCTTCTAGTTTGAAACATCAACTGCAGGCATTGTTATGATGTCCTCCTCTGTAAGAAATAAGTTTCGTTACTTTCTTATAAGAAAGGAAATGAAACAATACATAACTTAAGATTTAGGGGCAAAACACACACATTTGCAAATAATGATGAAAAAATATAACTTTGACCAAAATATATCTTTATATGGTATGTGATAATACCTCAACAATAACTATTAATTTTTTGTCTCATAAAATATGAATAAAATGCTTATTTTGGTAAATTTATAAAATCATCGGTAACATACTAGCAAACTGTCCTATAATTTGTCAATTTCTTAACTTTTAATTTAACATTTATATTTTTGATATACGATCATATTTAAATTTCAAACACAGTTTTAAACAATTACGATATGCATTTAGTGACATTATTTGGTTTAAGGTAAAGCTCTACGGCAATAGAAACACATAGGTTTAAAATTGAAAACTAGTGGGTACCTAATTCAAAATGTACCCACTTATATACGTTTTACATGTAATATATATACTAGTTATACCTGAACCCAGAATACGTCACTAGTTATACCTGAACCAAGAATACGTCATTCAATCTAATTAGGGTCGTAACCAAAAGGTTAGTCACATATTCGAGGTTTCATGAACTTTGTCTAATTTGAATCATTTACTCTGCCCAACAATGCTGTACCTGCTCATGCAACAAGTGTTAACTGATCGTCTGTATATACTATTAATTTAATCACTCATAAGTGCATAATGTGGCTGTAATTCGTTATAGTGTTGAATTTATTTGTGTTGGTGAGTTTTTAAAATACAGTTTTAATCGTTTCATTCTAACTGAATAGCGGTTGTTAATATTATAACACAGTAGTGATACAAAGTCATCGAAACGGGTTTAATAGTAGTTTGTTGGTAGGGTGGCAACATTTGAATATGTCTTGACAACCAATATAACGTTCTTCACCATTAGTCACATATGCACGATCATTAAATGATACTTAGTGTTCCAATACAAACTCCGCACTTTATTGATGTGTTGTGCTATTTAATGGGTATGTATGTATGTGTGGTCAAAATATAGGTAGATCCTGGATTAAAAGACACATTCTATAATGATCACTTAGATAAAATAAATCTTTAATTTATGACAAAACAACAATTATTCCTTTGAAGCTCACCTGAACCATATGCTCAATGTGAGCGTTTGTGATCGCCTGTTGTCCGTTATCCGTCCGTCCGCCCGCCCGTCGTCCGTCGTAAACGCTTTAATTCAAACGAAATCTCCTCCTAAACCACTGGGCCAATTTTGATGACATTTCACATAAAGCATCTTTGGGTGGTCCTTTACCACAATAGCTAAAATCGGACTGATCCAACATAAAACCTGGTTGCTATGGGGAAAAAAAGATTTTTTATAGAAAAAGTCAAACGACATCTTCTGCTAAACGACTCGGTCAATGTTGATGAAACTGCACAGATAGTATTCTTGGGTATGAACATAGCTCAAATCGTGCTGGTCCACCCAAAAGCCGGGTTGCTATGTTTTCTTGAAACTTTAACTACCATTCAGAATTCAAAATAGTTTCACTGAAATGATTACTAGGTGATCTTCTATCAAAATTGCTAAAGTCGACCTGATTCGTTGAAAACATGGCTGCTATTTTCCCTATATAGCTATCTAGAAAACTTCAAAAGACATCTTCTCCTAAACAACGTCATCAATTGTGATAAAATTTCACAGGAAGCATCTTTGGATGGCTCTTTATCAAAATAGCTAAATCCGAGCTGAACTATCTAACAACCTGGTTGCTATGGCAACTAGGGCATTTTTAAAACAATTTAAAAATCTTCTCGTTGAACTATCAGAAATAGAAATACTTTCACTGAAATTATTATTAGGTGATCTTCTATCAATATTGCTAAAGCCGACCTGATTCGTTGAAAACATGGCTGCCACGGGCGGGCATTTTCCCTATATAGCTATATAGCAAAACACGTCAAACAACATCGTCTCTTACAATTCTTGGCCAGTGTTGATGAAACTTCACAGGAAGCATCATTGGGTGTCCCTTTATCACATTAGCTACAATCGGCCCGGTTCACCCAAAACACTGGGTTCTATGGCAACGAGAAGGAAAGTTTTTAACAAAAAATCTTCTCCACTTTAACTACTAATCAGAATTCAAAATAATGTCAGAAATTATATTAGGTGATATTCCGGGAAGTGGTTTGATTTCACCACAGAGTCACCATTTGAACTAACAAACTTGGTAGAGGACCATAAGCTTATGCTGCACGCAATAAATCAGATCTCTATACCTTGTGGTTCCAGAGAAAATAATGTTTATGTTTTCCCCTATATAAGTCTTATGTGTGACCGTTGGGATGGGGTCAAATTTGACACCAGAGTTCACTATTTGAGAACCATAATTTTATGGAAAAAAAGAAAAATATTAAACCTTTGTCTATTGTAGTTTTAGAAAAGAAGACATTTTTAAGATTCTCCTATATAACTCTATGTAAAATGTTGAACCTCGGGACGGGGCCAGGGTTACTATTTGAACAAACTTTGTAGAGGACCTTCAACTGATGTGGTATGCAGCATATGTGATCTATATGCCTTGTGCTTTTGGAGAAGCAAATTTTCAAGTTGTTCCCTATATAATAAATATAAGTTATATATATATAAGCAACAAACACAAACAGGAGGGAAAGTAGCGTCGGCTTTATTGAGTCTGTTAAGGAGAGGTAATTTGAAGTGCAACACCTCTAACGCACCCTATTCTACTTTAAAGCCACAAAGATTGGTATTGATGATCCCAAAGGACTAGTAAGTAATAACCCTACTGACTTGTAGTCGGGCGACTTTATACGACCGCCACACAGCACTAAAAAAACGCTAGTGTGAATGTCAATAAATACTGAAAAGGGGGTTCTCTTAGAAGCAACAAACACAAACAAGAAAGAAAGGTAGCAGAGACGGTTTTATTGAGTCTGTTCATGAACGGTATTATAATGTGAAAAACATCTCACGCCCCCTAGCACCAGCTCAAGCGGCATTCTACTTTAAAGCCACAAAGACTGGACTTGATGATCGCAAAGGATCATTAAGTAATAATAATACTGATTTGTAGTCGGGAGACATTTTTTACGGCCGCCACAAAACACTAAACAAACGCTAGTGTGAATGTCAATAAAAAATGTAAAAGGGATCCCTTGTAAGTAACAGACTCAAACAAGAGAGAGAGAAACGTATCAGGCTCGGCTTGTAATTGTGTTGAGGACTTAGTATTCGTTATATTTGTATAACTAGCAAGAAAAGTCATAGTATACAATCTATACTATGACGACGAGCGGCAATAAGAATGAAAATGGTTGTATATATTTATGGAGATGTCAAGCGCTGTCATTGCGCATTATTCTCACTTTTACAGAGATGTCGACCGCAGTCATTTCTGCATTACTCCCATTTTTATGGAGATGTCGAGCGCTGTCATTTCTGCATTACTCCCATTTTCATGGAAATGTCGAACATCATCCTGACTGTAGCAGTCCAATAGGCACTTGGTGCCTGGATATCTTAGAATCAGCACCAGACCCTTAGGACAAACATCAATATAAACATTTACCAATGGAGGTCAGGTTGATGGTCTGGGGCTGATTCCGAAAGTTCCATGCGACTGTTACCTAACCAGATGAAAAATGCAAAACCTGCTATTTTTCGACATATAAAAATAAAAATATAACAGTTATATACTTAAATATACAGGTGTGGAACATCCTCTTCAGAATATTGACTCAAATAAACTCATTCAAATTCATTGTTTTAAATTGTTACAATTTCATTGAAAAATAGTACACATAACACACCATTGCCTATATAGACACAGGATAACTGGTTATTGATGTAAAAATACCACAAATTCTTGAACACATGTGTTTCTAATAGAATAATCTCGGCAGGATACTGCATGATACTGCATCAGATCAAAGGAAATTGCATACTACCTGGTAATAATAATTAACTGACCCAGTCAGCAAGATTATCCAGCTTTTTTCCCCCAATCTATCATAAATTGTGTTTCTACATGACTGTACACATATTATTCTGATATGAAGCATTAATTATCTTTGTCATTTTTTTACTTTTTAAATACATGTTATTTAAAGTATGTATGCTTAAATATCAAAGTAGATTTTATATTTGTTAAATTTGTAGATAGTTCCTATATAATAATTCACAATGACTTAAACTATTAAATTGACTTGTCATCATGGTCATGTTAATGTTAATACTGATATCATTTTGCACTTTAGACACACTTTTAATTGTTCTGGTTATAAATGTTGAAGTTATCATGATGTTTGGTATTTAAAAATGTTCTTGCAACACAATAATACATATTTTGGCTTTTTCTGAAAAAATAATTGAATTGAATGTTGTTTAACGGCTCATCAACACAGTATAGGTTATTTAGAGCCGCCCCATAGAGAGGGGAAGGATACATAGGAATCCGGGAACAGTGCCCTACTCTTATTTCAAATAGATGGTTCTTTAACGTGCTCGGAGGATAGACCGATACACGGGACCGCCCGGTTTACGTCCCCATCCGACGGACGAGGCTAAGGGAAAGTGTCTTGCCCAAGAACACACCGACTAAACTCGGTGGCACCACGGAGGATTGAACACGGGGCTTCCGGTTACAAATCCTCCGCGCTACCGACTGAAAAAATAAGGTTCCACTAAAGGTTTTATACTTAGCAAAATAATTCAAGTGGTCCTTTGACATAAAGTGCACATTTTACTTGAGTTGAGTAAAATAGAAGAAATAACAAAAATCTGTATAAAGTTTAAGTTTTGTGATGAAGTTTTGGCGGACGGAGATAGAGCAGATCAGAATGGAAAAGTTTGTCGTGATCTTATGGCGAATAAAGAAACGGCAAATCTGAATTGAAAAGTTTGTGACGATGTCACGGCGTGCAATAAAAAAGTAAATCGGAGTGGTAAAGTTTGTAGCAATGTTGTGGCGAACAAAAACTGCAAGTAAGTTTGTGGTGATGTTATGGCGAGCTTTCCAAATAAATAAATGTTTCTGGCGAATGTATAACTTGTAAGCGAGTTTGCGGCAAACATCACAGCTATTGGCGAACAATTAAGAATTGTTCTGGCGAACAAAACTGTTCGCTGAAACCTTGCAGCATACCTTCTTATTTGGTAAGGGTAGCCACATTTATAAGACATCACGGCAGAATGCAGATCACTACAACCCAATATATATGTATTATAGGTGTTCTGGCTCAAACCCAAATCACCCCAAATAATCTAAAATCACCAAACAAAAATTTTCAGTTTACTGAAAATTAAGCCAAATAAACTGGTTATTTAGCATGTCCCAGGCGCTAAATAACCCAAGATTTTAAGATTGAATTGTGAAAATGTTTAAAATTTGGATGTTTAAATTTTATTGTAAAATAGAGATTAAACTATAAATACTCAATATATATACATATGTATATATACCCTATTTTAACAAAGTTTTAATATGAACACTCCATTATCTGCAACCACTAACTGTCCTCCACCGGTGCCCAACATTGCGTAATGTAAATTAGCTGATTTTGGCATTTCAGGCATATCATCCAGATATTCCTCGGAAACATAATCCCAATTCTCATAAGCAGTACGTAAATTCATATAATCAAATATTAAATCGAATTGCTTTGAAGTCGATGCGTGATTTTTATCCCACTCATTTTTCGATACTGTAAAAAATTTTAATGATTTATTATACTGTTCTTCCTCTTTACATATTTTTGACATTTTTATTTACACGTTTATTTTTTTTATAAATACAAATTCATTTGATGTTTCTTTAATACAAAACAAATTTGTTGATTTGTTATCAAAATTACATTCAAATCAACAATTTTCTGACCTTGAATACAAAGGTGGTGGATCGTATTCATACACATTACTAAAACAATTTATTACACACTTTTTAGACTTTTTTGTAATGTTGCCATTGCTTCCTTTCTTCCCTGCTCTACTAGTTCTTTTTTTTGAGCTTCACTTATTTCAGCCTTTTTTTGTTTAGTGTCTTCTTTTAAACTATAATATTTATCTAACTCATCTAAAATCATCTTAAACTCTTGATCAGATATTTGTGAATCACTCAACGCTTTTGATATTAACTGCTTTATACTATTTAACTTTGCCTCTGCCAAAGTTTTTATTTCATGATGTTTTTGAGCTTTTGCATTAAGCTTTCGTCTGATAAAATTAACACAAACACCTGTAGCTCCACATACTATTGCTGCTATTTCTAAAGGTAGCAAAACTGGAATAGCAAATCCAATCCCAGCCATAATAACACTTGCAGATATTAAGGTAGTGTCAATTCCATCTGTAATATTAATACCACGTTTATATTTTTTATAAAGAGACTGACGTATATCTCGTTCTGTAATTAACTTTTTTTCAATCTCTGAAATCTTTTGTAATCTATAATTTTGTCCGTTTTCCACTGAATCTTTCACTGACAAATCAGGATATAAACTTGGTGCTGTCGGTTGCTTCATTTTTTATTAATAAATAAAAAATTAAATTAATTCAATTAATAATGATGCCACCGTATTTACAGCTGTAGCGTTAGCAACCTTGCATACAAAGTTAACAACAGAACCAGCGCCAATCTCTAAAGGTTTATCAAAGTTATCATGATTGCGTGGAATGATGTGAAGCGTTATACCATAATTTGGTTGTTCAACACCATTGACAGAAACTATTACAGATACGTCACCAACTAATCGTTCACATGCTAAACCTATTCCCATAATCCGTCCACGGCGTGTCATTACATGCCCCACATTTTTTTCTGCTCCACCATTACCAAATGAGAGTATTCTGTTTGACACAAGTGGGCCCTTAGCCTCTGCAAATATTGTTATAATTCCATATTTAAGATTATCAACTCTATTTTTCAAATGATTAAACTGGTCAACAAAAGGCATAATTCGCCTATATAAATTTTGAACATCATTTATCAAAGCCTCTAAGTCTTCTGTTTTTTTAGGTCTTGGTGGTCCAAATATACTCATTGTTTTTTTTATAAAAATATATTTTTTAAATAATTTCTAAAACACAACTCATAGGCAAACCGCTATTAAATATCTTGTTACCATACTCATCTCTGACTTCTATTGTGAATTCAGAAATTGCCCCATTCATAAGACAGTGATATTCAGGATAAAAACTTGTATATACTATATCTCCGAACTTCTTATTTACTACAGGCACAACACCTATAATAGTGCTTGGTGCACCATTGAAATAATTACTACTCGTATTAACTTGTTTCAGATGAACATATAGCTGTTTGTAAGGAGCTAAATCCATTGGGTAATTTCCTATATTAGTACCTGTTAACCATTTTCTGTCCTTGTATCCCAGCATTTTTGAAAGACCGCTTGACATTCGTGTCTCTATTGGCGTATGTATAATGCTGAAGCCAATTTGCTCAATACTGTCCAGGATAATCTTTTCATTTAGCTTTTTAAAATCTTTTACCAAGTCTTGAAAGTTATAGAGTCCAGGTGGTACATGTTGCGTTTTATCTGGGTTTCTTGTCTTTATGATTTCACCATTAATATTATACCAACCGATATTATACCAACCGATAGTGTATGTAAAACTTTTTAATCCAACGCGCTTGGTTCCATCTCTATTATCGATATACTGTTGTAAATTAATAGAGTTGTCTATGTTTGAAATTGTATGAAACATTATTTTTTTAATATATATATATAAAAACACAAATAAAAATGATTTCTGAAGAATTCAAATATAACCCAGATGCTCACTATTTAAATACTTTTAGCAAGAAAGTGATAGATATAATAAATCAAAACATAGTCATTACATCAGACGGTAAAGACTTTAAAGCATCATTTCCCAATGTCTTTGAAAAATACAAACTTTCATACGTCAAATCAGATGCTATAGTCCAACGTTGGGGAACAGATTGGATGTTATTTTGGCAGAATCAGTTAAACTTTGCTATTTGGTGTGCAACCAGTGGATGTGGTATTGATTTCAACAATCATCTAAAAGCTGATACTCTGGTTGGTTCGTTATTTCGATTTCATGTCTATTACCAAGTCAGAAGAATATTATTTGAGATGAGTGTAGCATTACCGCAAGACTCAAATTGGAATGCTTTTAATAACACATATAACCGAAACGCATACGAGAGAATATGCAAGGAGTTTAACGTTGACTTAAATTCAGACTGGAGACAGAAACAAAGCTATAATAATGGTTTAGGAACAATTTACAATTACTGGACACATATTGGTTATCATCCTTTGGTAAATACTGTATACAACAACAAAACGATGAGTTTTACAGTCTATGAGAGTGATAAAACATATCACATTGATTACATTGCACAAGGATTTGAGGCTGACAATAGTTGGTCTACTTTTATACTAGATAGTTCATCTGGATTCACAAGAGCTGGAGTAGAAAGAATCAATGACAGCATAAGAACATACTGCTGGGCAATTCTTGGTTCACAATCACAAACAAGAACTGATATACTTGGAACTGGAACAGCATTTGATGCACAGAAACAATTTTTAGCAAATGTAGAGGACGCAATAAATAGCCCCATCGACTTACCCAGTCAAATTTCAAGATATGAAAACACCTTAAAATATGCAAGAAGTAAAGTAAATTTTGTATATGGAAGTGGATTGTACATGTCTCCGAGCGACATGGAATTAAAAATTGGAATAATACAAGACTACAATAATGAAATTGTAATAGCAACCGATGCACAAGCATTAGGATTGAATGATGATGTAAATGTAAAACCAGTGCCACCAAAAAATATTCAACCTTTTCAAGGCACCACGACAAAGAAATCTTTGCCGGAACATTTTGATAAATCAATACATAAAACTGTGGAACATAACCCACCAGAAATACAAAAAATAGCGATTGAACACGAAGATAACAAAACAACTATAATTGTTGGTACCATAGTAATAGGTCTTGCTGCATTACTTATTTACGAGATTTACTAAACCACTCTTTGGCTGCCACATACAACAACCCGGAAACAAACACAAGCAAAGCCCATAGATTGTTACCAAGCCAATTAATAACATTACCTGTTGCAGATAAAAGCCATGATACTATTGCACCAATAACTCCTGGAAGTGCTGCAGCAGCTTTACCAGCTAGGTTGGCAAGAAGTTTACCAAGATTAAATAGTTGTTTTTTTATCCAATCTTTTACACTTGATGGATCAGGCTTTGGAGTTGGAGTTGGAGTTGGAGCAGCACTTGATGTGGGAATAATAGAATTAATTATCACCCCAAGAATCATACCAAATGCAGTTAAAATACTAACAATAGTAATACCTTGCTCCCTAAACAAGGTTTTGATTCTCTCACCAAGTGTTGTATCCTCGTTTAACATTTTGTTTATTGTCTCTTTTATTCTGCTTACTTGGTTACGAAAAGCTTCTCTGTTTTCATTAATGACATCCATTCTTGCACCTCTTTCATTTTCAAGGTCTTTGATGCGATCGCTAATTCTTTTTATCTGGAATTCATCATTATCAGTCTTAGCTTGTTCTAACTTTTGTTTTTCTCTTGTTATGTCTTTATCAAGTTGTGTGAGTTTTGCTACGTTATTGGTAAGTTCTTCCTTGACAGTTGTCATCGCTTTTACTATTCCATCCATTTCACGCTTGTCTATATGTGTTTGTGTTGAAACATCAGAACGCTCATCCACATCCCAGTTATAAAGAGTATCTTCCATTGACTGTACTGATGTATCTATGTTATCCATAATATTTGATAAATCTTGTAATGGAATAGCATCCACATTATCTGGTAAATCGTTTATTGTGCAATTCAACTCTTGCAACGCTTGTCGAGCTTCCTGTGGTAATTTTTTTTACTGTCATACTCCGGTAAATTTAAAAACTGTCTTATCGCCCTTGTTCCCCCAGAGCCAATAATCCTGTTTTTATTCATTTGTCAAAGAACCAAGAGCAAGAAATGTAAAAGAGCCTTGCTTGGCAGTTATTCTTATTTCTTTATCACCAACAATCCAGTATAATGTTTTACCATCATCTGATACTTTAAACTGGTTATAATCCATTTTGTTCGGTGCCATCTTATATCGTTTTCCTATTTCATTATAAAAGGATTTTACAAGATTTTTCTTGTATGTTTCAAGTGTGATTTCTGACAGCTCTCCTCGAAGGTCAGCAAGATGGTCGCTTTGATTAAGAAGACTTCTTTGAACAGGCTCATCAGGCACCATTGGTAAATCATCATCATAATATTCATCATAATCATCTGGATCGTATGTAGGATTCTCATATTCGAATCCTCCTTCAGCCATTGTTTATTTTATTTAATTTTAAAAAATATATTTAAAAAATAAAAACAATGTCGGCTTACGGAAACAAACTCAGCCCTCATAGAAAACTAAGAGAACCTCATGGTGCCAAAGGCATCCGCACAAGTGTAGTAATAACTAATAATCCATCAACAATAGACCAAAACCAGCAACTGCTTGTAAGATTTCCAAATCTAAGTACTAATGATGTGATAGTTCCAAGTACTGCTCGTCTTGCCTTTGAAATAGAACTTAAAAGCAGAACAGACGCCAACGCTACTCTATTTCAAAATCTGGGTAGAACAATTGTGAAAAAAATGACAATAAGAATAAGTGGCAATGAAGTCATGTCAATAGATGACAGTGATATATATCATTGTTATGTAGATTTATGGAAAAGCCCTACTGAACGACAAAACACAGCTTACCAAGGTATTGGTAAAGCAAACATGTTAAAACATAGAGTTAGCGCGGGAGATGCTTCCTCAGACACTAAAGATGAAGCTATAGCAGCAGCTTATGGAAATAGATTTTGTATTCCACTGGACTTTGAAATGTTAGAAAGTCATATGCCATTTTATCAAGCGGGGCTTGGTGATAGGTTAGAATATGAATTAACGTTTAACGATTATAACAAAGTTATCAAAAGCAGTGATGCTGATGCATCTTATGTAATAAAAAATATCTGCTTGGAATTTGATACGGTTAGTGATGTTGAATTATCCAGACAAATAAGACAGCAAATCAATGGTAAGATGTCATTTATGTATGATCGTATCTTGCGACATAGAAAAATAATAGCAAACAAATCTGATACTCTTTGGAACATCAACATTAATGTACCAGCACGGAGCATGAAAGGTATTCTAATGCTGTTTGAAGACCCAGAAAGAACAGACACAGAAACCTATTACAACCCAAAGATTGAAAAAGTTGAAATGACAATAGAGGGAGTACCAAATCAGTTGTATAGTCAAGGCATGAAGGCATATCAACATTGGGATGAAATCAACAAATATTTTGCTTTAACATCAAAAAGAAACAAAGAGACAGAAATAGTAGCGAGGGACTTAAACTTAACCAATGTTTCTCTTGAGACTTATTTGACAAAAGCATATGCCTTGTGGCTTGACCTTAGAACATGTAATGACAATTTATTACACGGCAGTGGAAGAAGAATAGAAAACGGCAGTGAAGGCATAACGATATTAATAAATAAAAAAGCAGATGCAGATCAAACTTTAAATATTTACATATATATAATACAAGATGCGCAAATCAATTTCGAAGATGGAAGATTCAAAGAAGCAGGATACTAGTTTGCAAGAAAAATATCCTAAATATTCACACAGTGCCATTATTTGTGGTCAGACAGGCTGTGGTAAAACAGAGTTTGTTCTTGACATACTTGAACAAGAGTATGTTGGAGTTTTTGAACATATAATTATATTGTGCCCGACTATAAAGTGGAACGAGGCTTATAAAAATAGATCCTGGATAGGAGATGTAAGACACCCAAAAGATAAAAAAATAACAATTGTCAATCCTGTTGGTAAAGACGGAAATGAAATGCTACAAGAACTGTTGCGTTTATTTTTCAAAAGATATGCTGGCCAGCCCACATTATACATTATTGACGATTGCTCAGCTACAAAAGAATTAACAAAGAAAAAAGATATGTTGTCAGAGTTGGCATTCTCTGGTCGTCACGCTAAACAATCAGTGTGGGTTATATCACAGAGATATAATTCTGTATTGAAAGATTTGAGGGATCAAGTAAAATGGTTGTGTATGTTTTACACCAAGGACAGAGATAGTTATGAAAATTGTTTGAGAGAAAATGATGTTATTCCAACGTTGGAGGAGAGAACCAGAATAAAAAAAACTTTAGCTAAGACTAAATATTCCAAGTTGATATTGAGGACTGACCAACCAACTGGTTATTGGGTTGAATAATTTCTACCAGCAATTCTTTTTTTCTAACAGCATTGCTTTGTTGCTAATAGTAATACTAACAGCAAAGTAGCAATGTTAATAGCAATACTGACATGAAAATATAATGAAAATATCAGAAAATATAGTATTGCTAATAGCATTGCTCATAGCAAAGTAGCATTGCTCATAGCAAAGTAGCAATGTTAATAGCAATGCTTGCAGCAAATTAACAATGCTAATAAAAAAATAGTAATGTTAATAACAATGCTATTAACAATACTAACAATTACTAGTTGCATGAATATCGCAGCTAGTTGTTTTGTATTTTATATTTATTTCAAGATAAAAAATAAGATTAATAATATAAAAATGAATGCGGAAGAACTATTACAAAATATATCGGAACAGACGGAACCAGATGAATCAAAGCAACAAGAAACAAAAAAAGAAAGATTATCAGCCATAGTGGCTGGCGGTGGTAGTCGTCAATATTTGGGTAAGGACATACAACTCACAAACATAGATGGCATGCCACCAGATGAAATTAACAAACTTTACTGCAGATATGAAGCAAGGCTTGGGGCAAGCATGACTAAAACTTTAGGCAATTCTTTTATTAACTTGTATGTGATGGGAGTATCAAAATATTTTAATGTAACCAATCCACCAAAACTGATAGAAGATTTGGAAGAAGACCCATTTATTAATCATGCTTTGACAAGTGCTTGTTGTGAGTTGTATTACAGGTATGGAATGTGCTTAGCACCATTTACAGCAATACTGACAACTGTTAGACATATTGATTTTAATAAAAATAAAATTATAGATAATATAAATGGAGAACCAAGAGAGTGAAGTTATACCTGTTGAGGTTGAACAACAAAAAGTAAAAAATCCAAAACGAGTAGAAGCTGGAAAAAAAGGAGCAGCGGCAAAAAAGGCAAAGCGTTTGCTTCAAGATGTTACAAATCAAAATGCTGCAAATCAAGATACTGCAAATCAAATAACAAAAATAACAACAGATGAAGAAAAACCAGAAAAAATCAAAATAAACGTATACAAAAATTATATTCCACCGTGTCTGGTTTTATTAGGCATTGCTGGGTTGGGTTTGTATATTTATAACAAGAAATCTGCTACGCAACCTGTAGCTGTGCAACTTGTTCATGTTGCACCAAAAGACCCGTTTGATTTTTAATAATTTAATTTAATAATTTAATTTAAAAAAAATAATCATATAAAAAAAATGGCAGCAAGTATTGACGGAAAAGAAATGGTAAATTTTATATATCACGCTGGAGTGGAAACACTTCTAGCTGTTGGATATTCTGAAATTTACAGAAAAATACTAAAAAGACCAATCCCTAAAGTGGATTTTAATATGGGAGATTTTATGAGTCTGTTTGTGAATATAGGGTTTGCAATGTCTACAAAGGATATGCTGATTAGGCAAGGTATTATTCCTGCGAAAATTATGAAATAATTTTAAAAAATATATATATAAAAAAAAATGGCAAGTGCAGTAGCAATGATGATAGGTGGCGCATTAACAAATGCATTAGCGTTTACTGGTTCAAATTATTTCTTTTCAAAAATGGGAAGTCATTCAGATGAGGAAAGACAAAGACATGACAAAGCAGTGGAACAATTAAACGCAGCACAAGTGGAGTGGAATAAAAAAAGAACAGAGAGATTAGATTTTATTAATAAGCAACTGCAAAAAGAGCATCATGCAAAGCAGACTTTTGATGATGTAGGCCAAGCTATGAAACAGTATTATTATACAACTGGCAAACATTTACTTTTAGAACCGGAGCCCAAGTTGAGTGATTTTTATACACCATCTTCGGATCAACAGAATAGAGAAATTACGTTTATTGTGGTGGGCATGGCTGCAACTGGATTTGTGGCGTATAAATTGATTTCATAAAAAAAAAAGTTTAAAACTATAATTACTTTAGACTTTTTAAATTTGGAATAACTAAATATGTTTACTTTGAAATAACCTTTGGAAAGACTAAGTCATATGCATGATACCTATTTTTTTTGTTGTTTTTACATGGTTTCAATCCAAGTGGTCGCATATAATATGGTGGTTTAGCACTCTTCTCTATTTTATCTTTGAGATGACCAGGTGCCCATACTTCACCGTTGTCTAATAATGTCAATACCATGGATGGACCATATTCAGTTTCTATTATTTTCGTATCTGTAATAGTGTATATTTTATTTAGTTCCAAATCTGTCCATTTCTTTGTGCTATTTTGATTTTGCTCTTCAAGCAGTTCATCAAATTGTGCAGTTGTGATTTCCATTTTTTCTTTATAGTTATATAAAGTTTAATCTTTAATAGAAAAAAATGGAAAAGATTTATTACAGCCCAAAAGGATTTTGGAGAGGTTACACAGCAGTTAAAAAATTAGCAAAAGAGGCTGGTGTCAGTGACAAAAAGGCATTAGAATTTTTAAAGAAACAAGCTGTGTGGCAGATTTATTTACCTGCACCGAAGAAAATAGTTAGACCTAGGTTTGATGTTTCTGCTAAGAATGGAGTGCATCAAGCTGATTTGTTATTTCTGCCGCATGATACTTTTGGAATTGGTCGTGGACGCAAGACATATAAATATGCGTTGACTGTTGTTGATATTGCAAGTAGATATAAAGAAGCGGAGCCACTGACTTCCAAGGATAGTAAAGAAGTTGCCAAAGCATTTGAAAAAATATATAGTCGGCATCTAAAATATCCAAAATTATTACAAGTGGATCCAGGCAGAGAATTTATGGGTGCAGTATCAGTATTGATGACAAAACACAAAGTAAATATCAGACGGGGCAGAACAGAAATACACAGAGACCAAGCTTTAGTGGAAAGATTTAACAGAACATTAGCTGAAAGATTGTTTGGTTATCAGTATGCTAAGGAAATAGATTCGCAAAAACGTAATAGAGAATGGGTAAAGAGATTACCAGAAGTTGTTAAAGCCATAAATTCGGAGACAAAAAAGCCTCCTCCTGTTGAAACAAAAATATTAAAAGATGATCCTATCTGTATGAATGCAAGTGTAAGATATTTATATCAACCCGGGGAACAAGAAGGTGGAAGACGCAGAGCAACTGATCCAATGTGGAGTGTAGATATTCACAAGATTAAAAGTTATATGGTGACGCAAGGTATAAGAGTTTATTATTTGAAAGCACCAGCGCCACAAAGAGGATTTGTCAAAGAATAATTACTTATTGTTCCTGCTGATACCAAAATTCATAAGTTTTTGTAGAAACCGTGTGCATCAGTTGTAATTCCATCTTCTCGGATGTATCTTTTTGAGTAGAATGGTGATAGTGTAACTTTGTTTACTGTTATACCGTATATTTGATGCTTTATTGATCGCATCATATTCATTTCATGAGTATATTTCTTTTTGTTGAATAATGCATCTTTGTAGTTTTCAAAGTTAATATGTTTGGCAAGTACATATTTTTGTACACCCTTTGCTTTTTTAATAATCTGCTCATCCGCTCTCAAAATCGAATATAGCTTGGGTCTTAATCCAACATACTCAGCTATAGCAACACCAGCACATTCATCTTTCATTTTACCTATTACTTTTTTGTTTGTATCATCGTGCATTGGGTGATTTTTAGGGTAATCACTTAGGTCATATTCATCTTTCATTTCAGCCATGTCTTTGTATGCATCATCTGTTTTGATGTCTACAAGCAAGCTGTCAGTATCTGTGTATAATAAAGTACAGTTATCTCTATACCTTTTTTTCAAAGTATTATAATACCAATCATACATCATATACTTTGATAAATCCAATACTGCCATTCCAACATAAATTGGTTTGTTTAATGTTAATTTTGTTTTGTTTACATGTACTGCTGATAATTCATCTGAAAATTTTATACGCCTGTTAAAGTTGGGTTTGGCTATTATTTTTCTTATCTTTTCATTTTCGGAGCCGTTAGTTTTGACTAGTTTTATATCAGTCCGCTTGCGTAAATTTTCCATTGTTTTGCCAAACACAGAGTTGTTCATAAGTTTGTAAAAATCTGTTTCAAATTTTGATTTAGCTTTTTTCCTAAGTTCTGTGTTTAAATTTATGTATGATTCCATCCATGGTTTTTCATTAAATTCTAATACTCTGTGTACTTTCTTTAGTTTCATACCTAAAGATAAATACAGTTGCAGGTTTTTGTAATGTATCACATATTTTTCTTTGTCCCTAAGATTGGGAACTAGTTGTTCTGTATTTATCATGCCATTATTTTCTAACAGATCTGTTTGGTATTCAGACAACCATTCTTTTTTCACTGCTAATCTTTCCGGTGCAAGCGGATAGTCATTATGAAATTCATGAAGTTTTTTAGGATATTCCAAATCAACTTCAAGCATTTGTCCTTTGCCAGGTTTTGGTTTAGAAAATCTCCCACTCTTGTTTTTGATTTTCCAAACAAAGCCAGCATATGGAAGTGGCTGACTCATTGCCCATCCATAAAGATTATTTGCATCAAAATACATTAAAAAGTTGTTTTCCTCGTTAGGGTTATAATCAGCTACATGCAAATTGTTTGCTTTGGCATATCGTTTTGATACCATACTAATTCCACCACGCATACCTTTTTCTATAAATAAGTGTTTGTCAATGTCTGTCAAAAGTTCTAATTCTATTTTTGAATGTTTAAGTAAAGCATCACAAGATAATCCAGGTGCTGTGTAGTAATGCAACGGATCAAGTTTATATGCATTCATGCATGTTTTTCTAAAAGTTTGAAACACATCTGCTAACAAAGTTACATCAGTTTTTAGATATAAATCATGATAGTCTCCAAGAGTTTTACAGTTAAACTCTTCCCATATTTTTTGAGCGTATTCGTAATCTTCGGAACTTATACTTTCATCTGAGAGACTACTGTAAAACTTTTCTATAGGCGGTAATTGTGTTTCCTTGAATTTTTCCATACTGTCCATATATTCGTATGGATAAACACCTTTTCGTAAAAGTAAATCTGCTTGTTTTCCAAACTGATTTTTGGTAATTTTAAAATCAGATTTGTCTGTTGCTTTAACCAATTTTTCCAGAGACGAATCCATAAATTGTAAACTATCTAAAAATCTAAGTTGTCCGGCACTAAATGATATATATTTTTCAGCATTATTTGGGATGCATGTTATATTACCTTTCATTTTATGTATTTTTTGCATAATCAAATGACTATCATATCCTTTGAGGTTGTGAATTATAACAGGAATGATTGTTTTATTTGGTTTTATTTTCAGCTTTAGGTTGCAGTTTTTATGTGCTGCACCTCTGTATTCTCCTGTAAAATGACAGTGATCTCTTACTTTACAGTTTTTGCCACATTTCCTTCCTATTTCATTTTCGCATATCCAGCAGTGTGTTGCTTTTTCATAATCTATTTCATTCTGCTGTGTCATGATTAATGGTTTCGGGTGAGCAAATATATTATTGATCTTACTCTTTTCACATTCCAAATGATTTAAAAACTTTTCAACAGTATCTTCACCTCTGTAAATAACAGGTGCTTCTGTTTTACCATCATATCTGACAACTTGATATCCAAATCCACAAGCTTCGTGCACACTTGTGATTTTAGATTTCTTTCCAAATTTAGTTGATTGTGTTTTGACTATACTTTCAAGATCAGCATATATCCTATAAGGCACAAACATTTGATTTTGATGATTTTTAAATTTGATTCTTGCACCTTTTTTTGGCATTTCTATTCGGTAAGAGTTTTTATTGATACCCTCACAGTCTTCTCTGTGTTTGGTAAGTAGATCTTCTCTTGAAAAGCCGTAAAGACAACGATCACAGAAATAAGTTTTACCGTGATATTTGTTTTGATCATAAAGTAATCTATTTAAATTTTAAATCCAGCAATAGTGATATTTTGTTGTTAATTTTTTTGGTTCTTTAGAATAATCATCAGGGTTATAGTTGTCATCTATAATTCCTTCTTCATTATTTGGATCGTCTTCGTTCTCTGATTCAACCTCAATGTCTTCAGATATTAAGATTAAATTAATTCGTTCAATATCTTTTGGTTGTTCTGATATTTTATATGGAAAAACAGATACCTTTTTATTTTTTCCTGTTATAGCATATCCATAAACGTTGATAGCAAGGTTGTTTTGTTTCTCTACTTTGGAAATTTGAGAAATTGGAGTGGGAAAATCAATACCCTCTTTCTTTAAGAACTCTGTACTAGGATAATTTGATAATCTATCAGAATTCTTTTTAGCTGGATTTAAAGCTGAATTTATTGCATGAAACAAACACTGATCATCATTGTTTTTTACATTTATAATTGCTTTTTTATCAGCTACTGCTTTGGGTAAAGAAATATATGAAGAACCTTTTAATGGTTCATACTTTGCAAAATTTAAGTAAAACGTAACACAGTGATCAATCTCCAATCCAGATGCTGTGTTTGTAAATCTTTCAAGACTCTCTTGTATATAAGCAGATGATTTATCGTACAACTCATTTATTCTTTCAGAGTTTAAGATTGCATTTTGCTCGCTGTGTAATACTGCTGTGGTGTATTTTTTGGTAGCACCATCATCTTTGAATAGATTTACAGTAAGACCTAATTGAAACTTTATTCCATTCGTCTCTGTCAGCCCTTTGCTTATTTGTTTTGTAATAATGAATTTTTTATCACGGAATAGGATTTTAGGGTCTTTATATTTTCTGGCAGATATTTCGTATGCTTTAAAATAGCCACACATTGGTTTGTCAACTAGTTTTAATTTTTCTTCTTCTTTTTCTTCTTTTTGATTTTCTTGCAGCTCTTGGATTACTTTAGCCATTTGTTTTTTGTATTTATCATCTTGACTTAATTCTTTTTTAGCCTGCCTTTTCTTAAGTTTTTTAAGCTTTCTTCTTTTCTTAAAACTTTCAAAAGATTTACTAGTTGGTTCTTTCTTTTTATCTTCAAAAGGTTGGCTGGTAGTTGCCCTTGTTTTCAAGACTTTATTTTCTTCCTTAAGTAATTCCAATTTTTTCTTAACTGATGCAATTTCTTTAACTTCTTTCCTAAGTGATGCATTTTCTTCCTCAATTTTGGTTGGTTGACCTCCTAATGATTTCAGTGCCATATTTAGTGATTCCTTATCTATTATACCTGTATTATACAGGGATAATAAATTATTTATAGTATCTTTCATGTCAGACATTTTTTATTTCTTTTCTTTATACCTAAAAATATTTTTATTTAATATAAAAAATTATTACTATAAATATAAAGCAATGATTCCGTGTCAGTTCCTAAAGATCAGTTCAAACGGTATTTGTACCAAAAAACCTGTTAAAAATTCGAAATATTGTAAAGTTCATAAAAATAGAATGAAAACTTGTAAAATTCTACCTTGTTTAAATTGTGGATTGGGTACTACTGCCCAATTTCAAATTTGTTGTAAATGCGGTGCTTCAACACTTAGAAAATATAACGAATATTGGTATTATAAGGATTATAATAAAGAATGTTTAAAATTTAGACGTATTGAGTATTTATAGTTTAATCTCTATTTTACAATAAAATTTAAACATCCAAATTTTAAACATTTTCACAATTCAATCTTAAAATCTTGGGTTATTTAGCGCCTGGGACATGCTAAATAACCAGTTTATTTGGCTTAATTTTTCAGTAAACTGAAAAATTTTGTTTGGTGATTTTAGATTATTTGGGGTGATTTGGGTTTGAGCCAGAACACCTATAATACATATATATACCCACTTCACAGTCATTAACTCCATTAATTCCAATTGTCGAACGGACACCTCTCCAAACTCAGAAGCTGAGATGTAAATCCTAATATAGTTTAGTAGATATCTTGAAAGCCATGTTCAACATATACATATCTTCTCGGTTGTATAGCAGCGTGTAATCAGCAAAACAGCATTTTATGGTCTATAATTTTCAGTCTAGTGTTAAAACCGGTTTTGTGGTTTTGGACTATTATGCACGAACGATGGCAGCAATGTTGCAATTGGTAGCCAGTAATCATTGTTGCTTAAATTTGTAGAGATATCTTCTTTGTTTATCATTCGGTTTTGATCATTCTTTCACCCTTTCCAAGTATTTCAGAACTTTCATCAATAAAGAGTTTTTGGCATTGTCGCTACATTCCCTCTAAATCAATGACTCATATTTCAATACAATTAGTAGTTGTATAATTTTATTATGTCGAAGGCTTCCATACAATACAACTTAATAGTAATAACATAACAATGGTTTATGAATCATGTGAATAGAAATGAACATTTCCTAATACCTCCTACAAACTAACAGTTTCTGATTTTTTTCTTATCATGATCATTTATTAAATGGGCGCATTTTGAGCAATGTTTGCATTAACATTAAGTCCAGCAACAGTTTCTCTTGAAGAAGTAGGTGCCAAATTCAGTTTCAGGATTCAGTTTCTGGATTTAGTTTCTGGATAACTTAAGTATAGACATAATTCCGATTGTCTGAGAATACCAATTCTATAAATGTAGAAGAAACGTATCCTGTTTTCTTTTATTCTTTCAGAATCTAAAGCAGATGAAATGGATTCCAAGAATGACTACGTAAATCTAAATTTGAATAAAAAATAAGATAATACATCCTAACGTCATTGCAAATGTGGCATACCCAATGAGTCACATTTTGAACGAATAAACAAATAATCAAGTAGATTTAAAAAGGCAATAGCATTAGGTCAGAGTTGTCACATGATTACTCAACCTGTATTGTACACTTGCCAATGTCACGCGATCGATACGAAGTAATGTGAGAGACATCGCAAACATACAAGGGTTGGAAATAGTGAAAGGTCAGCGGTAAAAGATACCTCTCGTGGGGTTAAACAATTTCCATGGTGAACCTCACTCTTACTATATTGTCATCCAACAAGGAATAGCAGCATTAATATACCAAAAGACCGTGAAAAGCACCCAGGAATATTCTTATCAGTACCTCCAGCAACTAGTACGAAAAGATATAATTCAATACGATCATTGCATGTTACGTGTACAGGCCTATTTAAGAAAAAGAAGAAGAATTCGAATAGCAGGTTTATAACAGAATTGTCTGTTCACTTCAAACAAAATCGTTTCTTGGAAACGACGACATTTTTTCAATGTATGTTTTTCACCTTTTATCATCACAAAACATTTTACGATTCGTGATTTTCATGGAAGAAGAATTGGAAGAAGATTGAAACAAATATGCTTACATTGAGGC
>JAWPHD010002911.1:0-235790 GCA_037043455.1 Cyrtodaria siliqua | reverse complement strand
TAGCAGAAAATAAGGAATTTCAAATAACTTCAGTTAGCCTTCATATTTGCAATAATACTTTCAGGTTGTCTTAATTTACGAATATCCAACAATTTAAAACCATTTCAGATAAAAAAAATTCATGCAGCAGAATTTTGCATTGAAAATGCCCCATCAAATACAGCTTTCGTGCATGAAATTTTTATTTCTCAAACGATTTTGAAAAGTACTATATTTTTATTTACCACTAATTAATGTCTGTTTTACTACTGATATACAACTTCTTTAGGTACGATTGTATTTTGTCTGAAATGTCCAAAAAACCTTTGGCTAAGACAAGCGCCCCAAATAATAGCAACAGCAAATGAGCTGAAACAACAAAACCTGTGACCTCATTTCTTGAATGAAATATTTTGTCATAAAAGAAACTAACAGACGAAAAACTATTTATTTCGTAATTATACAAAACAATTTACGTTTGTATCCATCTTTTCGAGTATGTCGAAGTTATTTAGTCACAGCTAAATAACATGGCTGTGCTTCAGATAGCTGAAGTATCCATGTATTTTACCTATTTTTATTTTAGACACCATCTAAAATGTTGCTGGGTATGTCTCCTGTAGATACAGCTATAGATATTTAGTTTTCTGTGGTCATAAATGCAGTTCTCTCCCTTGTGACCTAATCAATTATTGTTATGGCGACTGGTTTCCTAAGTTATATATATTACAATAAATACAACAGGTACCATTCATGCACGGCATCTATCGGCATGAAGTTTTTTGGAAAAAAATCTAAATTAGGCATTTTTTATCAAAAAATGTAATAATGTTCAAAAGCAAAAAAGCACAAGAATAATAAAAAGTTTACTATTCACAATAGTGCAAACCTAGTGTGCAGTTCGAATATTATAACAGTTTACTCTCAAAGTTACGTTAGCATGAAAATATTTAATAAATGCATTGTGCGCTTCTGATCTCCAATGTTATTCCCAGAAGGCCTCGTTTTTACTCTTTTAGTTTAAAACATGAATAAAACTTAAATTGATTTGAACAATTAGCGGTCTGGAAGCGTTTCAGATACTGGGGTGTTTTGTTTGTTTTTTGCTTGTTAGACATTTTAAACAGTCTATTAATCATTTTAGAATATTTTATTATTAGAATTTTGCGTTTCTGGGTTTCAAGAACTTCATTACTCAATGTCCAGTAAAACCTCAGGGTGTTCTGACAATGTAATGAGCTTTAAATTAACTGGTTTCACTGGTCCAATTTTTATCACTGAACCAATCAGAATGCTTCATTCATATTTTCATTTGGTTGTTTCTATCATATCACTTTCTGGTATGCTATTATGACATCATGTCATGCTATTATGATGCCACTCAGTGTGTTCTCAGAACTGAATAAGCCTTTTAATTGATGTGAGAAACAGACTGTTTGTATCACTCATTAAGTAATGAGTTTCTTGAAACCAAGAATCACAAAATTCTAAAAATAAAATAATTCTAAAATGATTTAATAAGACTGTATTTAGTGAATAAAAAAGCTAATTATCTTAATAATTAATTAATCTGGAATAAACATACCTGCACATTTCTGGACGAGGTTTTTGTTGCACTTTGCGACTTAGCCGCCGATTCAAACTGCTGCAACTTTATCGACAGTTTCTGTGTGGGTGGGGTATATCCAGGTGGCAGCTGACAATGGAGAGATATGTTATTATAACAGTGTTTACCAGGGAATTCAAAATACAATACAAAACTGACCATAGTAAACATTTGCAGTATTTGGGCTTAACATTTAAAAAATGTGAAGGCATGAAGGCAGAAAATATGTTGGAACATTCTTGAGATCCGTTCTACAGATTTTCTGGTACAACCAAAAATATGTCCATTATTAGTCGTAGATACTCCCATAAACGTATTCCATAAACGTATTCATAACTTTCACATCCGGTCAACTTCCGGTAGGTCGAGATATCCAGTAGGTGAAAATAAAGGGGTTTACTCTGACTTTATCCTCAATCTCTATATGAAAAATGAAAATATTAGATCATGATTTAAATTAAATGCATTCATATTGGTGTTTTAAAATCAAACACCACCAAAAGAAGACACATAGATGTACACAAAAAACAAAGCTTTTAATATAATTATCACTACAAACTAGTTTTATAAAGGGCTTAAGTCATTTGAGCACCAACGATAAACACCAAGTTTACCCCCTACCAGAATGTGGAGGTCTTTATTTTATTGATCACTGATTGGTCAAATTATTTTGATGATGTCATGTGAAAGTTATGAATGGAGTGACAGGTCAGAAAATCTTAACCCTATTTGCCTACTCCTCCACCTTCGGTGGTGAAGGCATAAAAATGAACCAAACATCTACAAATGACTTTTGAAATATTAGACCTTAAATTGCAACTTAATGCTTTGTCTTTTTAAAATAAGTAGGTCATTTCAACACACTGATGATTATTAAACAGAGCCAAATAAAATTTATTGTGTGTTTACTGTAACTCCACTGACTTTCCTAAAACCTCCCTAACTGAAATTCTTTTTTCGACCAAGATAGATTCGATTTTATTTCAAGCAGATGGATGAAGCATGACATTTTACCATGGAGCACATGTTTTTGCTGCACCTTCAGACTGTTTTGACATTATCCTAACCGCATCCGTTAACGACCATGTAACATGGATGCCTCCTTGCCATAGCCATGCGGTGTTAACCCTTAATCCGCTAAGAATGACTATAATAGCCTAAATGCGTCCATTGTAAACCCAGATCAGCCTGGGTGTAACTCGCGGTGATCTGGGTTTACAATGTTTGGCTGCTGATCAGTCATTTTCCACAAAACACCCCTTTGTCACAAAAATGGAATGGTCTTAATTCAAAGAAAGAACAGTCCATTATATATATGTAGCAGGTTAAGGGTTAAGGCTTAATATTTACATTTAATGAAGGCAGAACATATGTAGGAATTGTTGCTGCACAAAACTTCTTTGCTAACAGATTTTAAAAATCACCAGAGTAAATGCCCAGAATTCAAGGTTTCTGCAGAACTGAAGTCATTTACAGAGGCTTTTCAGGTTGAAGGGCATTTAACTAGAGGTCACTTCAGGCCCCCCATCCTGAGTCGAGACTTTGACGTATGATGTGATGGAGACGTGATTTACCCTAGTTCTCGATAAACAACTGGCCTTGGGAAATGAACAACAGAGGTGTCGAGTTACACAGGTAATCGTTTGGCGTGTGTACAGGTTTTGTGAGGTTTTATGCACCTTTATAGTTACACATTTGATGAACGGATTTATTTCTTGTTTCTGATTATTTGTATCGTTCCAGTGTCCATCAAGTGTCCATCATTTTGGACCGATTTATTTTGGGTTTATGATCATTTCTATCTGGGTTAAGGTTAGCCATTTCGGTCCAGAACCTCTGATTGCAAGATAATCTCCAAGCCAGAGCACCAAAAGCCACAAGAAAGGCTACATAGTCTGATTTCTTTATATGAGTAATAGTCACAGTTTCCTGTCCAAAACAGAAACTAAGTAAGTTGCAAAAATATATGTTTAGAAGGGACAGACATTTCACCTTCCTAAATATCCATTTTAAAACCTGTTCTAGTGGCATATCCAACTGAATGACAAACTTTTCTGACTATATGTTCAGTTAATCAGAGATTAAAACACACTTTGTACGTTTGTAACTGTTAATGAAAGGCATGAAATTTGTGGCCCCTCCCACCCAAATTTCCTCTCCTCCTAAAACAAATTCAGACAGCTGAAAGACAGCAGTGGTTTCTGGCTTATCAACATTATTTCAGTCAATGATAATGCTAGCGATAATGTTGTTGTTGAAATGAAGACTAAAGCCTGGAGGCACCACCCTTGCATGAAATCTGTTAGGTTGTCAACAGGAGTGAGTTCAGTCTTTATTCCATTGTTTTCTTTGCCATCAAGGGTCTTTACGTTTTGAACGTGGGGACAACTTTAAAGATTCTCTGCCAAAAAGAGCTTTCGTGTTCAACATAAATGCTATTATCTAAGGCCTGCTCCAGAAAAAAGTACATGGAGAGGGTGTATTCAAACACTCAATTCACTGGCAATCAGTTCTGTTGTTTTTTCTTTTTTAATCAGTTTTTACTGAGGACACCGACATTAGTAGTAATTTTTAAGAATGTTGAAAACGAAATTTTTGCAAATATTTTACAAGAACCTTACCTCTTTCCGAACGTGCGTCTGCCCATCGGAATCCTTTGTCGATAATTCCTGTTCCTTTATTTCCTTCTCAAATTTTTGTAATCTTTGTTTTAATCCTTCTTTCTGTAGCCCAATCTGTGACACACTTACAGCACTTTTTTCTTTCTCCTTCTCACTTTCTTTTATATGTTCGAACTTATCCAATTTGTCTTTTAATCCTTCTTTCTGTAGCCCAATATGCGACACATTTAAAGCACTTTTTTCTTTATCCTTCTCGCTTTCTTTTAAATGTTCAAACTTGTCCAATTTATCCCTTATCTTATTGGTGTTATTATTCACTTCTTTAAAGCTAGAGCTTCTATCCAGATTTTTTGTTTTATCCTTTTCTTCACTTGCATTAATCCTGTTTTTACTCAATGAATAATCCGCATTTTGTGAATTTTTCTTCTTCTCGTTTTCACTATAGCTAGACCTATCATTATTCCATTGTCTAACTCTCTCCAACTTATCATCCTTCTTCTCTTCCTCCCCTAATATATCCTCCTCATCTATAAACAGTTTATTATCTGTACCATTAATATCCTCTTCTTGACTGCTGTCTTCAAACTCTTGTTCCAGGTCTTCAAATGCACTGGCAGCTTTTGCCTCTTCTTCCTGTTTTATAATCCATGCAAGAAACAAAACACAGTTCATGCACATACAAATCATGCTTTATACTTTTAAACTTTGATTACATTACGGGCATTACGGGAAAACCAAACAAATGTTAAATATCTCGGAATCAAATTGAATCTTCCAATTTACAACTGTTAAACATTAAACAATAGGGACAAGCAGGATAAATAATGTAAACTAAATTGCGTTCTGTTTTAGTAATCTTCACACACATATTAAATAACGCAACTAATATTCACTTAAAGGTAAACTAAGAAACTCAAAACATATCAAAGAACATTTTTTTCTGAAACAATATTCGATGCAAGCACATGTTCACTAAAGGACAACAGAACAACAAAATTATAAACACTACCATGCAGACGGCAATTAAAAATAAAGCGCATCCTACAAAATAACAGAATTTAAAATTCAGCATTTATTTGACTTTGGCAAGCATATCACTCCAAAACATGTTTAAAACTTACCTTACTTTCCAGTGCCCACAATAATTTTTATTCCAATATCAAAACATGATAGGTAATTAATAGGAAAAAAAAATCCACTCGCATCACACTGAAGTGGTTTCCTTTGTATAATCCATAAGCCAGTCAAAATAATTTGGGGAGTTGAGCAGAACCTACCCTTTGGAGTTCCCTTCTTCTATCTTCTTCTTCCTCTCTCCGTCGCTGTTCTAACTTTGCTTGTTTTTTGCGTTCCTCTTCTTCTTCACGCTCTTGTTGTTGACGGGCTTCCTCTTCTTCTTCTTGTCGTTGCCGACGGCGACGTTCCGCAGCAGCGTCTTCTTCAGATGTGTCCGGCTGCAAAAATTGTTTTTGTTTTTAGAAATGTTGAAATGTTGAAATATGCTAGTCTGTATCTATTTACTAAATTACATTTTTGTCAATTTTTTACATTCCGTTTCCTTTATTTGTGTTAGTATGTATATGAATATCAATTTTAGATTAATTTTGTCAGAAGATACATAATTTAAATTAGAGAAATGGAAAACAAAACAAGACAGAAAAGTGAATTACCTTTAACTTTTAAAATGTGTGAATCAATATGAGCATAAAAAGAAAAACAGTATCTTACCACGCTGGAAGTTTCGTTTACTGTTGGTGTTTCGTTAACTGTGGGTGTTTCATTCACTGTTGGCGTCTCCTGCAAACACAAAATAAGAAAAGAACGAGATAAGCAGACTGTGTATAGCGTTACATAATCCTTGCACAAATAATATACAAAACAACTCAGCGTCAAGGTCGCAAGTCTGGAAATATTCTTGCATAAACAGATGAAAATGCAATTAGAAAAACAGACAATTATGAAGAAGTAATTATGTATCATGAAAGTGTATTTCGAGGGTTAAGTGCAATACTATTGTATCTCCTTCTTTATTCATATGTAGGTACAATAGTTTTGCACCGACCCCACGATTTGATGTGTAGGAGACGATCAAAGGAATTCTAAACCTACAGGTAATTGCTAAAACTTACTATTTAAAATATCTAATGTTTTACTTCTAATAAATCAAATTTCCTGTTCATGGCATCATGCACTTAAAATACCTTTGCTGAACCAGTTCATCATCATTGCTGACTTCTCAGTAACAGCTAAGTAATGGTTTGTTTATTGTAAGTAATTGAATTGAATGTTGTTTAACGGCTCATCAACACAGTACAGGTTATTTAGAGCCGCCCCAGAGAGAGGGGAAGGATACATAGGAATCCGGGAACCTGCCCTACTCTTATTATCGAATAGATTTCTATGGTTCTTTAACGTGCTCTGAGGATAGACCGATACACGGGTCATGGAAAGTAACAACTTATTAATGTGATGTTATAACACATTAGTGTTATGTTCCCATGTTTGTGAAAGTAACAACTCATTAATTTTATGTTCATGAAATTTACCACCAACCCATTAATGTTATGTTTGTGAAAGTAACAACCCATTAATGTTATGTTTGTGGAAAGTAACAACCCATTAATGTTATGTTTGTGGAAAGTAACAACCCATTGATGTTATGTTTGTGGAAAGTAAAAATCCACTAATGTTATGTTTATGAAAGTAACAACTCATTAATGTTATTTTCTAATAAAGTAACAAACCATTAATTACATGTTTATGGAAAGTAACAACCCATTAAATGTAATTACATGTTCATGGAAAGTAACAACAGATTAATTATATGTTCATGGAAAGTAACAACCAATTAATTATATGTTCATGGAAAGTAACAACCAATTACTTATATGTTCATGGAAAGTAACAACCCATTAATTATATGTTCATGGAAAGTAACAACCAATTACTTATATGTTCATGGAAAGTAACAACCAATTACTTATAATTATGTTCATGGAAAGTAACAACCAATTAATTATATGTTCATGGAAAGTAACAACCAATTAATTATATGTTCATGGACAGTAACAACCCATTAATGATATGTTCATGGACAGTAACAACCCATAAATGCTATGTTCATGGAAAGTAACAACCCATTAATGATGTTCACATTAACTTATTTGAACTTAAATGAAGAACAACACATTCAAGGCTAATATTTTTATATTTACAAAAAAAAATCCCTTTTCAATAGTACACATTACATTTTTTTATATTGGAGAAAAATGAAAATTAATTAAATGCTTGAGTTAAGTATTACATGAACATTAAACTGATCAAATATTCTAATATAATGTGCACAGTAGCTATTTATTACTTCATGCAGGCAAGCATTTACGAGTCTGGTTCCCTGTTACAGAGTTATGCTGGTTGCGGGTTACAGAGGTATTCTGGTTCTCATGTTACAGGGTTATGCTGGTTCCCTGTTACAGAATTATGCTGGTTACCTGTTATAAAGTTATGTTTGTACCATGCTTTCTATCAGTTTTAAATGATTGTAACTCTGAATTTCCTGAACTTAGCTCAAAACCAGAAAGAGTAGATGCTGTAGCAATGGTTTCATAAACATTTACTTGGCAGCCCTTTGTCAGGACGGACAGGTGAAGTTCAGAGCCTGGATTCAGACCATTAATTGACATGACTGCTGAACAAATAATGTAAGGGAGGTAATAATGATTGACTAGCAGATAAATATAAAGAATGGGAGGTAATAATGGCTGACTAACTGACCAAACAGCTGAACGAAGGTAATAATGAGTCTAAATGACCAGACTGTAAGGGAGGTAACAATACTGGAGTGTAAACTAGAAGTTAAACCACAGACATATTTGTTATTATGTCTGTGGTTAAACTAACACAAGGATAACGCTGTCTTCAGATTGACTAGTTTTATCTTTCTTTTCACTGTTTCACAGAATTAATATTTAACTGCCTATATTAGGCTATATTATTTTTGTTTGATTAACCATGTACTTTAGACAGCATTTGTTTAGCACCATTTTAACCAGGGAGTAACTATACAGGGAGGAGAAATGGGTTCATAAACGCTCTAGTTTATCGATTTATGTAGTCGCGCTAGAACGCTGCCATTTGCTGTTTTATCGATACAGGTAAGTCGATCGTAAGCACGTTACATTTGAAAAGTTAAAATTTCAGCCAACATCCAAAATAGGCAGTTTTTACAGCCTCTATTTACGGCTTTCTGTTATAATCAACATCACGAAATTACCTTCTTGACAAAGATAAATATGTCTACTATTCACTTTTTGTTATTATTAATGCCTAATATAACCTTACTTTGTATCTCGTTTGCAATAGCTATACACCATTCTTAATTCAAAAAATTCAAAAAAAATTCAGCTGATATCTCAGGAGAGGCATTTTCATCACCTCTTTTTAGGCTTCGTCTTATAATCACCACCGTGAAATTACCTTCTTGACAAAGATAAATATTTCTACTATTCACTTTTTGTTATTATTAATGCCTAATATAACCCGTAGTCACGCGCGACAACATAAAACGGCAAAACGGTCGGTCCGAATCTCCTCCCTGTATACTTACTGATTGTAACAGATGTATAACCGCAAGGTGTTCAGGAAGGAAAACGTGTATGATTTAGGAGAATAGGAAGGCAGTACATCAAAAGGTAATTGTGCATGATTTAGAAGGAATAAGATGGGAACTGTCCGATTTAGGAGGAATAAGAAGGACTCTACATATTTACGGTAAAATGGTGATTTTCAGAAGTATATCTGAAGGTCTCACAAATCCGAACTACATGAGTCGATCAGGTGTAAAATTAGGAAACCGTTTTGTATTCAAATAACTTTGATCACTTCATTACCATTTTAAGAATTCTCAGTTTCAACCTTAAGGCCCAAGTAACAGTAGGATTACAGCTATGATAATAAATCTCTTCCATGAGTCAAGACTGCAGAGTGTGAACAGTTCTTTAGGTGAATGTACCGTGTTTACGCTTCACACAATCTTTCATACAAACAGGTGACTGTTTTATTCACACAGCCAATCTAAGTTTCTACCCCTTATATGGGTGTGAAATGTGAATTCCCGTTATGACCTAATCTCAAAAACCTAGACCCAATGGACTCCAGTAACCCTTCCTCTGTCTAGCGCTCGTCAACCATGACAAATAACGCTACATCCGCACCTGTGTACCCAATGATCCTATTTTAAACAGTGTATTGGACTTTGGTGGATTATAAAGTTTGACTAGATAATCAGAATTAGCATCACCCACAGAGAAAACATACAAATTATTGTTTCCCACTTTTCAAAACCAAAAAAAACACTATATATCATCTCGATAATATCTATTTTTCGAGTGCTCAATGCAACTTGTACCATCCTCTTCCTTATTTATATGTAGTTACACCGGTTTTGCATTGAAATCTCAATTTCAATTCATTGCCATGCATGTATAACTTTTTTTCTTAGAAACAGACACATCTCTTATGCAGTGCATTGCTGTTACATAACAAAATGCTGTGCATTATGGTACATCACAATAAATATACTGTTGTGCATTACAGAAAAACAGAAAAGCTGCAGTCTGCTGGCATCCATAGCACTATCTTTTACCTGTAGCAGACATAAATCAGAGAAAAGCTATATACAATGTTTTGGAGCAACAATGCATCACTGAAAGATGTTTACAAAGTTGAGATTTACAGGCATGTGTACATGTACATCAGTTCGGAGACTGATGGAGTTCATCCGAGGTTATGACTGATAACGCATGCTTTTCTATACTAATAAAGTAACTGAGCTGCTTCAAGCCTTTCCTAACAATCAAAACTGTCCCAAAGACTGGAGTTAACTGATGGAACACTCATTTGTTTTTTTGTGTTTGTTTCTTGCAGATGGAAAATCAAGCCAATTACACATAATGCTTTCTACATTGGCAGGTAAAGACAAATTTGTCCTGCTTGAATTAAACACACTGATGGGAGATTATCATTATTCATTAAAGGGACACATCATGGCAATTTTGAAGTATTTATCAAGCATTAAAATCATCCCTTTGATTTTTTAACCCTTAGCCACTACATATATATATAATGGACTGTTCTTTCTTTGAATAAAGACCATTCCATTTTAATTTTATATGTAAGTAACATATTCTATGTTACAAAGGGGTGTTAAAGGGAAAATGACTGATCAGCAGCCAGACATTGTAAACCCTGATCAGCCTGCGATTACTCACAGGCTGATCTGCTTTTACAATGGACGCAAAGGCTATTATAGTCGTGCTTAGCGGGTTAAGGGTTAATCAAGTATTTGTTCCCCTTTAAACCTAACTTGCAATATATATGTTGGAGTTTTTCAATTTTTTCTTCGTTATTCTACCTTAGGTATAAATATATTATTGGTCAATATAATTAATAATTAGCAATATGCAAACAATTTGCTTTTAAATTTTTTAAATAATTATTAAAATAATGATCTACAAGTTGAGTAGAAAAACTAATGGGAAGATGTGTGTTTGATTTCAATTTGTCCATTTAACGTAACGGGTTTGCCAATTTATAATACTCTAAAATCTGAAGTATAAGCTTTTGGATTTATTTTTTTAAATTTATTAAAATCACCGATATCTTGATGCAGCTGAGTTAGAATGGTTTCAGAGGTCAGTGATGGTAACTATGGACAATGGGTATGATGATTATAGGTGGTTGTCATGGTAATGGCAAAACAATATGGCGGACAACATGGTTACGGTTGCCAAGGTTACCTCATCGTCATCCCAATTTCTACGTCGTCTGGAGCGAAAGCTAGATGTTTCCTGTGTTGGGAAAATACAAAGATAAAGAACAGTGTATGCAATAAAATAAAATATAAGATTAAAAACTTAAAATGTGTCCACCAAGTGATGGCGTCTGCTGACATTTGTCGTAAAGACAGTTGATTGTTTGTTAGAGGCTTTCCCAGTTTGTGCAAACTTGACCGTTTTATAACAACAGCTTTAGAACACTGAATGCTCAAAAAAATGCAGTTGAGTAATTTGTCAATAAATGTTACCCCTGATAAAATTATAGACCTGCAGAAAAAGTAGCTTGTCTGATTCCTTAATGTACAAATCAATTTGAAAAGAATCTACACATAAAAAAAAATCTACAGTAATTATTAAAAGGTTACAAATTCGTATATGTGTAAGTGTGTTTAACATACTCGAAATTACAGGATTAATGTTTCTTTAACATTTAATATTTGTATATTATATACCCACAAAACATGTAACGAACCTTAACACCTATGCAAATAATTCAAGTTTCATTTTAATAAACTTATGATTACATGCCAGGGCAATTAGCAATTATTTTATTTCTATCACATGCAAAACGATGTATGCTATTCATTTAACTACTTCAGATAGACCCTTACTACTGTATCCGCAACTCAGGTATTATACTTATCTGATCATATCTGTTATTAACATCAGCATCAAATTTGATGTTCACATTAAAATCATGTAGTTTTTTTATACCCAAAAAGCAGGTTTACATCAAAAGCATCCAGCCGACAAATGTGCAAAGTGTTCCTTAGAGAATCTACTTCCAAAGTTGAAATGTTGTTTATTATATTTTTAAATAATTTTCCTAAATGTCATCAATCTTACAAAGTGTGTCTTTTTATTTCTCTGCATTAGACGCATATTTTAATCAAAATCTTCTTAGCTACTCAGTAGCTACTCATTTGCTACTCAGTTGGTAGAACGTTTTTTTTCTCCAGATTTTTGGCTGTGTCAACCCAAGACACGGCAAGACAAGCCAATCCAGGTAAATATCACGTAGGTGGCAAGGAAATTGGCAGATGTATTGAAAACACATTTATAAACCTGGCACGCTTTGCTATTTGTGATTGTGAATACAATTGCTCCAACGTTTTTGTAATTTTGCCGGATTGGCACTTTTATCCCGATCGCTTATATACCGAGTATGAAACGAGGCCTCACAGTTTATTGTAAAAACAGTTGTTAACTCGAGACAATTACATAAAACTGTAAAGAGCCAAGTAGCAGACAACAAAAAGCTTAATAGATTTGGAAAAATGTTCAAAGATTTTCATAGGCTAAAGTGTTAAAGGCCAAGGTTGAGTATAAAAACCAAAAATCGCCCCAGAGAAACTTTTCTGATTATTTTATGCATTATGCTGTTCGGAGAGGTTTAATCAAAAATTTCTAAATAATAAAGCATTTTTAAACCATAAAATTTGGCAGGTAAATACATTAAACATTACCCTAACAGTTATACAAATTTATCAAAAAATTTATATAAAATATTTATTTTCTATACTTTCTAGAACAAAACTTTAATTCCTAACTGTCAAATTTTGAATGTTGGTGCATCTGTTAATAGCTGCACCTGTAAAAATAAGATCAGTGATTGGTCAGAATGATACTGAAGCAGACGAAATGCTAACGGTAGGGTATACTGAACACTGGGCATACAGACAACAACAGTTGTATTGTAACAGAGTGAAAAAAATAAGATCAGTGATTGGTCAGAATGATACTGAAGCAGACGAAATGCTAACGGTAGGGTATACTGAACACTGGGCATACAGACAACAACAGTTGTATTGTAACAGAGTGAAAAAATATAGTTTTGTCAAAATGTTCAAAGATTTTCATTGGATAAAGTGTTTTGTCGTTTTATTGATTTTTTGTATTTGAAAGAAAAATATATATAACAGATAAAGCATTTATACCATGTTCAAGTTTTATGGATGTGAACCAACATCTTGTAAATTCAACTTGATACTTAACAGTTGCTTGCAGTTTATTTTGAGCTTGCAGAAGAACTCTACCACAGTGAAATCATTTGTAATTTCCATTTATAAATATTTGTGCTCGTTCACAAAACAATCCCAATCAATCCCAACCAGCCATGTTTATATTTTAAGAGGTAAAACTATCACACATTCAAGTTGTTTGTAAAAAGCGTACATTTCGTGTTTGTTTACTTTTTTATATATATTTATTTCCTCCTCTCCCAAGAGTTATATCATTATTTTATAAGCGAAGTATCAGAATTACCTCCCATATATTAAAAACATGAAAACAACTATAAATCTATTGCTTTGAACAAATTTGTTGTTTGGCATCGACATGAATTGCCGATTCTGTCACTGTTTAAAAAACGATGAAATGTGTTAACAAACGATTGTTATTTTCAAACAAAAACATTCCAAATTTCGTAATTTTAAAATTACTCATTTTCATTGAAATGAGAATGATTTTCGATAACCTATACAAGTATGTTCCCATCGTATTTGCTTTATATTTATCACTGACTTTATTTACAAATGACTTTGTAGCATTAATATTGTTCATATCTATGTCCTTTTGTCATTGACCCCGAACATACACAGCTTTGTATCTCGTCTATGGAAACGACGTATTTTATGTGCTGAATTTATTTTGCTCAGTTTATAATTTGTATTTGTCATTAACTTCTTGTTTTTATTAGTTTTAGAGAAGTTATAGTGAAATACTCATATTTATTTATGTTTAATACTGTTGGCATTACCTCTGTTGGTGTGTCGTCTTCTGTACCACGACGGCGGTTCCGTCGGGAACTGTAGTCGTCGGTAGGTGTGATGTCGGTGCTCTCTCTGCAAAGGTAGAAAAGTGTATCAATTATTTTTTATTCTTTGGGATTCCTTACCATAATCAGCATTATGTGGTAGTATACAAGTATATAATTATTTAATATGGATTGGTATTACATGTTGGAATAAGGGAAAAGTTCACACACAAAGGAAGGAAGGACAAACAAATGAGCAGGAATGTGTAAAATATGGTAACATACATATATATATATATGTGGATTGGGGAGGATTTGTCATATGTTAATGTGATTTTTATTAAATTAAACACAGCACACATTTGACTAATTATATACCTTTTAATTTAAGTTCCAATTAAGTGTCTGCACTATAAATGCAGTGTTAAGTACAACACATATGGAAGATGAAAACGAAGTTAGAATTTGCTAATGTTGACTTTAAATCAACAGAAACCAATCTTTACCAAAAAGTATTACATAACATTTGGTAGGTTTTTACTATTTAAACAACCCATATTCTTATCTGTAAATGTTAAACACCAGATGCCCTTTTATCCAAATTCTAGAAAATATCTGCTGATATATAATAAATTAACAAGAAGTGTTAACCACGGCCTGCACATTATCAGTTAGTTTTTGCCATTCAATTACAAGTCAATTATAATCAACTTTTCTTGGCAAATAAATTTCACATTTTGATTTTTTTACAGTTCATACAGGATGTTAAAATTCATTTTAATTTATGTTTTAATACTGGCAAACTAAATTGTACCACATGACATGTTTAATTATTTTAGTACAGACGGACCAAGGAAAAGAGACCTGGGCCATGACAGCGAGGAGCCATGATATTGAGGGGCCATGCCACTGAGGGTTCATGGCATTTACGGACCATAACATTGAGAGGCCATGATTTTGAGGGGCCATATCATTGAGGGGCCATGTCATTGAGGAGCCATGCCATTGAGGGGTCACATTTACAGACCATACCATTGAAAGGTCATGATTTTGAGGGGCCATGTCATTGAGGGGCCATGCCATTTGAGGGCATTTATGGACACAACACTGAGGGCCATGACAATTAGGGGGCATGCCATTGAGGGGTCACAACTTAAACTTAAGGTACCATATTGAAGGCATAACATTTAGGGGCCATGACATTGAGGGGTCAATACTACTGAGAGGCCATTACATTGCAAAGCCATACTTAGGTGCCATGATATTGAGGGGTCATGATAGTGAAGAATAAAGAATGAGATCAGCAAATTATTTTGAAGCTAATGTGGGAGTTGACATCCGAGTAGGGTTCCAACCCACACTGAACAGTGGTCTAAAGTTTTGAGTCATAAATCATAACATTTGTATCCTGACCATAGACCATGTAGCTACAGAGGTGCCATGTGAACTTAAAATCTCAGATGAATGAATGAGCTGTCAGAAATTACGATAACAGCGACTTCTCTCAAAACAGATTTACAAATGTTGGAATTGTAGAGATAAAAGACAACATATCCGTAGAAAAGATATTCCTTATCTTCTAGACTGCCTACGAATCTGTTACTATCTTATCTGTATGTTTTTGAAAAGACACGAAAACCTGTATTTGAAAATGCATTAACTTTCCGGTACTTTGAAAATAATACATTTGTTTGATTCACAAACTTTCTGAAACTGAAAAGTTATACTAACTGATCACCCTCCTGTCATTAAGAGATCAAGATTTGTTGTTTCAAATGATCAAACATTTATGAAATCAAGCTTCAGGTTCATTAAAACTATGGTAAGATTAATAGTTTTGGTGACCATTTTGGTGGCCATCTTGAATTTCTAACTTCAATGATGAGCAAGCATTATTTGGACTCACAACATGCCTAAATATTAAGGGTTAAAACAAATCCAGAATCAAGTTCTCACTCATTCAAAAGGAATAATTTCACTTCAAATATATTTTATCATGCAATTACTGGGAAACACACAAAAGAAAATTATCAAAATAAGTGGCCCGGACCAAAATCATGTAACCTCATATATAAAACATTCAACACTTGATACGTGCCACCGAGTTCCGTCGGTGTGTCCTTGGGCAAGACACTTTCCCTTAGCCTCGTCCGTTGGATGGGGACGTAAACCGGCCGGTCATGTGTATCGGTCTATCCTCCGAGCACGTTAAAGAACCATAGGAATCTATTCGATAATAAGAGTAGGGAAGGTTCCCGGATTCCTACGTATCCTTCCCCTCTCTCTGGGGCGGCTCTAAATAACCTATACTGTGTTGATGAGCCGTTAAACAACATTCAATTCAATTCAACACTTGATACCAACTTCATTTTGGTTAGTACTGTTCTCTTGCATCTTACCAAAGCATACTCTGCCCCCCCACACCTGACTCTAAACATGGGTGGGGTGGGGGGACTCCCCACAACGGCTCCAACACCTATGCACTTAATATAAATGCACAAAGTTTTTGTCTGGGCTATCTTACTAGATCAGGAAAACAGCATAAAAGAGAAAAGTTGACTTTCAAGGTCACAAACATTATTTTAAGTGCTTCATGTCATCAACAGTAATAATAATAATGATATGAGTGTGGTTCACAGTCATGAAGTTTATACCACTAAAAACAGCTAATAAATTACAGCAGTTTGAAAATAATGATGGCCACCTGACTACCAGAATGAACCATCTTGACTAATTTATGTGTCAGTTATGACATCAGCATTATATTTTGAGAGATCAAAGTCAAAATTAGCACATTTTATACTGAGGTTACAAACTGTTGTCTGAAGGTTAAACAGTGTAAGACTTTTATGAATATATTAATATTTACACCTGCTATAATAGTATATGTCAGGTGATTAAAGCGTTCTGTCAATATAGGATTTGTATTGGGGCTGCATCAGTAAAGACTGGCTCAAGACAAGGGGCCAAAACGTATATGGTTTCATTTACCTTCCTTCACCAGCACAATTATATGCAACCACACAACAGGTAATTGTTTTTGTACTTAAGTGTAAATAGTTCATGTGGTGTATACTCATGTGACAGCATAGAATATGAGTGAAATAACAGTTATGTAACAGAAGATAGAATGTAACATGTCTTATGTGCTAGCTGATAGTGGTATAAGTACTTACTATGTAATAGCAGAGTTTGACATGTACTTATGTGCTATCTGATAGTGGTATAAGTACTTACTATGTAATAGCAGAGTTTGACATGTACTTATGTGCTATCTGATAGTGGTATAAGTACTTACTATGTAATAGCAGAGTTTGACATGTACTTATGTGCTAGCTGATAGTGGTGTAAGTACTTAATATGTAATAGCAGAGTTTGACATGTACTTATGTGCTAGCTGATAGTGGTGTAAGTACTTAATAGGCAATCGCCGAGTCCGTTTGTTTGTTTGTATGGTGTTTCACGTCATCTTCAACACATGTAAGGTTATACATGATGGTCAATTTTTTTGTGGTGGAGACGACAGACCACCCACTTTTACTGGGTAGAACCAGTACTGTACACCTCCCACCATCCGTAAGAATAGACACTTCCTTGTAACATGAATTTATATGATAGCATATACTTATGTATAGAGAGTAAAAATGTACTTATCCATAGAAGATAGTGTAACATGTACTTATGTATGTACTTATCCATAGAAGATAGTGTAACATGTACTTATGTATGTACTTATCCATAGAAGATAGTGTAACATGTACTTATGTATGTACTTATCCATAGAAGATAGTGTAACATGTACTTATGTAGAGAGTGAACACAAATAATCATTTGCATATTATGTGAAAGAGAAAGTAACATGCAATTATGCGACAGAGTGGTAAACATATCTTTTGTGATCGTGATTAACATGTACTTGTGTGATAGACAAAATTATATGTACTTATGTGAGTGTCACCTCATATGAACGTATGTGATTGTCACATGACATGTAGAGTTTTGTGATTTGTTCTTATGCTTTAAGAGAGATAATTCAGCAAAAAGATTATATGCAATTTTGTTCTATAATATCTACAATTTAACTCAAATAGTTTCATCAGTTAAATGAGTTTAATTAATCGGACTTCATAAGGCACTTAAAATGGAAGAATACAGAATAGAAACAATAGAAATGAGATGCACATATAATACGTTATGACAAAGATTTGTGTTATCTGTCATGGAAAATGAATGTTCAAGATTTAAGGTCAGCCATCTTGCCTGGTTCTTCCCTCGCGCCTTTCACGTCTTCTCCTCTCCAGGTCGTCTTCACCGTTCACTGTTGCCACGCTCGATGCTCTAAAGGGAGGTAAATCACACATGGTAAGAGTTAGCACACACTGGCAGGCATTTAGTGGGTTTGGCACTTCAAAGGAATGACATTATTTGTCAGACACAAAAACAGATGCAATGGATAGTAGTAAACAATTAATGTATTATACCAATGGGTAAATAATGGGTAAATAAATTTTTTGTATAGAAATTATTTATAAATTGTAAAATGGAGACAAACTTGGCTACAACGTTATTGTTCAAACTAGACAAGATGGATGGTTTCCTAACTTACTACATTGACTATCGTTGCTCAATTTGCAAGCCTTATTGAAACTTTTGAAAACATGCAACCCAATTAACTGTACTTCCTTCGATTAAATGGGGTAGATGACATTGTACTCGAGCATAAGGATATGATATTAGCAGTAACTGCTTAAATATCGAAAAACAAACACCCATCCTATCATGTATCTGAAACATTTGGGATACTTGCCCACCGTCTGCTTTTTTTCCCTCCAAAATGTTAAAATTTGCACACACAACAAAAAAAAGTATACCTAGTGGAAATAATTAGCCAACATTTTAAGAGAAGTTGTTTACAAGATGTCAGTTTCACCTTCCACCCTATTGCCAGTGTTACCAGGATATAAAACCTGTCTGTATTCACCTCTAAACAGAGTTTAATTATCATTTTATTTATTGCCCAAGTGTTTTTTCTGCAATTTTCAATTTAATGCTGAGTCTGCAATATGTTGAACCTCAGATGAAAGGACGCTTTCCATATGTGGTGTTTTTTTCTTCAAATAAAGACTAACTAGATAGTCAGGACCTTCAACACAAGGTCCATGCCAAATTATATTAATACTGTTTAGTCTCTATATTAGAATTAGTAATTTCATCAGACTCTTAAAGAATGTCCTACGAAGTTGGTATAATCAGTAAAAACATGAAATCGCTTGTTTTAAAGGCCGGGGTTTACTTGTAGCAAGGCTAAAAGCACTATGGGTAAATTTGAACTTTGTAGCAGACAACAAAATATAATTTTAGGATGTAGCATTATTAAATATTGAATTGATTTCATATTTTACTGATCAAATCTCCATACATTAAAGAACAATTGTGCCAAATTTCAATTTATTCAGTGAGGCAGGGATGTCTAAATTTGTATCTTTTTTCTTCAACTGCAATGCTTATAGACAGTGTAGTGTATTGCAAAAAAGTAGACATTTTCTCTTGATTCTGCTTTTATAGTACGACTCTGGTTGGACTTAAAAGTTTATAACATTAGGTGTAAAGTATTAGCAACTTTTTACTTAACAAGACATGCATTTCTGACTGCGTATGTTTAAGCAATAGTCTCAAATCAGTTTAAATTTACTCCTATTCTATTTAAATGAATGCTTTTTTCCCCCGTTCGCTTTGTAAAATAGAAAGTTGAACTCTGATATATGTTGGGCATGAAGCAAGCCAAGGGCATATGAAGAATTTTTTTTTTTTTTATAAACTTAATCAAAATTTCTTATCAACACCCTGTTAAATGATCAAAGAATGATTTATTGCTACCATTATCAAAATTAAAATTCTATTTTAGGCCATTTCCAGTTATTTCTGAACCACCTACATTCCAGACGCAGATTATGAACCTTCTGTAGTTCAACAGACTACACTATAACATAGAGCATCAAAAACACTCTAGCAAGGAATTTGAATTACTCCATCGGGTTGCCATGGCAACTCTGGCAAAGGGCCATAACTCTAGTTAACTGTCATTAGCTCAGTCTGTAGAGAGGTATGTAGAAGATAGACACTAACCTAGTGCCAGTACCACTGATAAAATATGAAATTACAAGCCTCTCCTTCCAATAACTTTCTCGTCAATGGTGGGCACAACAAAAATAAAATTGGACACTCAATAAAAGTCAAATAAAAGACTCTTTATGAAATTATTAATTTATAAATTTGTTTCCCAAAATGTATATTTTCAAAAAAATCAATAAAAAAAAAAATCAACAATTTGAGTGTGGTGGAGATTATATCCTTTGTAGTAACGATTTATCTCCAGAAATCCCTAATTAAATGTTAATTCCTTCCTGTTTTTTATTCTACAAACATTCCGGATGGATATGATGTGATATTCATCAATAAAATTCCTGGTTCTGATTGCCTGTAAGTACATTTAATCATATTCATACAAGAACTGCATCCTGGGATGGAGTCATAATTACCAGTATATATATGTTCATCTGTTTGCAATCGGCTGGTGAGATAAGCATGGTCTTTGATGTAAAACATTATTTACAGAAACATCCAACATAGATATAAACAACAGAAGGGAACAGGGCCAGAAACAGGATCTGGTGACACCAAGACGGTTTAGGCGTTTTAGAGATAAGATCTTTGTTGTACTATGGCATGGCTAGTGAATAGCGCGGTGGACTTGAAACCAGAGGACTTTCGTTGAGGCCTCACCGGTGCCATCGTGTTTCGCCAGTGTGTTATAGGGCAAAATACATTCTCCGTAGCCTCGTCCTTCAAATGGGGATGTAAACCATGCGTTGCCATGTACCAGTCTAATAATTCCTCTGAACATGTTGAAGAACCATAGGAATTCATTCGTTAATAAAAGTAGGGCCAGTTCCCATATTCCTATGAATCCTTACCCTCTTTGAGGCGGACCTAAGTAACCTTTAATGTATTGACGAGCCTTTAAACAACATTCAATTGTTGTGCTTGAAATGTCAACAAATATCATGCAACTGAATGGTTATTCTGTTTGATTGTTTAAAGTTTTGTTAGTTGAACTTCTTTCCAGGTCAAGAATTACCCGATCAAGGTACTGTGACAGTGAGCTTTGAACTAAAAGACTGCCAGTTGACTGTGACCTTAAAACTAAAATGATTGATGGAGGACTGTGACCTTGAGCTTGTAACTAAAACATTGCCGGATCAACTGTAACCTTGAGCTTTAGCTAAGACTATTTCCTAATCACAGATTAAAATAGTTGATCTGTCTCAGTGTTCATTCTGACTACACCATGATAGGGGTGGGGATTATTTCCTAATTAGAGACTATCATTAGTTGAACATTGTGATTCCAACATGATAGGGGTGGAGACATTTCCTAATCACAGACCTTCATTGTTGATCTGTCTCGGTGATGTTCATTCTGTATACACCATGATAGGGGTGGAGATTATTTCCTAATCACAGACGTTCATTATTGATCTGTCTCGGTGATGTTCATTCTGTATACACCATGATAGGGGTGGAGATTATTTCCTAATCACAGACCTTCATTATTGATCTGTCTCGGTGATGTTCATTCTGTATACACCATGATAGGGGTGGAGATTATTTCCTATCAGAAACCTTCATTAGTCTATCGGTCTGGGTGTTCATTCTGACCACACCGTGACAGGGGGTCGAGACTATTTTCCTTCGTTTATTGTGACCAAGGCTTGGAAATTTCAAATTGCCAATTGGCCTGAGATCCCCGGTCCGGTAGATCTACCCCTACTCCCTGAACCAAGACCCCCACCCCTCACCACACCGATGCCACCTAAACTGAGTATGCAGCACCCCTATCAACGGAAGACATCGAAAACAATGTTTCTTTCAATCATTATTTCAACAATCAAAATGCACTCATGAAAAATTAAAAACATACAATTCATTATCTACTAATTAAAAATTAAAGCAAACATGTTAAACAGCTACTTGAAGAATAGAGGTGCAAAATGCATGCATACATGGAGGCCATTCTTTCTTCTCGTTCTTTTCGCCGCTTTGCCAATCGTTCCTGGATGTCAGCATGAAGTTCTTCAGGTGATTTGGTGCTGTTACGTAAACTTCTATACCATGCAAGAACATGCAAAAAAACAAACATTCACAATGCAGTCACATGGTACGGCCAATTAGCATATCACAGTGTTAGAATTAGCATAATTAGCAGTCAATAGTCAATTTCATATAAGTGAGAAGATGCTGATATTACTGAGGTATCATACAACCAAATGTATATACTACATTAGAGCTACCATTGTCCACTAATAATTGCCTCATACAGACAGGCCCTAATCCATTTAAGTACTCCAAATGAATGGGAAATTAACGCAGAATTAACATGAATGGAACGATGCACAATAAAGAACTGACTGCAAAATGAATGCTGAGTGCATGTTTTGCTGAGTGCATGTTTATTAATGAAAAATAAACGATGAATGCATTTTTTAAAATGTGTGCAAATGCATTTTACTTATTCGGATATCTCTATTTTTATCCAGTTAAAAAACTATTGTTTAATAACTATAAGTGGTGTTGCTATTTTAAAATGCTGCGGGCTAAACAGGATATTGACCTTTTTCTTTATTTATTTCCTGTAGAACATGACAATCTTGATTTTTAGCTCGACTGATCAAAGATCAGCAGAGCTTATGCCATGGTGCGGCATCCGTGATTCGACGTCCATCGTCCGTCCGTAAACTTTTTTTGTGGCGATTACAGACAACTTAACAGAAATGTTGCTCTTGATGTCTAGTTGATCTTAGCAAAATTTCAGGTCCGACGGAAATGGCCGCCATGGCTAAAAATAGATTTTAAAAAAACAAGTTTGTAGCGACTACTTCGTGAAAACTATGTGATATTAATATTGGACTTTTTTCGAAAATGATCAGCATGACATGATATTGGTCCTTGTTGAAAATTATTTTGATGCGGCATTAAACATGGCCACCAGCAGATATCTTTGTTTACTTACAGTTATAATTATAGTAAAAATTTGAAGTCCGCTACTCCTCTGAAACTACTTCACAGATTTTCATGAAACTTCACAGGAATGCTGATCTAGATATCAGAATCTATCAGTAAAGCTTCAAGGTCATTGACCTCTTGTTTAAAAACTTGCGGTGTCCCGCTAGTTTGTCTACATAACTTGCAAATTGTTCAATCATTAATGTTCATTATAAGACTATTTCAAAACAAATTGGTTTTGTATATTACTAAATGTTCATTATACTGCACTAATAATATATTTGTACATATGATTGAATGACAAAGAAAAAAAAATGAAAAATGAAATATTTATCTAATTATAGGCAAGCAGGTTTAAAGTCAAAATGATACAGAATTAATAAATCGTACAGAATTAATAAATCGAGATGCTCATTTTTAATCTTGATTAAACTTCAAGATTGCCATGGGTTTGGTTGGGTTCCAACTTGCAGCCTTTAATGAACAAAGATTTTTGTTTATTATCGTCAAAGGCATTTATAAACACGACTGAATGCTTTTCAAAAAAATGCACTTAAACACATGAAAGGCAAACAGAATGCAAATAGAACGCAAAAAATGAGAAAACCGAAATGCAAACTTTTGTTGGTTCTTGAGCAGATATACTTCATATGTAACAATGGCTGCCTCGAATGTAACTATTATGGTTGCTTCATATTTATATGTCTATAGTTATTATAGCTAGTTAATCAAAAAACCTCCTTTATTTGATACAAGTACTGTATTCCGTCTAACAAGGACACTGAATTATGAAATATTCTGAATAATTGTCATTTCAAAATTCGGCGTGCCGCAGCCAGGAATTGAACCACGGACCTCTTGCTTTCCAGGCAAGTATGCTTACCATTACACCACCACGCCTTCTGATAATTGAATGACAATTATTTTGTGTATAATTTGTCATACAACTATCGGATGGCGTGGTGGTGTAATGGTAAGCATACTTGCCCGGAAAGCAAGAGGTCCGTGGTTCAATTCCTGGCTGCGGCACGTCGATTTTTGAAATGACAATTATTCTGAATACTCCTTTATTTGTGTACTAAGAAATTGTACATTTACACTGGGAGCTACACTTGTAAGAGGGAAAAAAATGTCGAATCTTACAGATGCGGAAGGTATACAGTACTGGTTCTATTCAGGAAAAATTGGGTGGCCTGCATCCACAACGAAAAATAGACCTCCATAACTATATAGCCAAAAATGTGCTGAAAATGGCGTAAAACACCAATCAAACAACCCTCCCTGGATTTACTCATTGCATACTATATATGTATTGACAGATTATGTGCTTATCGTTAGAAGCATAGTTAAATAACTATTAACATATGTCCAGGCCTCCAATACAGGTTTTACTGCTATTAACCAGTAGTTAATACAAGCAATTACTGACCCTGGCATGACCCCAGCATGATTGCATCTGCTTGATTATCATCACATCTGGCAAATCTAATGCACTATCTTCATAATATGTCATCACTGATTATCAAGCATAATTTATCATGTAGTGGTAGAACTAAAGAAAATGGCCTTGTTTTGCCTGCAACACAAGGACTACAGAAACTGCCTGTGTTTTCCTGATGTTCCATGCAATTGACATGTCCCCAGTACTTAGATATCTCCGCCCTATTGTTGATGTCTGAGTATATTGACAATAGTTTATATAACATGGTTATACACATGCTGTTGTTTGTCGGATTTTGTGGATAAATGATTGACAACTGGCAACATGTTAATTAATACAGGACTCCAAACATACCAACATTATCTGTTTGTAATTAATGACTTATGATGAGGGGGAATTATTGCATTCAACATTCATAAATTTATTCATAAAGTCACACATAATACATTTCTCTTTCAGATTAGAAAATTGCTGATTACCACATTTTAAAAGTGGTGCATCCGGAATTTTGTTTTAGAAGAATTTAAAACGTTGTAGTCAATCAACACTGTCCATAAGTAAGCAGATATTGAGCATAACCAAATAACTGTCTGACTTTCAGTGAAATGTATACACGAAAACTTGAGCATAGACCCAAAGAAGTCTGTAATAGTACATTCGTGAATTTGAAGAAAAAAAGTTTGAATTATTATTTGTAAATAATGTGGGACCCACATTATTTACCTTTTCTGCTGATCACATGACTGCCGTTACCGCATTAGCTTTTCTACATAGTATGTATTGCATAATATGTATAGCGCGCTTAGCTCAGTCAGGAGGACGTTGTTTATCTCACGCTCACTATTATTACCCGCGAGTGTAATTTTAGTTTGGGCCGTGAGTTCAAACGCACAAAGCGGCACTTCCTTTTTTTGTACCGCGATTGAATTCCGTTAAACAATCATGCATTTAATTAGTAAATATTCAATAATGTTTAGTGTATAATGTTCGTGAACATAATTAAGTGTGCGTTTTATAAGCTAAAAGTTACGGACACAGTCCCTTTAAACATGTTCCACCAATTCCAGATTAAAACTTGATACATTATGTTGTCCCGTCTTATTCCATTAAGCGATGGGAAAGCTTATATTAGCAGGATTTTATAAATGATATTTAGACAATAAAACACGTTTAAAAACATTTCTTATCTGAAAAATGCGATAACCTGTATAAAATTACTTATTAAATGTTTTAATTTTACAATATGCAAACTTTTTAAACTGAAATTAAGGTTTTATTTCATACCCCAGCCCGTCTCCGCTGTTTGGAGAAGAGGTTGGATGGGGTATGAAAGTTAATACTCTGACAAAGTAATGTCAATCAAAACAAAGTGTTAGCATGGTTTTGTTAAGGTCTAAAATTTTAAATTCCTGATTTTTAAATGAAATCAGGCAAAAAACAAATGAAATCCGATGTAAAAAGCTAAAATTTACCCTGGTGTGATTTTACTGCGCAATATGAATTTCCTCAAAATAATTGAAGTGCAATTTTTAGGCTCATTATTTTATTGTGCCTTTTAAACCTTAACCCTCTAAGCGTGACTATAATAGCCTTTGCGTCCACTGTAAACCCAGATCAGCCTGTAACTCGCAGGCTGATCAGGGTTTACAATGTCTGGCTGCTGATCAGTCATTTTCCCAACAACACCCCTTTGTCACATAAATGGAATGGTCTTAATTCAGAGAAAGAACAGTCCATTATATATATATGTAGCAGGTTAAGTGTATCATTATTTGTCAAGACTCCAAGACCCAAACCAATAGCCTAATGTAACCCTTTAAAGAGGCACTACCTATATCTACGCGATTTTTAATGTAAAATATTAAATACTCAATATTACTGCATTTATATGTATACAAAGCTATTTTATGAGTATTCTAAGAAGAAACATGGTTCGTATTCCAGTTCTGTAAATTATTAATTATGATCAAAACAATATCTTGAATAAAATGCTGCCCAGCCATTTATTCCTGCCGGAGAACTATGAGTTTTTACCATTTTCTCGGACATGCGCAAAGCGATTACAAACTATTCGGCGCAGTTCCGATAGCAAACGAATCGATCGGAACTCTTCGCTAATCAGACGAGGTAGTTCCGATTGTAAACGAATAAGATCGAAAAATCTCCGCAATCGGCTTGTCTAAAACAATTACGAATACAATTTCAAAAATCCGATCTTTTCAACCCTGTTTTTCCCCAGCAAAACGCATATTACATTGGGTGAAATTATTGCCATTTACCTTTTTCATAGTCCTCTTTATAATTAAGTAAAGTTTATATCAATTGGTGGACAAAAAGATATAGGTAGAGCCTCTTTAAATTACATAGGTGTATTTGTAAAATTTTGTTTGCCCGACATTATTTAATTTTTATTTATGTAGTGACAACAGATACATGGCTCACACAGCAATCTTGAAGTTAGGATCAAGCTTCAAAATTATCACCTAGATTTTATTAATCCAGCATCATTTTTACTTTAAACTTTCATGCATATTATTATATTAAGATTTCAATTTGTCTTTGTTATTCTACCCGAGTTTTAAAGGGAGACATGGCAATCTTGAAATGAAATTGCATTTTCAATTTTTCTTCGTTTTTCTACCAAATGTTTATATTATTGGTGCAATTTGATCAACAGTTAGTATTATGTAAAAACAATTTGCTTTTAACTATTCTAATAATTAATATTAATGATTGCAAAAATGCAAAATTATGTAGAAAAACTAACGCGACACCGCAAGTTTGCGGAAACAAATCAAGACTGCCATATGTCCCTTTAAATAAATTATTGGTGCAATATAATCAACACTATGTATCAGTGATTTTGTTACAGTTGTGATATTATGAGTGTTTGGACTGCCTTCAGGATTTATGAGTCCTTTGGAAAAACTTTGAGTCACATTGTGAATCATTACATAGTCCCGCCTTCTTTCCATTTAGAGATGGTAAAGCTTATATCAGCAGGATTTTTCAACGGACATTTCGACAATAAAACACATTTTAAAACATCTTTTACTGAAAACTTGTTTAAAATTGCCTATTAAATATTTTAATTTACAATATGCAACCATTTTAAGAAGACATTAAGGTTTTATTTCATACGCCGGCCAACCCATTTTCACTTCTAAGAGAAGGGGTTGGATGGGGTATGGAAGTTAATACTCAGACCAAGCAATGCAATTTTTTTTTTTTTTTTTTTTTTTTTTGACTACATAAATCTTTCCTTAACTTGGGTGGCCTTTAATATTGGTAGTTCTATAATTTTAAAGACCAAAGAGGACTTTATGTGTTAAATGTTAACCGGCAGAATTTACTACTTTTGTCGATTTTCAAATATTTAGAAAGAGCAACAGCAAAACAACCCCAGATAAACCGAATCTTCTGTAGATGTACTTAAGATCAGTCTATTTCCTCATCCCTTTTACATATTTTCTCTTGTGGAGTTTTATCAATGCTCAGCATCTACCGGAAGAACATGTGCTTGTCTGTCAAAACAAACCGAAAGAATGAATCAAAATTAACAAACTTGTGCAACCTTGATTACACATGGTTAGACTGGCTTTCTATTGCTGGGAGATATACCCCAACATTTTAAAAAGAAACAGTGATATGGAAACTAGGTGCAATTATAAGTAGAACTACGGGAATCCTCGATGGTATTTCTATGCGTCCTGTAGATGCACATATTGTTTAATTGTGAGTCCCTGGCAAATATTATGAGTCAAAGAAGCAGGGCTCGCAGGTAACAAAATCACTGATGTATTATGCAAAACAATCGGATTTGAACATTTCAAATAATAATTACTGACAATGATTTGCAAAAATGCAAGATATGTAGAAAGACTTAACGGGACACTGTGGGTTTAAAAAAACATCATTATTGCCTTTTGCCTTTTGTCCTTTTGATAGGAGGCCCCGGGTTCAATCCTCCGTGGTGCCACTGAGTTCCGTCAGTGTGTTCTTGGGCAAGACACTTAATCCCTTAGCCTCGTCCGTCGGTCCAGATATCGGTCTATCCTCCGAGCACGTTAAAGAACCATAGGAATCTATTTGATAATAAGAGTAGGGCAGGTTCCCGGATTCCTATGAACCCTTCCCCTCTCTCTGGGGCGGCTCTAAATGACCTATACTGTGTTGATGAGCCGTTAAACAACATTTAATTCAATTGTCCTTTTAAAGTGACTTTTAGCTTATAAAACACATAATAATTTTGTCCAGAAATATTATACACTGACCATTATTGAATATTTACTAAATAAAGACATGATTGTCCGCTTCGTGGGGTTGAACTTGTAGCCCACACTATAGTTACACTTGCAGATAATAATAGGACGAGCGCGTAATAGTTGAGCACACTCCTAACTGAGCTAAACGGGCCAGTAGGACGAGCGTGTAATAGCTGAGCACACTCCTAACTGAGCTAAACGGGCCAGTAGGACGAGCGTGTAATAGCTGAGCACACTCCTAACTTAGCTAAACGGGCCAGTAGGACGAGCGTGTAATAGCTGAGCACACTCCTATCTGACCAGATGTATTATGCAAGACATAATATCCAAACAATCTTATGTGCTAATGCATGTCACATGATCAGCAGAAAATGTTAATATTGCAGGACCACATTGTATAAACTAAACAATAAATAAATAAATCAAAAAAAATTCAAACTCATTAATGTATTATTCTACAGATTTATTTGGGTCCGAGTATGCTCATGTTTTCATGTGTACATTTCACTAAATAAAAAACTGACAGTTATTTGGTTATGCTCAATATCTGCTTACTTACGGACTTTGTCCCTTTAAAACATTTAAACTGTGCACAAAAATACAATTTTGAATAGACCGACATCTGTGGTCAAAATCAACAATTTATCAATCCTTTTTGCCATTCGTGTATAAAAACAATAATTAGGCAAAAATATTCTTCGTTTTAAAAGGGTGTAATATAAAGGGTGTTTGCTTGTATCACATCCATGGTAAAAGGGACACGTTTGGGTATAAACTGAGCTATACTCATAAGTATATAATTTAATGTTAGTTTTACCAATCAGTAAAGCATTTCAAAGTTCACAATGATATAACATGCACCACAGGGCGACATACTGGAGGGAAATGATATCTTTGCAAAACAGAAAGATAGAATATCCTTTTTTTTTAAAAATTCCATTTAAATATCTTAATTCAAACATTCATATAAATGTAATCCTTGGTCAAAATGTCAAAATAAATCCAATTCTGGTGAGTTCTATTTCAAAACACACTTTTATAACAGCATTATAATCGTTTTGATGTAATCTGATTCACAAAAAAACAAACTTGATCCAATATTTGGACAAAAAAATTGCGCTTCTTTTAAATCCAATATGAATTGAAATTAATGGAAATCACATCACTTATTTTAAAGTACATCGGCATTTTTATACTTATTAAAATTAGAATGTCCACAATATCAACTCACCCGAGATGGGAAACACGCAAGACACTAACTATCTATCCGAAATGAAGAAGAGAATGGTAGAAAATAAGCTACTCTGGACGCAGATCAAAACCATTCCTAAACGTGTCATAAAACTATTACTGATGATCATACATGCGTTGTTTATTGTTAGATGGAAGGCAAACTAAGGGATAATTATGGAGCATAAAGTAAGGCTTATACCCATCAAAGCAAGGCAAATAGCATTTTACTGCCAAAACACTCATCAGAAATAGATGTGTTTTTTTATTTTATTATTATTCACTTTGTTTGAAATGAAAAACCAAAATCAAAACATGTAATTTTTGCAGAACTTCAAGAAATACATCAATCACTTCTCAGGAATCTGATAAATGGTAAATGATACAGTGCTGGGGGAGAATTCTGTGGTTTTTCCTGCATATAGCCTCTCAATGCCACAGAGAACACAATATGCAGTTATTATGCCAGCGTTTACTAGCACGTACATGATATCCTATATCCGACCAAGGACATTACCTATTACAGAGCACTGCAATGGCTCACTTGTAGGAATGTAACAACCAATCTGATTGGCTGACTAGGATAAAACGCCCGTTTTGATTGGATTGCTTTAGTGCAGGGTGAAAGTTCCAGCACTGTTCCAAAAAGACATATTTTCGGGATTATCGCTGTCAGTCAAGATTGCTGGTCCATGGAATTGTTGTATTATTGCTATGTTGTTTGTAGAGTTTCCCTAGTTATTTATCTAAACGTTATTTATCTTAACGCGGTAAAGTCTATATTTTAAACCGAAATGTTCTGTAACAGTTTCACTTCACATTCTGATGCGACACTTATTGTGACATGGGTTTGTAGATATGCATGCAAATTGTTTGTATGCTTAATATGTTATGACACTAACAAGTTTAGAGAATTTCTCTGAAGCAAAACAGGGGTATGACATGCTGCCTGTCATTAGTTTCTTTTTTGGACAATTTAGAATTATTTTGTCCCCAATCATAAGGGATGACGCCATGGGGATGACTCCCAAGAGACTTTATTTTGAGCTAACATATATCCCAGATTTGGAGTTTCTTATAATATAAGAATCAATATTTAACAATGTATATGTACCTATTAAAAATCAAAGGTTTATACAAGGGTTCTTAACACCCGTGATTAAATATATGTAAAATAATGAATTATGAGTTAGTTAACTATTAATTCCATGCTCCAGTTTTGGGGTTTGGCCTGGCTGGTTAAAGTTGTTTATATGGTGTCTATAGAGTTAGGATTCTCAAAATATGCTATGTATATACCTCCTCACCAGTAGGTTTCGAAATGGTGTACATATGATGTTAAATTTGGCACTTGTTAGCTAGATAGCTACTTTAATGCAGACTGTATGGGGCTGCGGTGGCCCAGTGGAGAGCACGTGCAACTCTAAATCCGGAGATCATGGGTTTAAGCCTCCCTGGCACCACCGAGTTACTTCAGTGTGTCTGTCTTTAGGCAAGACACTTGCCCTAGCCTTGTTCACTGGATGGAGATGCAAACCAGTCTATCCTCCAAGCATGTTAAGGAACCACAGGAACTCACCCCCACCCACCAATTCCTTCACCTCTATTTGGGGTGTCTCGAAATAACCAACAATCTGGTAATGAGCTGTTCAACAACAATTCAACTAAAGCAGACGGCAACAAAAGATGATATAATCGCTATCCCTTTATGTCAGAAATGTGTTAATTGGGCGATAAACATATTCACTGCGAATAATAATAATTAGTGTCTAAACTATGTAACAAATATTTTAAGATAAACACTGGAAGGCATGCATGCAAAATATAACAAAAACAGTAGTTGCATTATTGACAAAACAATTTATTCCATGGTTTAAAATACCTGAAAATAAACATTTTCCTCTAGACAGTTTGTTACAAATTAATTACTTCAATAGATTTTTAATTGAAATGTCGATCAGCGATAAATTTCCTGTTTAATGATGGCAGTATTCCAGATTGTTGTTTCACTCTTGTTCAAGAATTCCATTCATGACATGTATAACACAGATTAATTTTTTAAAACCCCCTGAATCTTAACTGAGTTCAAAGCAGCTTTCATTGACAAAATATCTTCAAAAGGTATAAAGGTTAATAAATTGAATAAACATAACCCAGAAAATCTACTTTTATCTACCTACAACATGGCATTTACATAAAATTAATGCCATCGTATAGGAGTCATAGAAGAACCCTTTCGAGATGGTAACTGCAAAAATATCTTTATTTTCAAGGTAAGCTTTTTTCAGATTAATATTTATGAACTTTGTGTTTTTCAGCCAACAGAACAGAATATCCAGGAGATGACTAGTTTTCAATCGGAGATGATTGGCTTTTAATCAGAGATAACTGGCTTTAAATAGTCGCCTCTGCAAGTTTTATTATCAGATTCTGCATTAAAGTCTATATATAAGGCATGCTAAAACGTCTCACTTACTCTTCTTCCATTTGTCGTTTTCGCCGACGCTCGGCTCGTCTTTCCTCTAAACTCATTGCAAATGTGTGAAGTTATTGGTCAATACGAAACTGGGGACCTGAAACGTACAAATATTCATGTGAAATAGACATGTAGACGGAACTGGGGACCTGAAATATACAAATATTCATGTTAAATCGTTTCATTCATTGCAAAGTTTTCTGATAACAGACATTTAGCAGCAACTGCCAAGGACTTAGTCCATTGTTTCATTGTGCCCTGATTAACTGGCAGATAGACTGTAAATCCTCCCAAATCATTGACCATGGTGGGACAGGTGTTATAATTAAACAAGAGGTCAATGACCTTGAAGCTCTACTGATTGATTTTGATTTCAAGAAGTAGTCGCTACAGACTTGTTTTTTGAAAATCTATTTTTAACCGTGGTGGCCATCTTGAATTTCCGGCCGACCTGAAATTTGCTAAGATCAATAAGACATTAAGAGCAACATTCCTGTGAAGTTTCATAAAAGTCCGTCAAGTAGTTTCAGAGAAGTAGTCGCTACATGTTTTCATTATGTAACTCTATGTAAACAAAAATGGGCAGCCATGTTTAACGTCAAATCAAAACGATTTTCGACAAGGACCAACATCATGTCATACTGATCATTTTAGAAAAAGTCCCATATCAATATCTCTTATTGTTTTGAAGAAGTAGTCGCTACAAACTTATTTATTTTAAATCTATTTTTAGCTGTGGCGGCCATCTTGAATTTCCAGCCGACCTGAAATTTTTCTAGGATCAACTAGACATCAAGAGCAACATTCCTGTGAAGTTTCATGAACATTCGTCAAGTAGTTTCAGAGAAGTAGTCGCTACAAGTTTTTACTATATAACTCTATGTAACCAAAGATGGCCACTGGCAGCCATGTTTAACATCGAATCAAAATAATTTTCCACAAGGATCTACATCATGTCATGCTGATCATTTTAGAAAAAGTCCCATATCAATATCACTTATAGTTTTCAAGAAGTAGTCTCTACAAACTTATTTTTTACAAATCTATTTCTAGCTGTGACGGCCATCTTGAATTTCCGGCCGACCTGAAATTTTTCTAGAATCAATTAGACATCAAGAGCAACATTCCTGTGAGGTTTCATGACAATCCGCCAAGTAGTTTCAGAGGAGTAGTCGCTACAAGTTTTTACTATATAACTCTATGTAACCAAAGATGGCCACTGGCAGCCATGGTTAACGTCGAATCAAAATAATTTTCCACAAGGATCTACATCATGTCATGCTGATAATTTTAGAAAAAGTCCCATATCAATATCACTTACAGTTTTCAAGAAGTAGTCGCTACAAACTTATTTTTTAAAAATCTATTTTTAGCTGTGACGGCCATCTTGAATTTCCGGCCGACCTGAAATTTTTCTAGGATCAATAAGACATCAAGAGCAACATTCCTGTGAAGTTTCATGAAAATCCGTCAAGTAGTTTCAGAGGAGTAGTCGCTACAAGTTTTCATTATATAACTCTATGTAAACAAAGATGGCCGCTGGCAGCCATGTTTAACGTCAAATCAAAACGATTTTCGACAAGGATCAACATCATGTCATGCTGATCATTTTAGAAAAAGTCCCATATCAATATCACTTATAGTTTTCAAGAAGTAGTCGCTACAAACTTGAATTTAAAAAATCTATTTTTAGCTTTGGTGGCCATCTTGGATTTCACATCAACATGAATTTTTGCTAGGATCAACTAGACTTCATGGGCAACATTTCTGTAAAGTTTTATGAATATCCATCCAGTAGTTTCAGAGGAGTAGTCGCTACAAATAAAAGTTAACGGACAGACGGACAGACGGACGGACAAACAGACGGACGGACGGACGACGGACGCCGCACCACGGCATAAGCTCTGCTGATCTCTGATCAGTAGAGCTAAAAATTATGATGGTAGTCTCTCCTGAATAAGTAACTCCTCCCGCGAACTGACCCCTGCATCCAGATCATGAACATGGGTTGACATGTGTTGTATGACGCTTGTGTCTATGCCCCCCTTCCGCAAACTGACCCCTGCACCCTCCTAGATCATGAACATGGGGGGGGACTGGTGTTATATGACAGTAGTGTCTTGTTAATATGCACCACCTATTGCAAACTGAACGCTGCACCCTCGCAGATCATCAACATGGTGGGACAAGGGCATGACAGCCAGGGGCGTAGCTAGCCCTCTATTCATGTGGATTCATAATTGTGCTAGGGGGGTAAGTGGCCTAGGGGGGTAAGTGGGCATTACCCCCGTGGAACATTTTGAAAACAATGGTGCAATCTGGTGCATTCTGGGCGTTCTAAAGTGCTTTTGTCAGAATCATGTGGATTCAGCCGCGTACTCGCGTATATGCAGCTACGCGCCGGACAGCACATGACTAAAGATCTAGTGATAGAAGTGTCCACCATGTACAATATGGCACACATAATTTTCTCTGTTTGTGGTCAACATTGGAGGATGTAGTCAATCAAGGGAAATAACTTCATGATGACACTAATATCAATCCCCAATATTATTCAGGAAGTGGTTGGACACACAGGCAGTCAAAAGAAATGACTCTGACGAATCGAGACAAATGAATAAACAAATGAATAGAATGTTTTCTTAAGGCATGTACATATTCTTTGCCAACAAACAAATATGACTGATAAACAAAAAATGTTGAAATTCCACGAAAGTTTGTTTGATATTAGCTACTATAAAAATTTCTTAACAAGAAAATATAGCTATATTTGTCATGGATTTTGACACTAATGTTTACAAACTTCATAAACGAAAGTGAATGACGCTGTCACCCGTCCAAACACATTCCTGACGTGACATTCCTGCCACCCATCCAACAACATTCCTGTCATCAATTGAACAACATTTCTGCCACCTGCACAAAAGCATTCCAGCCACCCACCCAATGACATTCCTGCTACCCACCCAACAACATTCCTGCCATCCACCCGACTACATTTCTGCCATCTGCCCAATGACATTCCTGTCATCTGTCCAACTACATTCCTGCCATCCACACAACTACATTCCTGCCACCTTCCCAACGACATTCCGGTCACCCGTCCAACTAAATTCCTGCCGCCTGACCAATGACATTCATGCCACCTGCTGAACAACATTCCTGCCACCCACTCTACATTCCTGCCAACCACCAAACAACATTCCTGCCACCTGCTGAACGACATTCCTGCCACCCACTCTACATTCCTGCCAACCACCAAACAACATTCCTGCCACCTGCTGAATGACATTCCTGCCACCCACTCTACATTCCTGCCATCCACCCAACTGCATTCCTGCCACCCGTCCAATGGCATACCTGTCACCTGCCCAACAACATTCCTGCCACCTACTCAGTAGTTTACCTGCCACCCACTCAGTAGTTAACCTGCCACCCACTCAGTAGTTTATCTGCCACCCATCAACATTCATGCCACCTACTCAGTAGTTTACCTGCCACCCACTCAGTAGTTTATCTGCCACCCACTCAGTAGTTTATCTGCCACCCATCAACATTCATGCCACCTACTCAGTAGTTTACCTGCCACCCACTCAGCAGTTTATCTGCCACCCATCAACATTCCTGCCACCACACCATGACATTCATGCCACCCACTCAGCAGTTTACCTGCCACCCATCAACATTCCAGTCACCTGACCAAAGACATTCCTGCCAACCACCCTACATTCCTGAATCCAACAACATTTCTGCCACTTGCTGAACGACATTCCTGCCACCTTCCACACATTCCTGCCATCTGTCCAACAACATTCCTGCCACCTGCTGAACGACATTCCTGCCACCCACCCTACATTCCTGCCATCCGTCCAACAACATTCCCGCCACTGCCCAACAAGATTTTTTCCACCCAACGAAATTCCTGCCAACCACCCAACAACATTCCTGCCAACCACCCAACAACAGACTGCCATCTGCCCAATGACATTCCTGCCACCCATCCAACAGCATTCCTGCTACCCACCCGACATTCATGCCACCTGCCCAAATACATTTCTGCCACCCACCCAACATTCCTACCACCCGTCCAATGGCATTCCTGCCACCTACCCAACAACAACAAACTTTTTGCTGGAAATTATTTTGAAATCAACCTGGTCAATGACATTTATAATATGGTGCTTTTTTGAAAGCCAATGTTCACATCAAACAATTGTCCAAATATGCACACAATTCCCTCCAATTGTATTGGAGTTCAACACCATGCTAATGTAGCTATGAGAAACTTCTTAACCGAAAGTTCATGCTGTGTCCGCCAAACAACTTTCATTAAACTAAATACCTGATTTTGTTGTAGAACACCTGTATTAAAATAAATAAACATCTTCTTTTTAATTAAGCAGGTACCAGAATGCAGGTTCAATTAAACAATCCTTCAGCATAACAGTAACAGAACATATGGCTTACTGAACATTTTCTTTATTACTTACTGGCCCCAAAAAAGAGAATCTACATGACTTAAAGAAACAAACCTCTTATATTGCATATCCTTCTCTACTGTATACTCTTACACACAAACATGACCCGACAGAACTTGTTTTATCTAGAACATTTATTTCACAAGTCTTTCTCTGAATTTACTAAGGTCTGTTCAGATTTTTTACTCAACAACCTTTCCAGAAGCAAAGATAAGAATGCTGAAGCAGACATACCAGGCATTCTTCAAGCTTATGAATTGGAGGAATTATCTAAGACATATTGAGGCTACAAACTCACTGGTTCCAGTATAACATATAAGCAACTTGAATTGACCATGTCTGTTTTAACACGTTTATACGGTTATTATGTTTCTGGTTATTATGCGCTTCTGTGGCCAGGATAGTAAAGACACTGCATCTAAAACTTTTGAGCCTCTCAACACTGCGTGTTCAAATCCCACTGGGAGCTCGACTTGTCTAGTGAGAAAGTGTCGATTCTTATGGTGGGTGGGAGGTATACAGTACTAATTCTACCCAGGAAAAATGGGGTAGTCTGAGGCGCCTCTACCACAAGTCAAAACCACTGACCGTCAGATATGGCCTAACAAGTGCTAAAAATGAAGTAAAACACAATTCAAACAAACAAATGCTTATTGTGAACAGAAATGCTTTATACAAAAGCACTCCGAGGCATTCACCTCATTTTAGAATCCTAGGAAAAGTGCTGCCACAGAGCGATGGTAAAAGTATACAAATGTGAAACGAAAAAACAGCAGTACACTGATTTACTAATAGAAACAACAACTGCAACAGAGAAATTGATCTTTGACGGCATTTCCTTTCCCCGTAATTACACAACAGCGGTGCCTATCATATGGATAATAATCAAAGCATTACACAAGTAATGAAAATATCAGATTTGTAAGAAGTTTTTGCAGACGTCATAATGCTCAACTTCCCCTTCCATGAGTGTGTGTTTGTAGTGGGATGGGTTGGGTGCGTGGTGTGTCGAAGGCACGGTTGCCCAGTGCAGCACATCTGACTGAATTCAGAGATCAGCGGTTCGAGCCTTACAGGCGCCACTGGGTTCCTTGAGTGAGTCCTTCGACAAGACACTTCCCTGAACCTTAAATGTGCATTAGATGGGGAAAAAAAACTTGGAATCCTGACAGTATCAGAGTATAACCTTCCAGCATGTTAAATAACCATAGAAATATATTCAATAGGGCACGGCTCCAATATTTCCTCTATCTGCGTGTCGATGAACCTTTCAACAACAATTCTATTCAATTCAATTCAATTTCTCTTACATAGACTGGTACACAAACAGACAAGTAAGTTACAGACTGTGATACAGACAGACAGACAAGACAAGTGTTCTGCTCACTCAAATGTCTATGTCAGTATTCAATATACCCATCACACTGTCAACACTTCTACGAATCGCTTTACCTTCAATGCTAAAAAGATCTTTCAATAAAACAATAATTCTGAACACCTTTTCAATTTTTTTTTAGAACATCTCATGCAGAAATAATGGTGATGATACTATGGTGGTGAGTCCAACATGAAAGGCTCCATCCACCTCATCTAGGGAATTGAACTGAATGTTGTTTAACGGCTCATCAACACAGTATAGGTTATTTAGAGCCGCCCCAGAGTGAGGGTAAGGATACATAGGAATCCAGGAACCTGCCCTACTCTTATTATCTTATATTATATAAAAGATTCCTATGGTTCTTTAACGTGCTCGGAGGATAGACCGATACACGGGACCACCCGGTTTACGTCCCCATCCGACGGACGATCCCCGATAGATGGCAGCCATAATTTTGCGAGTGCTTTATTCAGCGTCAAGGACTAGGGTATGCGTGTACCAGCACTCTGGGCTACACCCAGTGCCAGTGACATGGACAGTACTGATTAACCCAACACTTACTCTGATAGAAGGCTTACCTTACTTGGTCAGATTAAAGAATCCAATGTCTTCTAAAGTTTCCACCACATCATAGAATTTTATTTTCCTCTTTTATTTTTAAAACATTTCCTTGAACAAAAAAATAAAAAATCTATTTCATAAGCTTTCATTGCATATAAAGAACTGAATGATATTGATTATATTTATTTTCTTAGTAGCTCAGTGTTTTGCTTTGAAACTCAGAATGACTAAAAAATATATCAAAAACTAGCTTGGTGACAGTTTGAAGAAAAACTGAATTATTCAATAATTACTCATCTGTCATTGATATTATTCATCCATCACTGAAATGGTCTGTCCTGTATATACAAGAATCTCCATATGTCAGAGTATGACACAGGGTAAGTCACAATGCATCTGTCTACAAACACAGCTTACCATCAAAGTAATTAAAATGGTTCAACTGTTGACATTCTCCATGCAGTAACCACTGAGTAAACAAGCATTAGGTATACACCAAAACCCTGTAGCACAGCTGATATTGGGACACATTCACCTGAAAATGGGATGCACTTAAACCTGGGAGTACCTGTACTTTAATTTGGCTGTCAATAAAATTACATCACTGTAAAATATTGATCTGACAATATGATGCATGTATGTATGAAGTTTAAAGTGGCTTTTAACCCTTAACCCGCTAAGCACGACTATAACAGCCTTTGCATCGATTATAAACCCAGATCAGCCTGCGAGGGTTTACAATGTCTGGCTGCTGATCAGTCATTTCCCCTAAAACATCCCTGTCACATAAATGGAATGGTCTTAATTCAAAGAAAGAACAGTCCATTATATAATATAAAATGTAGCGGGTTATGGGTTAACAATCGTTCAGTCATATCACTACAGTGACTTGTAGCAGTGAGCTCAATATTCTAGTGCCGCCAAACTGAAATACCACGCCGTCGACACATGCCATCCCACTGGAATACCACGCTGTTGACACATGCCATCCCACTGGAATACCACGCCATCGACACATGCCATCAAACTGGAATACCATGCCGTCGACACATGCCATGATATTCCACCCCGTCACACTATACTGTATACCCTTTACATGTTTATGCTGAATGTCAAACAAGGGGGCTGCTTTTACCATTTTTAAGAAATCTTGGTATGACCCAGCTGTGGATTGAATCCATGGCATCCCGCATGCGAGGTGTACGCTTTCCCACTATACCACCGCCGCCATCTACATACTGATGAACAATTTATTGATGCAAATAAATAGTAAACTATCCACACACAAAAAAATGGTTTTACGCATCTTTAGGTTCATGTACAGTTTCTGCACTGAACTGTATTGGATATTAGTATATATATGCAAATGGGGTACATTCATCTCAGAGATATGCAAATGTGGTAGTTCACAGTCAGACATTCATCCCACAGGGAGATGAGAGATGAACATGCCACCAGGGCCTGAATCATGATGATGATGCAGGGCAGAGGTCGCTAGCTCTGTGGTGCATGCATCCGCTGAGCTACCTATGCTTTTATTTTAACAAGAAAGTATCCTGGTGAGGGCAATATAATTGAATAAGGTTTTTAAAAAAAAATCATAAAAAAACAAACTGACTTTCCAATCCATTTATTTCACTTTTGCTGATTATCATTTAGAAAAAAACTGACACTAAGTATTTTCCTGCATACATATTTATCAAAATTAACAAGATTGTAAACACCAAGAAGAAAATATAACTCAAAACAGAAAATTAAACAGCAAAGATAGCATGTAATCCATCAATCATTTCACATTTAATTTCCCGTTATGATGGTAACTGCAGGTCTGAACTGATGTAAGCAGCCGTGTTAGTTCAGTGTATTAGACTTTGCACGTCGGAGCTCGGCATGTCTGAGTGTCAGATGGGAGTCTTCATCCTGCATCTCCCTCGGAGACCTCACTTGCCCCTCACCACTGTTGGTTCGAGCCCTCATCGGACCAGGAATGTTTATGTGAGGAAGCTATCCAGCTGGCTTGTGGAACGTCGGTGGTTCTATCCAGGTGCCCGCCCGTGCACGAAAAATGCCCAGAGGAGCACCTAGGAGCACCACCAATGGAAGTGAATAATCGCCACATGACCTTAGCTGTTGGTGGGACTATAAAATCCAATTAAATTAAATTTCCACCGAGACTGCTGTCCAAATATGACCTTACGAATTAATGGGACGTAAACCAACCTCTTTATTTCTTTCTTTTATTGATCGATATAACATGTCCCATATTTAACATCGCCCACATTGCCCTAGACCAATTCTACATGCCAGAAACAGTTCTAGTCTCATTAAGAGACCTCAGTAGCTCAGTATAAGACCTTGCACTTTCAAGCTGCAGAACTCTGCATCGTGTGGGTTCGAGCCCTGGTGACATGTCTGATGGATATATGCACTGTTCCTCTCATCTTCCTCCGAGGTCACTGTCCAAATATGAACTTTCACATGTCAACAGGACGTAAAACCCTTTAAATATTGTAACATGTTTGTTTAGTTGCTTGTTTGTTTGTATAGTGTTTTACGTCATTTTCAACACATGTCAGGTTATATGACGGTCAATTTTTTTGTGGTGGAGGCAGACCACCCACTTTAACTGGGTAGAACCAGTACTGTACACCTCCCATCATACGTAAGAATCGACACTTCCTCACTTACAAGTCGAGCTCCCACTGGGATTCGAACCCGCACCGGTGAGAGGCGAAGGTTTACAATGCAACGTCGTTAACAACGGAGCTTTAATATGGTAACATAACCCCCCAATTAAAATGCCCATTCCACTAGTCAAACCAACAAAAATGTCCACTTGCCAAGTAGCAAAAAAGAAATAGCTGACATAAAATGGCAAAAACTCAGATGCTACAAATGCAGTTTTTATCAAACCAGCTATCGCAAAGTAACTGAACTTTGCCTGATAAATAACATTATTTGAATACAAACTCAAATAAAGAAAGCATTGTATATATCTCAAAAAATATTAATAATTTTATAAAATGCAATTACTTCGCTCCAGAAAATATATATACTTATAAATCCGTAAATCCGTAAACTCCTTCGTTCTCAACTGTTCTGTTTAACACTGACATGTATCCCAGCGTTTTTTTGCTCAAGTATTATAACATTATTCAATTCTTCACCAACTATTATACAAACCCACTGATCCGGTGGGTTTCCTAATTCATCAGCATTATGTTTACTATCTTTTTAACAATTTTAACATCAGAATGCGTAAGTTATGATGTGTAATAAAACCATAGAGCAGAAAAAAGTGTGTCAGGACAGTCAACCTGATAACTTGGAGCAAAACTTTAAACTGTAACTAATATTATTTTTTAGTACAAATATATGTTACGACAAAAGGGTATTTGTAATGATGACATTCCAAATAAATCATTTGAAAATATTTTTTTTGTTCGCCTACTTTACGTACGATGTACACTGCTGTTGAGTAATGTTGAGACGGGACACCAAGGAGGGGGAAAAGAGTAAAGATGCCCTGTGCAATTTTCAATTTAATTTGGAACCTTGATTTTTTGTAAGTTTAAAATTGATCATCTAGGTAACTTAATGTGTTGAAATTCACAATTTTGCACTTTTTCATGTTTTCTTATCATGCAGCAATATTGAACGCCAGCATATTAAATAAGTGAAGCACCAATGTAGGTGCGAACGCCGGATTGCGGATTCAACATTTTAACTGAAAAATCTAAGTAACAAGGGGGAATAATTTAAGTAAAACTATGGTTCTTGTCATATAACATTGTGTAATGACAATGAACATGTGTGCCAAGTTTTAAGGCTTCCGACAATTTGTTTTTGAGAAATGAGGACAAACAAAAACTTTAACCAAAACATCAAAATGTGTAGACGGATGGATGCTATAAGCCCGAATTGGCTACGCAATCCAGCTAAAAAAAAGAAGCAAAGAAGTCCAATTTATTAGGCTTCTAGGTAACTATCACCTAGGTGACTAGTTACTTATTAAGTAGATACTTCAGTTAGATAGCATGCTGTCATTTTGGCAAAGGACCCATATCAATATCTATATATTCTAGTTTTCACAACATTTTATAGTATATTTATTTTTATTTTTCAGCTATGGCAACCATCAATTTGTATGTTAGTTTTATATTTTATATATATGACTAGACCTATATACATCAGACTTTTTAATTTTTTTAGATTTACCGTCCCGCCGACCCAAATTATTGCCGAAATCTAAAAAATTAAATTTAAAAAAAAAAAAAAAAAAAAAAAATAATAATTAAATTTTGTTTCTTTAAAAAAAAAGAAGCTTAACTGGCTTGACTGGGACAGATATTTTGATTAGCCAGAATGCGCAGTTAATTTTAGACTTAAATACATGGTTTGGGGTTTTCTATCCGTCAGTTTGTCTGTCTGCATACAACAGTTTATAAGACCCCAAGGTGAAATTTCATGAAAGCTTGCAACAAATAATCAAAATAAACCATAATAGATTGCCTTTTAATTGACTTGTTACCTTGAAACTAAGATTAAAGTCATTTAATACTATTATACAATCTCTTTTCTTTTAGACGCCTTTGTGGGTATGTTTTCATGATTTTTTTTTGATTTTTTTATTCCCTCCTCCTACCCTTCATTTTTTCCAGAAAAAATAGGTAAACCCAATAATAAAAAAAAACTAACCTAATGTATGGCATTTCATGTAAAAAGCAGTCGACTGTTCTCATATGATGAGGCTAGCTAGAGAAGTCCATAAAATTGGAAGATATTGCGGCTGCTACACAACAAAATGTCTGCCTAAAACAATATAATTATATGCATATGAATACCAATAACTAGCATACGCTAATTTGAGTTCTTTGTTTGCTTTTCCAACTTATATTAGAAACATCCGGAACAGACCAAAGACAGAGATTCAAAATGGCAATGTTTATGAATATGGATGGTTTGAATTATCTTAGCATAAACCACTAAATGATGATAAGTCATCTACAGTAACAAGCATGTTCTCCTTGGCTCCTGTAGCACAAATAATTGTTTTATTTCCACACAGGAAATTCTCTCAGTTGTTACTGAACATCAGGAAAGTGGTTTATAAAACAATGCAAAAGGTCTCCATAAATAAATCTCATTACAAATGTACTACTAGTTGCCAATGTGTTGTTATTGTTTTAATAAGATGACCCCAGCCAACCAAGATGTATTTGTACAACGGCAGCCAGCAACAATTATCTAGCCTGATGCCAAGCCATTAGGTGTAGGCGCCATACCATTAAAAACTACATAAAACTGTGGCACCGTTAAATATAACTGAGCTAAACCCAATAGTTAAAATTTTAAACAAACAATAATAAAATGTCCATAATGCAGGTAAAGTTAAATTACATATATAAAGTTTAAATACTCTAAAACTAAATAGCCTCTTGGAAACTAATCTTATCCGAGACACTCCGCAATATTGATGTTTTTATCAAGCATCAATATTATCGTCTCTACTTATTTATCAAGGAACATTTTGACGTTAAACCGGCTTGCATATCATTAAATAAAATTTTGTGTTTTCAATTTTCTATGTTATTTTACCAAATGTTGAAATATATTATTGGTGCAGTATTATCAAAAGTCAATAATATACAAAAACAATTTGGTTTATACTATTCTTATAATTTTTATTAATGATTGAAATAATGCATGTTATTTAGAAAAACTAACGGGACGCCGCGACTTTTCAAAAAACAAAGATTGCCATGTGTCCCTTTTATTCAAACATCAACACTTATGGACACACTAAAATACCACCACACTGTGGCAACTATGTTGAGCTTTAATAAAGCAGCTTGACATACATAATAAAACTAAATCTTTAGAAATATTAAACCATGGTATTCCGATATTTTGATATTTTGTTTCAATCCTTAGTTACTCCAATATCTTTTACTTCGGCTGAAAGGTGAAGTTTTATTTTGAATTTTTTATAACTTTTTCTTCAAAAATGCTGTCATTTTTTTAAATGAGCCGGAAATTTGTAGGGTCCACCGTAAAGATTAGGCGAAAATCTGGCTTTTTATTTTCTTGTGGCCTTAGTTATCGAAAACAAATTTACGCTGTTCAAAATAATATTAACATCTTACAAGCAAGACAGGAACTCCTGGAACAATCTCAGCTTCTTTAATAAGTAATCGCTTATGTTCTACGGCTCTATCAGCCCTGTTAGTATCAGCACGGAGATATCAATGTGAATTTTAATTTGTCAATTTAAAATAATCATTTGGATGAGAGTCAGTCTATGGTAAACATTTGGATGGGAGCCACGGTCTACACAAGGGTTACCATTCCTGTATAAGGATGAGATGCAGTCTACATAAAGGTTACAATTCTTATCAGTCTTGATCGTCTTCAATGCTTGATTGTAAATACAAATGTCTTGACTGTTTGGGCAGAGACTAATTTGAACTGGAAGCACACGTCGTAATTATTATTTTTTTATTAAAGTATTTCTGACAATCTGCATTTAGTTATTTATGATAAAGTTTCCCTCTGTTTATTTATAAATTTATTGTCTTTCTGCCTTTCTGTATATCTTGGCTAGAAGGGGTATCTGTATCAGACAACCAGAAATGATACCAGAATCTTGGAAAAATGGCTGCCTTTTTTTAAAAGAACTGTTCTACACCTTTGTCTTGAAAACAAGCAAGTGACGCAGATGATCTAGATTACATTCTTATGGGAGCCAGTCTACAAAAAGGTTACCATTCCTGTATAAGGATGGGATCCAGTCTACATAAAGGTTGCCATTCTTATGGGAGCCAGTCTGCATAATGGTTACGATTCTTATGAGAGCCAGTCTGTATATAAAGTACAGGTTACCATTCCTGTTTAATCTGTAACATCTGTTCCTAATTGACCAAATCATTAACACTACAATCATAAATGCTGTCCTTCACTCCCCAACATCTGCTTTCAATTCTTATGAATGATATGTATTTATCATGTTAATTAATACAGAGAAGGCCTAATAACCTACATAGTTGGCTTACTGTTAACTGAACATTTAAGTTTTACCAAAGTGTTTGCCAGTAGGAGTGGAGAGTCGTGATATGATAGAAAGATTGGTAAAGGCGAAGTTAGCTGTTGGTGCCGACTATAAAATCCAATTCAATTCAATAGGAGTCAGAAACATGATTTGCATCAGATGTGCCACCATTGCGGCTCAAACCAACGTGAGGCACAGTGCTTGCAGGACCTTTCCACTGTGCTACCAATTTTTAAATATGGCGGGTGGTATACAGTACTGGTTCTACCCAGAAAAAATGGAGTGGTCTCCATCTAACACAAAAAAAAAATGACTGTCATATATGGAAGTGTCTCCATGGCCGTGAGGTTAACAACGTTGCATTGTAAACCTTCTCGCCTCTCACCGCTGCGGGTTCGAATCCCACTGGGAGCTCGACTTGTAAGTGAGGAAGTGTGGCGGGCGGTGTACATTACTGGTTCTACCAGACAAATGGGTGGTCTGCCTCTACCACAAAATAAAATCGACCGTTATATAACCTTGCATGCGATGAAAATGACATAAAACACCAAACAAACAATACCGTCATATGTGGCCTAACATATGCTAAAAATGACGTAAAACACCTATGTATAACAGATACCTGGAGAATGGTCTGAAAACAACTGATAATTAGACCTGAGAAATACTTATTTCTTATTAATCAATCAAATAAGTGCCTTGACTGCTGCATGCCTACCTTTATTATGTTCTCCAATTAAGAGATAAATAAGGTGCTAAGTCACCACTTCATGCTGCCTGCAGCATTAAATTTTGTCTTAAATATGGCAACAAATTTCAATCTGGCACCCTACATTCCTAAAAGGATATAACCAAGAGAAAAAAAATCACAGCACCCAAACACAACAGCACCATCGGTCCACACTGCACCACAGAGCAAATTAAATATACAATGAAAAGGACAATACACAACACGAAGAGTTAATCCTTCACAGGTTTATTTGTAACCTCAGTCATTCTTACAAACTTTGTTTATTATTTATATTCTCTGTGTCATCTTTAAAAGCAGATACAAAGATCACAGAGAAATAGCAGCATTCAGTAGAACATTACTTCAGCCATTCAAAACAAACATGGATCAGCAGCTATACAACTATCTAATTCCTTAGTTCCTTAGAAGTCGATGATTAGAATTATTTATCAGAGGCAGTGACTAAATACTGACCCGAGAAAGGTACTATTGCATGAGGCGGCACCCCGAGTGCAATAATATCCTTCAAGGGTCAGTAGTCACTCCTGAGGATAAATAGTTATAATCCATTGACTCCTAAGGCATTAAATAGTTGTTTTATTATATATCATAAAATACAACATATTTGATTTTTTACTAATAAAATTGGAACGTGAGCTGTGTAAACAATGTATCTGTTTCTTTTTCTCATTTAAACAAGCGTGTCACTGACACAGATCGACTATTGCACAGTCACGTAACGCTTTGCTGTTTTTCAAAAAAGGCGTGTCAATGACAAAGATGCACTATTGCACGCTAAATTTATTATTGCACATCACCTGATGAACTAATGAACGGTTGGCATATTTCCAATGAGAATTGTCAGAACTATTTAATCACATGTGATTGCTTCTAGACCAATGAAAAACGCTTATATTTTATGATATATAATAAAAGTAAAATATTTATTTCATTGCAAAATGGCTGCTTGGGTTTAAACCAGGTTCTAGGGTGCACCAAACCTCGCTCTTCATATGTCTTACCCTGTTATCATCCCAATTAAATGGGAAAGTGTAAATAAGGCTAGAAAGTTCCTAACACTTATTTCTGATGATCTATTTCATTTTCAGATTTTTAACCCCATCAACTTCAAATCAGAGACAGTTTGTGATGGCTTGAACATCTCATTATAGTGTTATAACTGTCCAGAATTCTTGTTACAGCCTCAAAGGTGGTAATTATTTCAACATTCACTCCAAAAGGACAATATTTGCATCTTATTATTCATCATGGTGAAACTGATCACCCAGGAATGAAAAACCTGTGTTACACTCACAGTAAACTGTTTTGTAATCAATAATGGGCCATCTCCCGCATAACAACCATTATGATAAAGTTCTAAATTACAAAACAGAAGATAATGCAGTGCATTAGAATATATATATCGAGGGCATAGTGCGAACCTGTTGTATCTTGTTCTTTATTTATATACAGTTACAACAGTTTTCCCCTCACCCCTCGATATAGATTATTTCACTGCTGTGATCCAGTTATAGAGAAATCCTTCATGAGATGGTAGATGTGTGGTTCTTTCACAAATGAGTGGATGCGAGAGAGTGAAAAACAAATCATGTCTACCGTCAAGTGAAGGATTTCCCTATAATCAAACCCAGCAGTTGAATAATCTATTGTTTATATTTTAAATCAGTTTCTGTTTCATTTTAACTGAAATGTTTCCCTTTATTGAACATTATCAACAGATAGCGTCGACGTCAGCAACACTTTATTGACAGCATGACTCAATGGCGCAGTTATTTTTATGTTCCGAGTTAGTTATTAATATTTAGTGCATATGAATGTTCTTTCACTAAAAATCTCGACCTTTCACCCACAGAAATGTAATAAAATACAATAATGAAACCAGGCTTGATTGTGTTACAACTGTAAACGGGCGAGGAAAAATTAGCAACTCAGTGGGTTTGAACTCTGAACGATTGCATAAGCAGGTTCTAACTCGGAATGATTGCATGTGAAATGGACGCTCTACCGATATCACCATAAAAGCTAGCTCTGCGGCGAGACAGTAGTAACAAACATGAAGTTATTATATGGGTGAAACCGCTGAAGCCACCATTGGTGACAAAGCTGCACGAAGCCACTAATTACTGCAAAGACAATAAACATGACGTCAGTTGTCAATCATTTGTCAATTTAACCAATCAAACCAATACGATGCCTCCAACAAACAATAGCATGTGCAACAGTATTATAATAATACTTATTGTCAATATACTCTATCAATAGGGTGGAGGTATCAAAGTACTGGCATTATGTTAAGTGTCCTGCAGTGAGGCAGGGCTGTTTGTGAATGTACAGGCTGTTACTGTATACCCTGGTGATGTGTGCTGTGAGTGACTGTCTCAGACCATCTCCCTGGTGATGTGTGTCATGATAATAAACTCTGGGAGGTCTGATAATGTAAGATTGAACAAGATGAACATAAACGTACACATATGCAACTCTTGTGTAAGCCAAGGATCCCAGATGCCTGAGACAGTGTCGGAGATAAGGCCGACATATACTGACATACTGATGATAATACCTCTTGAAAGCATGAACATCAAACAGTCCTACGCTATACACGTCAATATATTACAATCATTCCTGGACTTGCATAACCCTCAAAAATAGTCAAAAGTGTGGTTGCAACAAACAAAATAAACACTACTGTTTAAGTGGGTGAGAAACTAAAATAATTTGGCCAATCAGTTCGCCATAAAACAGCCTGCACAGCTACAATTTTAATGGCAATATGATGGCAACTAGAAAACAGCCTGGTAAGTTTTTTATTGGAGCAGCTCCCAAATCCAAGGTGGAAGGGGTGAGGGGGCGGGTGGAGGGGGAGGGTAAGACTATCTGAAAGCAACGCTACAAACATTTCTTGTTGTCGCACAGGATATTATAATCTAATTGGGTACTACTACTATATACATTTATATATTGTTGGTCATCAAAGAGTATGATAATGGACCTTTGGAAACGGCCGAACACGACACATACAAAATATTGCAGTCTCGGTTTGATTGAGACTGTTCAAATATGCTAGCTACTGCTCACGCCCTCTAGCCTCAGGTTGAGAAGAACTCAATATTCATAAAATCAATAGTACATAATTTTAACCAGACAAGGTACTGATTTCGAAGATTTCAGTATTTAGAGCCAGAAATGTCAATCTGACCTGCATCAGTCTTGCTAGATTATCAAACTGGTGATGCCCATGAAATGGAGCCCACAAACCCTTCTGCAGGATCCACTCTTGTACGTCTGCATGGCTTGCATCCCAGACCATGCCGACAGTGGATATGTCAAGTGGTCTGCTGGTCTGTAAATCACATGCCTATCTGGTTCAGGCATCCCTATTATCTGAGCCATCTGCATTCTGCTACTTTAGCAGCAGTTTCCAGCTACCAATGTGCAAGAGTACGCCACTCCGCAATACATGTATCAATACAGCCATGCCACTCCGCAATACATGTATTAATACAGCCATGCCACTTCGCAATACACAGTTTTCTCCCCAGGAATTTCTCGAGGCATGTCGTTTTTAGCAGAGAAAATATGCTTCAGAGTGTATCCTTGTAGCAGACCCCTATATTATGTATGGGTAGTTTGTCAGAAAGTCACTTGATCTATATAAACAAGAGGCCAGTGATTCTATATATTGTGTTTTAAACATATTCAAGCTAAACAAAAATGAAATAATTACAATGTATTTCATGTATTTTCAAAATTAAGGCATGTTGCAAAGCATTTTGGCTGTGAAGGCATGTTAAATGCGACATGCCTTAGAAGCCTGGGGAGAACACTGATACATGTATTAATACAGCCATGCCACTTTGCAATACATGTATCAATACAGCCATGCCACTTTGCAATACATGTATCAATACAGCCATGCCACTTTGCAATACATGTATCAATACAGCCATGCCACTTTGCAATACATGTATCAATACAGCCATGCCACTTCACAATACATGTATCAATACAGCCATGCCACTTTGCAATACATGTATCAATACAGCCATGCCACTTCGCAATACATGTATCAATACAGCCATGCCACTTTGCAATACATGTATCAATACAGCCATGCCACTTTGCAATACATGTATCAATACAGCCATGCCACTTTGCAATACATGTATCAATACAGCCATGCCACTTTGCAATACATGTATCAATACAGCCATGCCACTTTGCAATACATGTATCAATACAGCCATGCCACTTTGCAATACATGTATCAATACAGCCATGCCACTTTGCAATACATGTATCAATACAGCCATGCCACTTTGCAATACATGTATCAATACAGCCATGCCACTTCGCAATACATGTATCAATACAGCCATGCCACTTTGCAATACATGTATCAATATGTGAATACCTTTGATTTGATCCCTAAAGCTGTGTACAAAAAGCATGAGTGTGTTTTAATCATAAGCTTATTTCCATTGCCATTATTATGTTCAAAGGGCCCAAGGGTCACAAGGTGGCTAAACAATGACAGCTGGAAGTATTCAGCAGATAATAAGTAAAGAGGTCATAAAATAATAATAACTTCCTTGGACACATTTGGGTGTAAGGCTCCATATTTACAAAAAATAAAAAAGTTGCATCATTTCATGACGCATACACTGATCCACAGACCAACATGTTTGAGACCTTTCAGCTGAAAAAAGCAAAATTCATACTTTTTATTTTCTTTGATATTAATTTCAATGTATTGTGCCTGCTTTGTGATACACAAGTACCAATGTATTGTGCCTGCTTTGTGATACACAAGTACCATTGTATTGTGCCTGCTTTGTGATACACAAGTACCAATGTATTGTGCCTGCTTTGTAATACACAAATACAAGTGTAAATCTACAATACATATACTGCCAATATGTTTCACTTGCCTGGAATTATTCCAGATTGCTGTGGTTTCTCACAACTATTAGAGATCAAAAGATGTGTACTAATCTCTAGCTACACTGAGGGAAGAGGCACTGTCAGCCATAAAATGATAACATTTTTACACAAGTTTAAAATAGCTGTGTAGGAATTTAATAGACAGCTTCCCTGCCGATGTTAGTTTTACAAATTCAAACAAGTATTTTATACTGCTGCCACACTGGAATACGTCATAGACACATGGCACGATACCCCACCCAGTCACATTATACTGACCCTGGCCGATTAGTCCAAGAACTACCCTATATTATGTGCTGAACGCAAACCAAATGAGCTCCCAGTACCATTTCTTTTAAAATCTTTTGTATGTCAGGCGCGTGGCCAGGCATACGCCCGTACACCCGGGTGTACAGTTCGCCAGAAAAACAAGAAAAACAAATGGTCCAAAAATGCAATAAAATCCGAAGTAGGGTTAGGGGTTAGGGGTAAAATATTTCCATATAATTTTGCTAAATATCTTCCGTGAACGAGATATTAACGCTGATCATGTTGTAGACATCTTCGCTCGAAAGAAAGATCTCTGCTTGGCTCTTTTCTTTAGAGTTTAACAGAATTTCCATGGGCGGCTTCGCCCACCTGACCCGCTGCCCCTTCATCCCTTGGAAACCCATCAGGCGTACAGTTCAAATTCACCCAGCTACACGCCTGTGAGTGCCGTGGATTGAATCCACGACATCCTTCAAGCGAGTCTCTTCAGGAGCGAAAACTGCCCAAAGGTCAATGAATGCGCCACATGATAAATAGAGGATCTTACAGGAGTACACGAGTTGGCAAAACGATATAATGCGAGGCTCTTTCCAAGCATTATATCATTTTTGCTAACAAGTTTAAAAAATTCAATAATGAATGAGGATGAATGTTATATAGATACTATTTATCACATAACTCGCATATCGACTTTTATTGCATTTTGCCTGTCGCTTTAACACACAAAACTGACATAAACCATGGGAATTGGATCATAGTCATTATCGATTTTTTTTGACAGTGCATACTAGGTTTATCTGCATACTTATAAAACTAGTGGTATATCGAAAATATAGAATGGTGTTATTCCACTCCCACACAGTAAGTTTTGTGATAAAGAAGTATTTTCTTCCAAGAATAATGTAAAGTACGACAGTTCACTGACCTCTCCAAATGTCTGCCTTTTGGTTAAGATAATATGATGCAGAGACACTTAAAGAAAACCCTGCCAACACATTAAGATCACAACAACATTCCAAGCGAAGTAAAGAGGGGAACAACTATCACTATAGAAAATTGTACTTAGTTTCCATTTATTTATGGAATAGAAATATCTTAAATTAAAGAAATATGATGAATATTTTAATTGGGTAAATTTTAATATCCATATCAACATAAAGCATTATGCCTATTAAGACACCTAAGATAAACAACAGTATTAAAAATACAGAAGGCAATAATTATTATACTAGAAGTTAGCCTCGGTCACCCGGCCAACTTCTGATTTCTTAGTTGCGCTATGCTACACGGATCCAGAGGCTTGGGGGAAAATAGGTGGTTCGCCTCTCACGTTTGGTGCAATTTTGACAAGATTTTGAGAGATATTACAAGACTTTCAAAAAACATATTTTCAAATATTAATTTCTTAACTTATGAGAAGCAGCAAGTGACTTTAAAAAGCTTAACAGGTGCATCAACAAAATTATAATGATTTTGTACGTTTATTTACAACATGACGTCACGCAAACGTCGAATATATGCGCGTGAGAAAAACGCTAGAATAAATTGGCTAATCGCTAGTGGTCGCTTTAATTGGCCTAATCTGCCCAGACCGATATATCTGTAAGTAAGACATATATGCATGATACGATCTTGGCAGGCCATGACTAACTAGAAGTTGACGCCCATAATGTCGAGCCCCGAGTTCAGACACAACCATAGGTCGACAAAAAGTAGTTCAAAAGCGTAGCTGAAGTTGGCACACTATGTAAGGTATGCATGTATGGGGTTTAACGTCGACTTTACCAATCTTTCTGCCACATCATGACGGTGTCTATTTAAGGCAGCAAGCTAAATGCTTAAATTTATAGTGCTGCCAGTCACTGGAATATCACGCCGTAGACACATCACACGATACCTCACCCAGTCACATTATACACCAGACCGACTAGTCATAGCACTACCCTTTATATGCTGAATGTCAAGAACCGAACTGAACTGAATGTTGTTTAACGGCTCATCCGACGGACGAGGCTTAGGTGAATGTCAAGAAGGGAGCTACTAGCACCATTTTCAGAAAGTCTTTGGCATAACCTGGCTCGGGACTGACCCATGTAAGGCAGACACTACCACTATGACACCTACCCAAGACACTGAGGCAGTTTTGTCCTTGTGCTCTGCTTTGAGAGTAAGATACAGGACAGTACCGGTTTTGACCTTCACTTTGGAGTAATAAGTATCAGGCGCAAATGCTGGCACACTTTGTCAGGTATAAATGAAACACTAAAGAAATCTGATCCTGCATAACAAAGTTGAGATACACAATTTGTACCAGATGGACCTTTATTTCACACCGATGCAAGGGTTGGTACACGATGCAAGGGTTGGTACACAATGTTAGTTTGCTGAGAAGAACGCTGATGAACACTGATGACAAGATATCCAATGTTGTAAGTCCAAAAGCACAAAAATAGGTCAAAGTGATGCAAAAGTTTGCACACCATAATTATAAGGTCCAAAAAAAAGGAATACACTGACAGTTTGGTTAAAATCATGTGCAATGAAGTTTTTTGGGGTTGCTCAATGTCACAAGGGTCAAGTTCTGCTATGAAGTTCTGTGGTTTGCTCAACATCTCAAGGGTCTAGTTCTGCAGCCACTCTTAAACATCTAACCCTTCCATGACATGGCAAACACACAGCTACTACTAGACCACCCTACTTCACATGCAAATAATAAAAATATAAATGATTTGTTGATCGATATGGATCAGCGAATTGCCATCTTTTACAAACTGTGGATATTATTTTGTCAGCCTTCTCCCAACAAGATCATAGAGGGTGAAAGGTTTGGCATGGTATGGTGAAATGTTTTGGAAACTCATCATTACCGAACAATCTTTACTATGTCGACAATGCTCTGATAGACATAACACATGTATCCTAGCTGTGAGCCGGCCTCACAGATGTTCGCTCCAGTTAACATCGCTGATTTCTCATGTTTTATTCCTCCACACGTGAAACACAAATGTCTAACTGATTTTTTCGGCTGAACAAAACGTTATATAGGTTATTTCGAGCCTCAGATAGGGGAAGAATAGATATGAATCAGAGAGCCGTGCCTTACTTTTTGTATTGAATAGATTCCTATTGTGTTTTTTTTTAACGTGCTTGGAGTATAGTTCCAAAACACTGGACCATCTGGTTAACGTCCCCAACAGATAAGGCGAAGAGAACAGTCAAGCCTAAAGACACACCAAAGACACACCAAAGAATCCCAGTTGCACATATGAGGCCCGAACCCGGGTACTCTAGATTCAGAGTCTAGCTGGCTTGCTATGCACTAGGAGACCCTCTACATGTAATACTATTTTGCTCCCTAAGCAACAATTATTTTCAGTCTAACTTTAAATAAGAATTAATGCAAGCAAAACAAAACAAGACAGTGTGTTATGAATTTTTTGCAATACTCTGGAACTATGGGTAACCTATATCCCATTGTGTATCAAGTAGGCATCAAGTATGCTGTTGATAATTATCAGGTGATACAACATAGCAGTGATGAGTTACATTATAAAAGATCATAAATGCATTTATGAATGCTTTTTTTATGATGATCTAAACTCTTCACCACATTTCGTACAGCATTTCAAACTGCACTCAGAGAGAGGAAAAGATATAGAGGAATACATGATCACCATGTGTAGTGATTTGTTCTGACTTTCAAGTAAGGTCACAATGTGGAATGATTTGCTCAGAAAACGATTCTCATCTGACAACATAGTTACATTAGATGTTAAGATCCTCTACAGACAGCATACATTAGGCACCAGCTCAGTTCCCTACTCTCATCCAGGGCGTGTGCCCCTGTTCTTCCCCACTCCTATCTAGGGCTTGTATAACCTGTTCCACTCTCTCATCCAGGGCTTGTGCCCCTGTTCTTCCCCACTCCTATCTAGGGCTTGTATAACCTGTTCCACACTCTCATCCAGGGCTTGTGCCCCTGTTCTTCCCCACTCCTATCTAGGGCTTGTATAACCTGTTCCACACTCTCATCCAGGGCTTGTGCCCCTGTTCTTCCCCACTCCTATCTAGGGCTTGTATAACCTGTTCCACTCTCTCATCCAGGGCTTGTGAACCTGTTCCCCCACTCTTATCCAGAGCTTGGGAACCTGTTGCACACTTCCATCCAGAGCTTGTGAACCTGTTGCGCACTCTCACCCATGGCTTGTGAACCTGTTCCCCACTCTCATCCAGGGCTTGTAAACCTGTACCCACTCTTATCCAGGGCTTGTGAACCTGTTCCCCACTCTTATCCAGGGCTTGTGAACCTGTTTTCCACTCTCATCCAGGGATTGTGTTACCCACTTGCATCCAGGGCATGTGCCCCTGTTCCCCACTCTTCTCCAGGGCTTGTGAACCTGTTCCCACTCTCATCCAGGGTGTGTGCCCCTGTTCTCCAATCTCATCCTTATGGTGCTGCTGTTGTACTTCTGTTCCCCACACATATTCAGGGGGACATACCCTTGCTTCCCAATGTATCTATAGACCACTGCTGTTGTGCCCTACCCTCATCCAGGCACTACTGTTGTTGTTCCCCTGTTCCCCACCCTCATCCAGGTAGTACTGCTGTTGAATCTTGGAGATATCAAACACCTGCAGGTAGCTTATACTCAGTGTTCATGTATAAATTGAGTAAATGGAATCTACTATCATTAAATCTTAGATATAAACAAAGTGTGGAGAATCAGCCCTTCCTCCTACTCTATAAAATACTGTAAATATTCTGAAATGAGAGGAATCGCTTATAAACAATTATGTGGAATTTATTCATCTTATCCTATCTCCTACAATACTGTGATAATAACTGATCAGAAATAGAAGTGCTGATTCTGTTTTCTTTATAAACCATACAAACCATGCATCTAACATTCTCCTGATTGCCTCTCCATTTATCCTTTCATACACCCCACCACCCTGCTTCTACATGGTCCCTACAGCCCTCCTTCCCTGCTCCTAACCCACGCCTAAACAAGTATTGATACCCTATATGACTAAATCTAGATACTATAACACCGCATAATGAACATCAACATTGTCCGAGCCCTCCGTTGAAGTTTTTAAACAATTTTCAGAACTCAAACTTTTATGTCATTTAACATTTTAGAATCTTAGAATCTTAAAAATTTAGACCAAATTTATGCTAAATTAATTATTTGATAAACATAAAGGGAGTAATTATGTAATATTTATATAATGTTTATATACCTGAACGTAAGGGTAAACTATTATGGGTTTTGCAATTTCGTTTGCTGCAATGGAATTTCCGTCTGCTAACAAGATACTAGGAAGATCTCAATTAGTTTTTGGCAGACCCAAGATTGTTTCTTCAACTGAATGTTAAAAACATTAAAAGTTATTTAGAGCCGCCCCAAGGAGAGGGGAAGGATGCATAGGAATCCAGGAACCTGCCTTACTCTTTAGTGCTGCGCGGTATTACCGGATTATAGGTGTATTGTGATACGGACTTCAAAGTAATACGTACTGTGATATATTTGTAGCATACCGGTTTCTCTATACATGTGTTTTGCTTTTGCTTATGAAAGTAAATCATAATCTGCTACTAAGATCTATTTTCATATTTCATAATACAATTGTATATACACATATTGGGAAGTGGGTACCATCATAGTTAAAAATAGATCCACTTCCAATAATATCTGGTGTTCGCTTATCGTAATGTGCACATATGTAGTGCTGGGTACCATGCACAGACTAGCATGGCTGATTCAAGTTTTTTGGATGCGATACCCAGCACTACTACTCCTACTAACGAAGAGATTCCTATGTTTTTTTAATGTACTCGATGGATAGACTGGTATACGAGACTACCCATTTTAAATCCCTTTGCGATGGCCGATTCTATGGGAAAGTGTTTTACCCAAGAACACCGATGAAACTAAAGGGTGCCAATGAGGCTTGAACCCAGATCCTCCGGAATTCAAGTCCACCGTGATATACCAGCCCCTATCCACCGTGATATACCAGCCCCTAATGATATATTCAATATAACTATAAGCTGGATTGAATTGAATTGGGTTTTACGGCGCGCCAATACATGAAAGGTTATATGGTACATGTACCTAACAGGAATGGACATGCCAGGCTCATCCTCCATTTACATCAAGATAAAATATGGAAAATGGGCCTTGAACCTTTTAACCGGCAGAGTTGCTGCAAATTCTATAGTAAACACTCCATTTATGATGGAGCCACGTTTCCATACGCGGTGTCATGATAAAGACCTTGAATGAGCATGATAAAAAATGACAAAATATATGCTGGAGATTTTACAGTGAATTACATACAATAATATACAATATCACCCAGATCAAGGTTTAATGGCCATTAAAATATTTATCATCATTTACATTTTGAGAAGCATGCAAATGAGTTTGAACCGCGGCTTCGAGAAATTCTTTTCCCTTTTCCCCCCGTTCCACAGTGGCATGTTTACTGAGATGACTAACATTAGCTTTCAAATTAACAACTGAATCATCTGCATATAAATTATGTAAAAATGATTCACTGAAGGCAAATTTTTGACATGACGATGTAATAAACAGGTTTCAAAAGCCTGCATGTCACAATGCTTTACCTGCAGATCCACGAAAAATCCGAGGTGGAATGCAATTTCTCAGCAGTCGAGGAACACCTGAGGTCATTAATCAACAGGTTAAGTAAATGGAAGCTGTGAATTCTTGCATAAACAGTTGACATGCCAGGTATGAAGTGGATTAAATAAACGTTTTGTTGTGTTTGCTGTTGATGTCATTCATAGCCATATGTGTGCATACATAAATGCATTTTGTGTAAGCAGATATATTTTCTACTAGGGTACATTTGAACAGCCCCATGTGGTTCCCGGGGGTCCCGTTTGGTCACGGGGCAAAGAATAGGGCCACTGCAGATCCCTTTGGAAGGGTAGGCAGAGGGGTAGAATCCCCCCAAATTCATGTTCATTTTATCATTTTTTGTTCATGTTCATTAAGGTCTTCATCATGATCCCTGCATTGTTTCAGGCGCCATCTCGCACGCATCAAAAGAGCAGTTGCAGAACAATAAACGTGGCTCTAGCGTAAATGGAGTTTCTAAGATAGAATTTGCAGCAACTCTGCAGTTCATGGTGAGAAGGTTCTAGGCCCATTTTCCATATTTTATCTCGATGTACATGGAGGATGAGCCTGGCATGTTCATGCCTGTTAGGCGCCATATAACCTTTCATGTGTTGGTGCGCCTTAAAACCCAATTGAATTCAATTTGTATATGACTGCACAACAATTTTGTTTGATTTTTTTTCAGAATAAGCTTTTTTCAAGCTTGGTGCACATACAACTCTTTTTTTTTCTCCTTAAAAGGACCAATGTTTATGTAAATCAATTAAAATTCAAAATGTTCCTGGTGTTACAAATTCCTGTTAGTATATGTGCACTTTTGTGAACACTGATTCAAATGAGCATATCATTCAAGGTCATTCAAACATTTGTCTGCTGTTACGCTACCAACTAAAAAGGCCCCAACCCTGGAGCAATTTTGAGCAATTTTGGAAAACGAATTAAACAAGAGGTCAATGACCTTGAAGCTCTACTGATTGATTTTGATTTCAGGAAGTAGTCGCTACAGACTTGTTTTTTGAAAATCTATTTTTAACCGTGGCGGCCATCTTGAATTTCCGGCCGACCTGAAATTTTGTTAGATCAATAAGACATTAAGAGCAACATTCCTGTGAAGTTTCATGAAAATCCGTCAAGTAGTTTCAGAGAAGTAGTCGCTACAAGTTTTCATTATATAACTCTATGTAAACAAAAATGGGCAGCCATGTTTAACGTCAAATCAAAACGATTTTTGACAAGGACCAACATCATGTCATACTGATCATTTCTGAAAAAGTCCCATATCAATATCTCTTATTGTTTTGAAGAAGTAGTCGCTACAAACTTATTCATTTTAAATCTATTTTTAGCTGTGGTGGCCATCTTGAATTTCCGGCCGAACTGAAATTTTTCTAGGATCAACTAGACATCAAGAGCAACATTCCTGTGAAGTTTCATGAACATCCGTCAAGTAGTTTTAGAGAAGTAGTCGCTACAAGTTTTTACTATATAACTCTATGTAACCAAAGATGGCCACTGGCAGCCATGTTTAACGTCGAATCAAAATAATTTTCCACAAGGATCTATATCATGTCATGCTGATCATTTTAGAAAAAGTCCCATATCAATATCACTTATAGTTTTCAAGAAGTAGTCTCTACAAACTTATTTTTTAAAAATCTATTTTTAGCTGTGACGGCCATCTTGAATTTCCGGCCGACCTGAAATTTTTCTAGGATCAATTAGACATCAAGAGCAACATTCCTGTGAAGTTTCATGACAATCCGCGAAGTAGTTTCAGAGGAGTAGTCGCTACAAGTTTTTACTATATAACTCTATGTAACCAAAGATGGCCACTGGCAGCCATGTTTAACGTCGAATCAAAATAATTTTCCTCAAGGATCTACATCATGTCATGCTGATCATTTTAGAAAAAGTCCCATATCAATATCACTTATAGTTTTCAAGAAGTAGTCGCTACAAACTTATTTTTTAAAAATCTATTTTTAGCTGTGACGGCCATCATGAGTTTCTGGCGGATCTGAAATTTTTCTAGGATCAATTAGACATCAAGAGCAACATTCCTGTAAAGTTTCATGAAAATCCGCCAAGTAGTTTCAGAGAAGTAGTCGCTACAAGTTTTTACTATATAACTCTATGTAAACAAAGATGGCCGCTGGCAGCCATGTTTAACGTTGCATCAAAACGATTGTTGACTAGGATCAACATCATGTCATGCTGATCATTTTAGAAAAAGTCCCATATCAATATCACTTATAGTTTTCAAGAAGAAGTCGCTACAAACTTGTATTTTAAAACTCTATTTTTAGCTTTGGCGGCCATCTTGGATTTCACATCAACATGAATTTTTGCTAGGATCAACTAGACTTTATGGGCAACATTTCTGTAAAGTTTCATGAATATCCATCCAGTAGTTTCAGAGGAGAAGTCGCTACAAATAAAAGTTTACGGACAGACAGATAGACGGACAACGGACGCCGCACCACAGCATAAGCTCTGCTGATCTCTGATCAGTAGAGCTAAAAAAGTGTTTCTATACAGTAATATGTATAGAAAAAACAACTGAAGAATGAAAAGAAAATGTGAAAGTCTGAACAAATAAAGTTGTATTAAGACTCAAATGACACTGCAGAAAATACTTTCTTTTGTAGAAAATATTTTTTTTGCCGAAATCCACATACAATGTTTATATTATGTATCAAGTGTATACCGGTATCTTTTTAACTCAATAACACATATCAACAGTTTGTGAAAATATGGAACTAATCATATTGCAAATATATAATGCACAGCACTTTGTAATATACAATCTGTTACAACATAAAGCATTGGTTACTATGCTGAGTAAAGGAAAATTAAATAAAATATTGCCTGGAAGTCAGTTGTCATGGAGGGACTCATATAAATTATGACCAATCCACTACATATACTTATCTGTTCAAAATCCATAAAATTGCAATTATATATCAAGTCGCTATTTCACATTTAAATATATAATTTTGTGAAATCCCAAAACAACAAAAAATCGTAAGGAACTGTGACCGAAATGATGAATGTCTTATTAAGCAGCTTCTTTTTTCCATTTAAATCTTCTTTTTTCAAAACTTCATCTTACCAATTTGAATAATTGTTGATTTTGTATAAACTCCTGGTGACCTATAAATCCATGTACAAACTGACTGTCTACCTGGGATGGCCAACATTGTGATAAAACATGGTCGCTGCTATTAAATATCCATCTCCCCTGGTCAGGTATTATCCTGGTTATGTCGTTATATGACACGCTGATATAACCCGACATTCCTGGGGACATCAGCATTGTCCAGCATAGCAAGTGACCAGCTGTATTTGAAATACTACCTCACTTCAGAATTCGATCATCTTATCGAACGTACACCAAAAATTTGATTGTAAAGTCCATACTTGGGACTTGTCAACGTTAGTATTATTTTACTTAATAAATTCGTTCAGGGCAAATAGTTGTCTTGATTCCTCTGAGACCTGAGCTGGTCTCTCAAAAATGTCATCTTCAAGCACTCGAGTGCAACAAAACGGTTTCTATACTTGCCCAGATTTGGGGGGAAAATGCAATTAAGATTAAATAATCAAGCATAACTTGGCTCTTTTCCATCACAAATAAGTAAACACCAGCGTGGGATCATTTAAACATCTTTGTGGGATCCTTAAAACATCAGAGTGGGATCATTTAAATATCAGTGTGGGATCATTTAAACATCAGTGTGGAATCATTTAAATATTAGTGTGGGATCATTTAAACATCAGTGTGGGATCATTTAACCATCAGTCTAGGACCATTAAAACATCAGTGTGGGATCATTTAACCATCAGTCTAGGACCATTAAAACATCAGTGTGGGATCATTTAAACATCAGTCTAGGATCATTAAAATATCAAGATGAGATCATTTAAACATCAGTATTGGACCATTCAAACATCAGTGTGTGATCATTAAAACATCAGTGTAGGATCATTTACACATCAGTGTGTGATGATTTAAACATCAGTGTGGGATCATTAAAACATCAGTGTAGGATCATTTACACATCAGTGTGTGATGATTTAAACATCAGTGTGGGATCATTAAAACATCAGAGTGGGATCATTTAAATATCAGTGTGGGATCATTTAAACATCAGTGTGGGATCATTTAAACATCAGTGTAGGATCATTTACACATCAGTGTAGGATCATTTACACATCAGTGTTTGATGATTTAAACATCAGTGTGTGATCATTAAAACATCAGTGTAGGATCATTTACACATCAGTGTGTGATGATTTAAACATCAGTGTGGGATCATTAAAACATCAGAGTGGGATCATTTAAATATCAGTGTGGGATCATTTAAACATCAGTGTGGGATTATTTAAACATCAGTCTAGGATCATAAAAACATCAGTGTGGGATCATTTAAACATCAGTCTAGGATCATTAAAACATCAGTGTGGGATCATTTAAACATCAGGTCTAGGATCATTTAAACATCAGCATTGGATCTTTTAAACATCAAAGTGGGATCATTTAAACATCAAGGTGGGATCATTTAAACATCAGTGTGGGACTATTTAAACACCAGTGTGGGATCATTTAAACATCTGTGTGGGACCATTTAAACATCAAGGTTGGATCATTTAAACATCAGTGTGGGACCATTTAAACACCAGTGTGGGATCATTTAAACATCTGTGTGGGATCATTTAAACATCAAGGTGGGTCCATTTAAACATCAGTGTGGGGTCATTTAAACATCAAGGTGGGATCATTTAAACATCAGTTTGGGACCATTTAAATATCAGTGTGGGATCATTTAAACATCAAGGTTGGATCATTTAAACATCAGTGTGGGACCATTTAAACACCAGTGTGGGATCATTTAAACATCTGTGTGGGATCATTTAAACATCAAGGTGGGTCCATTTAAACATCAGTGTGGGGTCATTTAAACATCAAGGTGGGATCATTTAAACATCAGTTTGGGACCATTTAAATATCAGTGTGGGATCATTTAAACATCAGTGTGGGATCATTTAAACATCTGTGTGGGATCATTTAAACATCAAGTTGGGATCATTTAAACATCAGTGTGGGACCATTTAAACATCTGTGTGGGGTCATTTAAACATCAAGGTGGGATCATTAAAACATCAGTTTGGGACCATTTAAACATCAGTGTGGGATCATTTAAACACCAGTGTGGGATCATTTAAACATCTGGTCTAGGATCATTTAAACATCAGCGTGGGATCATTTAAACATCAAGGTGGGATCATTTAAACATCAGCATGGGCTCTTTTTAACATCAGTGTGAGATCATTTAAACATCAGTGTGGGATCATTTAAACATCTGTGTGGGATCATTTAAATATCAAGGTGGGATAATTAAACATCAAATCTAGGATCATTTAAACATCAGTTTGGGATCATTTAAACATCTGTGTGGGATAATTTAAACATCAAGTCTAGGATCATTTAAACATCAGTCTAGGGTCATTTAAACACCAGTGTGTGATCATATAAACATCAGTGTGGGATCATTAAACATCAAGGTGGGATCATTTAAACACCAGTGTGGGATCATTGAAACATCAGTGTGGGATCATTAAAACATCAGTGTGGGATCATTTAAACATCAGTGTGGGATCATTTAAACATCAATGTGGGATCATTTCAAGACAACTGACTAACACGGCAGAAGTGTGGGATCATTAATTATGATGTCTGTTTAAACATCAGTGTGGGATCAATTCATGATGTCTGTTTGATGATGAACAGAGTTTGGGATCTTCTATCTGCTGATAAAATGCACTTTTGCCTGTTTTCTTGAAAAAATATATTTCATCAAAAGATAAGAACATCCTCATGTGGAGAGATGAACAGGGGTTATATGACCAATGCCAAATGATAGTTTAAAAATAGGAAATGCAGAGGAAATCTTAGAAATAACCTCTTAATCAGTAAATTTAACAAAACTTATCTTATTTAGCTAGCAATCTCGGTAGCTTTATAGGGTTAAGAACTCTTGCAGTAGCATGTCTGATACGGAAGTTCCCATCATTCATTTCATCTCCCTCTGAGGTCAATGTCACAATTCTCTCTGAGGTCAATATCCCAATATGACATTGCCTGTGTAAAGCCAGGTATTTTTTTTTCATTTAACTTGAACATATTGGGAAAATGTTCTTATCTTTTGTTTCTTCTAACAATATTCCTTTAATGCAGATGGGGACCTAATATTTATATTGTTCCAGAACAAAATGTTCCTCGCAAGGATCTGAGATTACCACCACCTTCTGTTTCATCCGTTTTCAGTTTTGCGTGTGGTACAGTACTAGAAACTTTGTGTTACAACTGATCTCAAGTCTTGTTTCATAGCTTTTTAATTGGTTAACAATAAATGCTTATATATGAATATTTAACACATTAACTGGTAAGTTATAAAATTAGAACACATTCACTCACAATATATTTAACAACACATTAACTCTTGATCTAAGTAGGTAAGGTTCTTAATCAGTTATCAATAAATCGTATTCAGTTGTTTTATCGGCCGTAACTTTGTTCAAACCCTACTAGAACGCAAAAAATATATATTCTGCTTATTTCAGGAAAAATATAAAATACCTGAAATGGTATACACCTAATTTGTTAATTTCAACTTTAAATATTTTTAAAGCGAATAAAACAAACACTTTCATTTAAACAAGACGTTCTATTGTTTTAATATTTGAAAAATTCCAATGCACATTACTGTGAAATATTTGAGAAATGCTCACCTTAAATTTCAAGTAAATTCCCAAATGTCCACAAACAGAGAGAAGAACAGACACAATCCTTGAGATGCAAAGCTGGCTGTATGTCCACAGGTCTGTACACAGCACTCTAGTCCACCTTGAGAACAAGTCAAGTGGCAATGCTCAAAGTACCAGAGAGGCTTGGCTTCTCCACTTTTCCAGGTGCTGGAGGAGCTTGAGTCAAGGGCAAGTCTGCTGAGGAAGATCAGATAAGTGTATAGCACTAAATACAAACAGATGTGGTCTGTCTAAATCTGCAGTAATCATTCTGAAATTTACATTTTATAGAGGTGAACAGAGGTTATTAGAGGGACACATGGCAATTTTTTGTTGTTTTTTCTCACCCAAATGATTTGAGGATGCAAGAATTAATCTTTCCATTTAATATGTTTAAGTGAAAGCATTCATGTGATGTTTTTGAAGTGAAAATCTGTGAGATTTGAGATTTTTTTAAGGGAGAATGTTTCAAAATCTGTGAGATTTTATAAAAATAAGGTATAAGTGAGGTTTTATCTAAAAAAAAATCATATCATTTAAGCCTTTTAAAGCATTTGATGTTAGAATAAAGTAGGTGAATATCTTTTAAGACTTTTTAAATTCATTTTCTATTTACCTTTTTTTCAGTGAGATTTCCAAATCTATCAGATTTTGATTCTATGAGTTTTGATCTCACTCAGTGAGATATCACATGTATGTGAAAGTTAAATTCCTCTAACTATATCACCATATGACAAAATATTCATTTGACACATTTTATTCTAAATGAAAGAGTAGAATGGACACTTGACTGAATTAATTTTACTTTAGAGAAAACGTAAGTTTGCAATTTAAATGAATTTTTCATGATTCTCTAAACTAGCATAACATCAATAGTTTCAGGGAAACCACAACATATTTAACAAATTAACTTATTGGATAGGGCGTTTAGAAAGAAAAAAGACAAAGACGTTGTTTTTTTTGTTGCTTGAAAACATGGTTCCCATCAGACCACTCCATAAAATATTGCGATGTTTCATCAGAGAAAAGGAATAATATCTTACTGGCATTGCAACACTACGAGCAATTATATATTAAATCATTAAACAATATACACCAAAGCAAACTTCACTTTGTTATCATAATAATCTATGCACGTGTGAAAATATGCATAGCGTGTTACATTTCATCAATAATTACTGCAAAAGTTACATAAAACACAGCGTGAAACTACACATGCTATTTACATGACATTGCACTCTGTATGCTAATGAATGCAGCAATGAAGTGGCCCGGAATTAATCAAAATTAACAAGGTACCGGTGCAAGAAAAGGGTCACTCATTATTCATACAGTGGGGTAAAATTCCCCACCAACCCCTACTCGCCTCCAGCAACTTTGCAGTTCTGCAGGTGAGAAGGTTCTAAGTCCATTCTGGGTTTACAATGGACGCAAAGGCTATTATAGTCGTGCTTAGCGGGTTAAGGGTTAATAACACTTTAACATGAGCGTGGGTTTACATCATTACTGTTTCTTAAAAGTTTTGTGTCTGCATGTCCAATTATTACTGACACAATGGTTGGTGAAAATAATCATACCGAGCTGCTCTTTTCCACAGCCATCTTATAAATTAATTGATTTCTGGACCAAAACAAATGTTTATATATATATATATATATACATATTATATATGTCAAGATATGGAGCGCTGTGGTCTAGTGGTAGAGCGTTGGACACATATCGAAAAGTCGTAGGTTCGATCCCTGCCATTGCCATATGTATTGTGTCCCTGAGCAAGACACTTTATCTGCATTTGCTTAGTACTGGTTCTACCCAGGAAGACATCGAGAGTGATTCAAATCAGTTCATAGAGCTTTCTTTACAATCGATGTAAAATAAATAAGTTTAAACTAAGGTATGGAACTCCTAAACTGGCCAAAAAACACCAACAGTTCTATACTATTATGCCACCACGTTAGACCTATAGGTAGTACCAGCTGTGCCATCTTCTTGTCATTGAACTGAAATTCACTCAAGTTGGCATATTTGATTCTCTGGTACAAAAAAAGGTACGAGAGATTGAATGACAGTTTATGTTTTATTCATTATATATATAATTATATGTGTGACATGAGTAGGTTATGCTGCACAGGCTATCTTACGTACCGATCAATAACAAGTAGTACAAAACTGTTGGTGATTTTTGGCCATTTTAGGAGTTCCACACCTTGAAGTATATAATATGTATATATATAAACATTTGTTTTGGTCCAGAAATCAGTCAATATTTTAATCACTCTAAGTCCATCTTTTACTATCCTAGCTCTGTGCCCGATGCCTGTGCTCTTTTCAGGTGAGCAATTGGAATCAGGTATGAGTTATCTCCCTTTAATTTACCTTTTTCTTCCTCCAATACAAGACAATATTGTTTTGTGTGCGTGTTCCAATTTATTAGTTTTCTGAATGCTTGGAGTATTTACCCTGACCTTGTTTGTGTATACCCGGGCATGTAAGCCGGTACCCATTTACAAAATACAACATATTTTCTTATTAATTAATACCGTATTTCCAATAACATGAATAATAGCGCCTCCCCTTATAGTAGCGCCCCCTCCACAAGACCATAATAATAACAAGAGGTCAATGACCTTGAAGCTCTACTGATTGATTTTGATTTCAGGAAGTAGTCGCTACAGACTTTTTTTTTGAAAATCTATTTCTAACCGTAGCGGCCATCTTGAATTTCCGGCTGACCTGAAATTTCGCTAGGATCAATAAGACATTAAGAGCAACATTCCTGTGAAGTTTCATGAAAATCCGTCAAGTAGTTTCAGAGGAGTAGTCGCTACAAGTTTTTATTATATAACTCTATGTAAACAAAGATGGCCGCTGGCAGCCATGTTTTACGTTGAATCAAAACGATTTTTGACAAGGATCAACATCATGTCATGCTGATCATTTTAGAAAAAGTCCCATATCAATATCACTTATAGTTTTCAAGAAGTAGTCACTACAAACTTGTATTTTAAAACTCTATTTTTAGCTTTGGCGGCCATCTTGGATTTCACATCAACATAAATTTTTGCTAGGATCAACTAGACTTTATGGGCAACATTTCTGTAAAGTTTCATGAATATCCATCCAGTAGTTACAGAGGAGAAAATTCAACACATTGTCAATCTCCTCCAAAAACAAAAACGAAGAAAAAATAAAATAAAATAAATTTTATATTTATATATTTTTATTTTATTTTTGCAATTCATTAGAAGAACGCCCCCTTGGCATTTTGCATAGCATCCGGGCGCTACTATTAAGGGAAATACGGTATAGGTAAAGGAATAAAGTCATACACAACTTTCAATGTAATGCAGATTTTGTCCTAGTCTAGTCTAGGGTAGTCCCTGCCACCATGTAGCCAGTTAGTATTTCCTCTGCTTCAAGATAAGGGTTTCAGCATTCTGACACATCACGGATCTTATTTTTACAGGTACTGCTATTAATTGATGCACCAACATTCAAAATTTGACTGCCCCAACAAATACAAACATAAACACATTATGAACTGAACAGGCCCCAGTTCGATGACCATAAGTATCAGTATGCTGCAAATCGACACGCTAATCACCCCCAAGATGGCGTGGTACAGGCATACCCCTCAACAAACCCCAGCAAATATGATATGATCAAAACATAATCATAACACTGCAAAACAAGCACGCACCACATACAACACAACGCCAAACACAGTTAGGACCGAAAGATGTCAACACACGAAATTAGGTTGAATTAACCGCTGATGTTGACTTCGACTTTGGCACATATTGAGGCATTAAACAGATCTGTTAGCAAGGCAAAACTTCAAAATTCAAAATTACATTTTAAAAAGTCCAGACTCTATTGTACCCATCTCGGTGCGCCCTAAGACGCATTGAGTTTGTTGGCGGAGGGACTATAAACCTTAGAACTACACACATATTCAAAATTTGACAGAAGGAATAAACATTTTGTTCTAGAAAGTATGGAAAATAAATACATTATATAAATATTTTGATATATCTGTATTATAAGAGTAATGTTTAGTGTATTTACGTGCCAAATTTTATGGTTTAAAAATGCTTTATTATTTAGAAATTTGTGATTAAACCTCTCTGAGCAGTATAATGCATAAAATGATCAGAAAAGTTTCTCTGGGGCCATTTTGAGGTTTTTACACTCAACCCTGGACTTTAACCTTTCCAAACATAATCATTTGTCCCCATTTCCAACTCATAGTAGAGGTGAATGCTCACATAAAACAGGCAACTGGTGGAGACAGTAACAGCACAGTTCTGTATAACTTGCTTGTTTTATGATCCATATGCCAAGTTTCATCAACATCACTACCACATGTGGCATGTATACCACCATTAATGATTATTGCATATTAATTAATGTGTTAGACAATAGAACGACCTAACTGACATGTAACTGAACTGAACTGGATTTTATAGTCGCACCAACAGCTAAGGTCATATGGCGACTTTCCTTATGGCGACTTTCCAGCTTCCATCAGTGTAGGAAGACCCCAGGTGCTCCTCCGGGCAATTTTCGTGCATGGGCGGGCACCTGGGTAGAACAACCGACGTTCCGTAAGCCAGCTGGATAGCTTTCTCACGTAAAGATTCCTAGGCCCATGAGGGATTGAACCCACAGCGGTGAGAGGCAAGCAATTTCAAGTCAGAAACTCTAACCACTCGACCACGGACTCCCCGACATGTAACTGATCAAAGAGTAACTTTTTGGGAACATAACTCATACCATAATAATTGGGAATTTTAGCACGATTTTTCATAAATTTGGGGAAAAAAACAGTAAAACATTCATTTAATGAGTGTATCTTGTATACTACTTTCACTACACTAATGTCAACAGAGGCATTTAAAAGCATTTCGTTTGCAGTACTTGTCACATTAATACTGGTAACCGTATATTAATATTGGGAATATAGCCCAGTAACGGCTACAAAAACAGCGCCCCAAAAAACCATTGTGGATGAATGGTGTACAACTTCATTTCAGGTTGGAATGACGAATGGTGATGAGCTAGATATGACAGTAATGGAGACGATGATGATAACTGGATATATTAATATTATATTCTGGATCACTGTCAGGGGCCTTCCTGGAGCATTTGAAATGTACGCCAGATATGAGAAGCATAGCTGCGAATCGAGTAGCGATGCTGCGAGTGTGGGATAGGTGTGGGAGGAGTCCTGCCGGTGGGGTTTGGGGGGTCCTTCCCCAAGAAAATTTAGAAAATTAGGAGGCAAATGATGCGTTCTCAAGCTATATTTCAGCGTTTATATGGCATTCTTAACTTTTATTTTTTCACTTTTGCTAACGAATTATACGCACTGGCGTACGTGTGTATGTCTGGATATGCGCCTGACTGTTCAACTCAAAACCAGGGTATTCAGTTTCCAGATCCCAATGGGGGATTCTATCTGGGGGAAAGACAGTTGGCTATTTCTTTATTGGTCATCGCAGCCTGGGGCTCATTTGCTGGCCTACTGACATCCAGTGATCTAATAATTAAGACAGCCTGATGCAGGAATATTTGGTTTGAATACTGCTGGTCCCCGCAGGAGGGTGTACAGTTTGCTCTATCTCTTCAATCACTGGTCCCCTGCAGGAAGTATATACAGTCCACTATCTCTACAACTGCTGGTCCCCTGCAGGAGGTAATTAGCCTGGATGTGTTGTACAGGAACTGACCAGCACATGCAAACATTGACCATCACTGGTGATTACGTACTGTTAGATAACAACACATGTCCACTATCTATCTTATTATAATCCATTTATAATCGTGCTTGCTGCAACCAGGGGTTGGGGGTACATAGAGGTACTGAGTAGTGAGAAATGGTGAGAAATGGGAAAATAGTGGAATTAAAATGGAATAAACAATGCTCCAGATAAGCTTTCAGCACAGTGCGTGTTATACACGAGAAAAAAAAAAAAAAAATATGTATTTACACTAAGTCTTCTTAAAAACAACTTTTGGACAAAGCATTAATGTAAAATGTTTATTCTTTAGTCACTATCATAAACAAAAATATCGGTAGAACCGATGGATGCTCCTTGAATTGGGCGCTTTGTATTACAAAGGGAAATCAATTTTAAATGAAACTAGAGCTATGGTGCTTATGCTCACTCGCATTGCCCTTTATCATTGTGAGAATTTTCATTACAGTCCCTTTTAGTAGTTTTCGAGTCATATTCCGGACAAGAATTTTAAGTACAAAATTACCAAGGGAGTAACTCTAAATGAAGATAGAGTAATGTTTTTGTGTTCTACACCTCCTCTCATAATCCTCTATTATTGTGTGAATTTTCATTGCAGTCATTCATAGTTTTAAAGATATGCTCCAGACACGAATTACAAGTATAAAATAACAAAGAGCAACAGCTCTAGTTTGAATGAAGACAGAGTTACAGTTCTTGTGCTCTGCATTTCCTCTTATTGCCCTTTATCATTGTGTGAAGTTTCAATGCAGTCCCATTAGTACTTTCGAAGATAAGATTTTTCTATTTGACTCCTATTTATATATGCATTAAAAATACAAGGGCCATAACTCAGTGGAAAATTATCGAACTGAAACTGGAACGTCACGACAATATGCACATCTCCACTTGATATTGATATTTCCTAGCAAGTTTCGCGAAATTCTAACAAGGGGTTATAGAGAAATAACCTTTGAAAAGAAATGCACAGACGCACGCACGGACAAGACGGTGACCAATATATATTCAACCTAGCTTTTATCTTTTTTAAATGGCATTAATCTGTGTCAAACAGCCGACAAAAAAGACCATTTCTTTTTTCTTGCAAACATCTACTGGTAAAATATTGCTGAAGGCAGTTGCTTGTCATTCAATACCTCAAACATCAATAAGCATCTATTGAGTATGACTGGGCACACTCTATTTTTCTAAGCTGTTCTTTGTACGCGGGAATTTGGTTCTCAATATTTATCAGCAGTTTTGTTTTTGTACGCATTAATTTCATTTTTAATGCGTTTTTGGTGAATTACGCAGATACGCGTCTTATCTGAAGCACTAAACAAATAATTATTATTTTTGCAGATTTTTTCTTACATCAATCTTTCATTATCAAATCGTTATCATATTCTTTATTAAGAATGCTATAGTGATCATAATACCAGCCAACTTCTGTCTGACCAAGTAGGGTGAGTGATCTCAGACTGCCTCATAAATTATGGAGATTACGCCAAAAATGTAAACTTGGCAGGTATTTGTTCCAATGTAATGATGTCCCTATCAGTGTTGATGTTGGTCTAAGTACTAGGAGAAAGGTGCAGCAGATAACTTTCATCCCATATAAAAAAGTTTCCAGGTAATGATTAGAAAGGAGCATGCATGGCCCAGTGGATAACATGGTGGACTTGAAATCTGGAGTTTCCTCACCGACATCACAGTTTCATCAGTGTGTTCTTAGGCAAGACACTTTCCCTTAACCTCGTATGTCAGTACATAAACCTGACAGTCCCATTTGTCTATCCTTGGAGCATGATAAAGAACCATATTAGGAATCTATTTGTTAGTAAGAATATGGCAGGTTCAAGGATTCCTACATATCCCTCCCCCGCCCCCAACCCCTCTTACCCCCTCCCACCCCACCTCCTTGGGGCAGCTCTAAATAACCTATAATATGTTGATGAGCTGTTAAATAACATTCAAATACTTTCAGAATATGATTAATGAAGTTGTTGGTAAAATCACTCACTTAAGTCACTATTAGTGAGTCAGGAAGATAAGGCGGGTGTCTGTATGTGTGCTAATTGTTACACACACGAAAAGATGCATACAAAATCTGTACCATAAATCAAGTAAATCTGACAGAACCCTATATTATACCAGTTTATAATTACATGAATTAGTGAAAGAACACCCATTACAAGGTAGCTGAAATTCCAACTGCATGTCATAGAGACACAGACCACCCCAACTGCTCAGTGTGACATGTTTACATGTTAATTTGGACTTCAACTATAAGATTAATGTATAAGACACATACAAGCTTCTGGATGATAAATGTTTTTGTACAGCAAGTAATCACATTACATAATTTACAAATTGTATGTACATAATAGCAGTAAGGATTAGACAGTCAGGGAACTTTTGATAAACCATCACCTTAAATGGTGATGATGTTTCATCACAACATAATTAAGTATGCGAACCCGCTACCATGCCAGAAGTCCGATCTATTTCACGTTCCTATGTTTATCGCCGTTATTGTTGCCTGTTGGTATGTTGGTTTATCGTAGAAGTATAGATAGGGAACCCGCCAGTAGCTTTATAAACGAGAACCTGTCTACACACGGGTTGATTTTCGAGACAAATGGCAGAAATTGGAGAAGGTAAACACATGTGTTACTGCAAAAAATCATCCAACTTTTATCGAATTCTGTTGATGAATGTTATAACATTTTCTAAAAATGTATAGACGAAGAATTTAGCTCTGACCTGAATATATCAAAGTATGCATTTCGCGACAGGAATGAAGCGTTTCACTTTGATCAAGTTGACAGTTTTTTTCTTGTTTCAATCTGGATGATGGTCAAAACCCTCACATTGAAAGTTTGCAATATTATACTATGTGACGATAAATCGTTACCTGAATTATTTTTGAAAACGTAACGAATGAATGAAGAATGAAAGATGATGGAAAATCATGACCATGAGAATAAGTGTTTATGATGAAACATCATCACTATTTAAGGTGATAGTTTTTCAAAAGTTCCCTGACTGATAGATGAACGACATAATTTCCATTATTTACTTAGGTATATAGATGGCTGACCAATTTGCATGCATTGAAAGAAAATCAAGATTTAAAAAAAAAAAAATGCCTTCACAAGGATAAACTAGTCTGAAAAATAATTTTTAAAATGAAAATGAACTACCACATTTTGAGTCTATTATGTCCATAATTGCAAGTACAGTCACATACTATTTCAGCATCTTTAACAACAAACAGGGTCAAACAATATTCCAGCAACTCTACAACAAAACAGGGTCATAAAATATTCCATTCCAGCATCTCTACAACCAAACAAGGTCATAAAATAGTCCTGCACCTCTACAACCAAACAGGGTCATAAAATATTCCATTCCAACATATCTACAACCAAACATGGTCATAACATATTCCATTCCAGCATCTCTACAACCGAATAGAGTCATACAATATTCCTGCACCTCTACAACCAATCGAAAAGTTCCCACCATTGCCATATGCATTGTGTCCCTGAGCAAGACACTTTATCTGCATTTGCTTAGTACTAGTTCTACCCAGGAAGACATCGAGAGTGATTCAAATAAGTTCATAGAGCTTTCGTTACAATCAATGTAAAATAAATAAGTTTAAACTACAACCAAACAGAATCATAAAAACAGAATCATAAAATATTCCAGCATCTCGACAACCAAACATGGTCATACAATATTCCTGCACCTCTACAACCTAACAGGGTCATACAATATTCCATTCCAGAATCTCTACAACCTAAAGGAACAGTTAAAAAAACCTGGGTCATACAATATTCCATTCCAGCATCTCTACAACCAAATAGGGTCATACAATATTCCATTCCAGCATTTCTACAACCAAACATGGTCATAAAATATTCCATTCCAGCATCTCTACAACCAAACATGGTCATAAAATAGTCCTGCACCTCTACAACCAAACAGGGTCATAAAGTATTCCATTCCAGCATCTCTACAACCAAACAAGGTCATAAAATAGTCCTGCACCTCTACAACCAAACAGGGTCATAAAATATTCCATTCCATCATCTCTACAACCAAACAAGGTCATAAAATAGTCCTGCACCACTACAACCAAACAAGGTCATAAAATATTCCATTCCAACATCTCTACAACCAAACAAGGTCATAATATATTCCATTCCAGCATCTCTACAACCAAACAGGGTCATAATATATTCCATCCCAGCATCTCGACAACCAAACAAGGTCATAAAATATTCCATTCCAGCATCTCTACAACCAAATAGGGTCATAAAATAGTCCATTCCAGCATCTCTACAACCAAACAGGGTCATACAATATTCCATTCCAGCATATCTACAACCCAACAAGGTCATACAATATTCCATTCCAGCATCTCTACAACCAAACAGGGTCATACAATATTCCATTCAAGTATATATACAACCCAACAAGGTCATACAATATTCCATACCAGCATCTCTACAACCAAATAGGGTCATACAATATTCCATACCAGCATCTCTGCAAATAAATAGGGTCATAATATATTCCATTCAAGCATATATACAACCCAACAAGGTCATACAATATTCCATACCAGCATCTCTACAACCAAACAGGGTCATAATATATTCCATTCAAGCAACAGGGTCATAAAATAATCCAGTATCTCTACAACCAAATCAGGCCATACATTATTCCAGCATCTTCATCACCATAAATGGTCCTGAACTATTCCTGCACAGCTCTCTTACAAGTAATAGTTTCACTCCCCGACATATGATTGAGTGATTATTTAAAGGGAGATTCAGAAAAAATATCTTAAAGAAACTAACCCACCAAATAACGGAAAGTTACACTACAAAATCATTTATCAAAACCCTATCCAGGTGTTCAGATCATATAATAATGTATATGTGCTTATTAAAAGTATAGGTTTATTTATGGGTTCTTAAATGAATTATGAGTTGCTCCGATGCTCCAGTTTTGAGGTTTTGCTCCAGTTTTGGGGTTTGGCCTGGCCGGTTAAAATCATTTGTATTGTGTCTATAGAGTTTGGATTCTCAGAATATGTATGTTTTATACAGTTGTCAGTAGGTTTAGAAACGGCGTACATCTTTTGTAAAATTCGGCTATTGTTGGCGGGATAGTTACTTTAAGAGATGTTAGTATGGAAACTATATTTTCAGTCACAAAATGCAAAACAGTATCCATTATCACTTTTTTTTTTAAAAGGATCAATCACCAAAAAGGGTCATATACACCATTCCAGTAGCTCTATGACCAAACTAGTTAGCTACTCTACCAAAATGACATATTTGCATGTACTCGTCTAAAATAAAGCAACTATTAATCAAAGGAAAAAAACACTTCTTCTTCAGTGCAGATATGAAAACCAAAAGTGTCTTAAACAGAATTTGGAACATTATGTACGCTGCAAATTCTGATATATACAGATGTTGTTCCTGCTCGCAATTAACAAATTATTGAAGATACATCATACTTGCTTACACCAAAAAATAGATCTGTTATTTATCATATGAAAGAGAACAAGAATATATAAATCATAACACCCTGACATGATATATATCCCAAATACACTTCATCAATTAAAACAACACCAACCTTGGGGCAGTAGCAGATCCCAGTGAGCAGTCAGCCAGTAGAAGTCCAAAACTTATACTGCCAAGCTGTAACACAAAATTAAAATTTTAAACCACATACCATTAAAACGTCTGTAATATAATATTACAAAATATATTCAAAAGAATGTGGACAATTTCACAAGTGATACAGTTTCTCTACCTATGATATACACCTGTTGTGAAACTGACGATGCGGAAAATTTTACTAAACGTAAACATTATGTTGCCAAATCAACGAAATCCTAAATCCAAATTAGGTGTTTAATATACAGTGTCCGCTTCAATGGGATATTGCACGTTAAAAATCCAAACAATGATCGTTATTGTTCGGGGCTGAGATTCGGTTGTGTATGAAATGACACTTTACATCATGAGAATTTAATTAAAATCTCATTGTCGAACAATTGTTAGCTCCTGAATTCTCATCTAAATGAGGTAGATTTCATACTTGAACTATATCTGTATAAAGCCTAGAGTTAGAAACATCTACGACAGGAAACATCTCATTTATTACTTTATCACGGATATTATCTAAATACACATCAAATAGTGAAGTTATTTTAATAGGAACTATTTTAAATTTATAAGGAACAAATGTGCACTTCTATCACGCAGAAAAATTGTGAAAGCATTACGTGATCCTGTCTTAATTTCATTAAGCGATGTGAATTTAGGATTTTATAATGGATATTTCGACAATAAAGCATGTTTAAAAACATTTTTTATTGAAAAAATGTGATAACCTGTTTAAAATTACCTATTAAATATTTTAATTTTACAATATGCAAAGTTTTTAAGCCGAATTTAAGGTTTTATTTCATACCCCAGCCAACCCTGTTTTCGCTTCTTGGTGAAGAGGTTGGATGGGGCATGAAACTTGAAAGTTAATAATCGGACCACGTAATGAAAACTAACCAAATTTAAAGTTTTATTTCATACCCCAGCCAACCCCGTTTTCGCTTATTGGGGAAGGGGTTGGATGGGGTATAAAAAGGTTAATACTCCGACCACGTAATGGATTGAGAACAGTTATGTCCCTTTGACATCTTAATTACTAGGCTAAATCACATTGTAAAGCAGTCTGCAACTTTACTGCATGTTGCTGAATCTAGCGACAACTTTGCATTTTGAGTCCATAAAAAACGTATGCAGCAAGGATCCCAACTCCCACCATTTATTAGTGTACCAAAGCCGTATCCAGCAAGGATCCCAACTCCCACCATTTATTAGTGTACCAAAGCTGTATCCAGCAAGGATCTCAACTCCCACCATTTATTAGTGTACCAAAGCCGTATCCAGCAAGGATCCCAACTCCCACCATTTATTAGTGTACCAAAGCTGTATCCAGCAAGGATCCCAACTCCCACCATTTATTAGTGTACCAAAGCCGTATCCAGCAAGGATCCCAACTCCCACCATTTATTAGTGAACCAAAGCTGTATCCAGCAAGGATCCCAACTCCCACCATTTATAAGTGTACCAAAGCTGTATCCAGCAAGGATCCCAACTCCCACCATTTATTAGTGTACCAAAGCTGTATCCAGCAAGGATCCCAACTCCCACCATTTATTAGTGTACCAAAGCTGTATCCAGCAAGGATCCCAACTCCCACCATTTATTAGTGTACCAAAGCTGTATCCAGCAAGGATCCCAACTCCCACCATTTATTTGTGTACCAAAGTTGTATCCACTAAGGATCCCAACTCACACCATTTATTAGTGTACCAAAGCTGTATCCAGCAAGGATCCCAACTCCCACCATTTATTAGTGTACCAAAGCCGTATCCAGCAAGGATCTCAACTCCCACCATTTATTAGTGTACCAAAGCCGTATCCAGCAAGGATCGCAACTCCCACCATTTATTAGTGTACCAAAGCCGTATCCAGCAAGGATCCCAACTCCCACCATTTATTAGTGTACCAAAGCTGTATCCAGCAAGGATCCCAACTCCCACCATTTATAAGTGTACCAAAGCCGTATCCAGCAAGGATCCCAACTCCCACCATTTATTAGTGTACCAAAGCCGTATCCTGCAAGGATCCCAACTCCCACCATTTATTAGTGTACCAAAGCCGTATCCAGCAAGGATCCCAACTCCCACCATTTATTAGTGTACCAAAGCCGTATCCAGCAAGGATCCCAACTCCCACCATTTATTAGTGTACCAAAGCCGTATCCAGCAAGGATCCCAACTCCCACCATTTATTAGTGTACCAAAGCTGTATCCAGCAAGGATCCCAACTCCCACCATTTATTAGTGTACCAAAGCTGTATCCAGCAAGGATCCCAACTCCCACCATTTATTAGTGTACCAAAGCTGTATCCAGCAAGGATCCCAACTCCCACCATTTATTAGTGTACCAAAGCCGTATCCAGCAAGGATCCCAACTCCTACCATTTATTTGTGTACCAAATCCGTATCCAGCAAGGATCCCAACTCCCACCATTTATTAGTGTACCAAAGCCGTATCCAGCAAGGATCCCAACTCCCACCATTTATTAGTGTACCAAAGCCATATCCAGCAAGGATCCCAACTCCCACCATTTATTAGTGTACCAAAGCTGTATCCAGCAAGGATCCCAACTCCCACCATTTATTAGTGTACCAAAGCTGTATCCAGCAAGGATCCCAACTCCCACCATTTATTAGTGTACCAAAGCTGTATCCAGCAAGGATCCCAACTCCCACCATTTATTAGTGTACCAAAGTCATATCCAGCAAAGATCCCAACTCCCACAATGTATTAGTGTACCAAAGCCGTATCCAGCAAGGATCCCAACTCCCACCATTTATTAGTGTACCAAAGCCGTATCCAGCAAGGATCCCAACTCCCACCATTTATTAGTGTACCAAAGCTGTATTCAGCAAAGGTCCCAACCATGCATGTTGCATTCTTGAGAAAGGGTCCGAACTTGCAACATAACATGCAATTTTTAATCTACAGAAATTACAAATGTCAATCCGGCAAGGGGCCCTTTTTCAATTGTTGCAAATCCACTTGAATATAATTACCAAATACCTAACCCGTATAAGGTTGCATCTCCCATGTTATGTATTTATACCGATACCTACAGCCGCTTGTCCTAGACGGAAGGCAGGTTGCTAGTGTTTTGCTTGGCTTGCACTGTTAATGTCAGTCCTGGTCACAGGCTCAACCTTAATGAGACAAACTGTTCTATAACCCTGCAATACACAAACATGCATTCAGTGGCAAACATCATACTGGGCATGTAATACATATACATCCCTTGTACACAGAACATGATCCTGTCAAAGTAAATTGGATTTTAATGTTATTCATCATTTTTTGTAAATTCACAACCTTAATTGGCTGCAGTCATTGATAAAGTTGTGTGCTTGCTCCGTCCAGATTATACAAAGTTATTCGCTGCCGGAACTGCAGTGACTCTTATATGGTTTTCATAATTGCGCATGGTAAGGTAAAAATGAACAGTTTCTTTGAGTTTTTCACTTTGATAATGCAATCTTATAATTACACAAGGTAGCAGTGAACAGTTTATCTGTGTTGCAATGCACACGCTAATGCACATGCATCCCTTACATGTGAACACTGGTATTTCTGTGCTGATGTGTACTTCTAGCCTGTCATGTGCGACCAAGGTGAATATGTAATCAATATGTAACGCATGTCAAGGAATTGATCAGAGCGAAGCAATGTCGCCCACCTTGATTCAAAATGTTTGGTAGGAAGAACTGATGGTAAAAATTGGGAAGAAAGTGTCTGGTAAGAAAAAACGGTCGTGGTGTGTTTACGTCTTCCTGACAACATTATTTTTTCAATATTGTTTAAACACCCGTGACTTGATCGGTTATTATGTTAAACTTTGTTCCCAGTACCAACCCAGATATAATGCTATTTTCTCTCGACAGCTATTTTACGCTTGCGTAAAACCTTGCTTGTAGTAGAATTGAAAAGTGTTTATTTTCCTACAGTGGTACATCTAATAGATATCTCTACAAAGTTACATCTGTATTATACTAGACAAGATATAATCATGTAAACCGAACAGTGTTAGGACAGTGTACTAGGATTCGACAGATTTCTCTCTGGCACAAGTTCTTCTCCACGTGCAGTAGGTATATAGCGACACAGATTATCATTTTATCTTCCTGTGTGGTAATCTGTCACATACAGCCTCTGCCACATATAGCCTCTGTCACATGTGGCCATAATATATGTTATTATAAATGTAATTTAATCAGAAGTTGTCTTTTTTGCCATTCATATTGTTAAAGAGACACACAGCAATCTTGATTGTTTTTTAAACTTTGCAGTGCCCCTATAGTTTTTCTACATAATTTGAATATTTGAAAATAATTATTCAAAATTACTTGAATAATTAAAAGCTAACTGTTTTTGCATAATACTGGAATTATAAACTGACATGATAAATTTGATGCTTGACAACTGGTCGAAGAGTGCAGTGTGTCTCTTCGAAAAAATTACATGTTACAGGTTACAGACATTTTTGTATAACATGCAATACTTATGGATTTTTTTTTCTTCTTATATTTTTTTTTGAACAGTTGACAACCAAATATGTAACATATCTTTACATTTTATAGTACTGTTCACAGGTATTCGGGGAGTAGCTTAGACTTAGACTAGACCTTTTCAGAAGGAAAAAACAACAATTACATGTTGAAAACATCTTTTAAATACTAAACAAACATTAAAAACACAAATCTAAAAAATAATAATCCATATTAACTAGTTTGTTTTCAACATATAAGTGTTGTTTTTTTCTTCTGAAAAGGTCTAGTCTAAGTCTAAGCTACTCCCCAAATACCTGTGGTACTGTTATCATTATATTTACTATAAATCACACTTTAATGATTAACAAGTTCAGTATGGGATCCGAGGGTCAGGGGTGACATGGGGTACAGGGGTTCCCCATTAAGATTAAAAAAAATTGGCTCAGTTTTTTTGAGGGGGATGTCAACTGATTTTTTTTTAAGACTGGGACCCCACCCACTCTCAAATTCTGAATCTGCACATGACCATGTCTGGTATGCCAGACTGAATGCCTGGGGCCAGGTAGATGGTCACTACTGATGGAGGGATGACAACATCACCATCAATACACATCAACCGGTCATTGACCAGCCTTCAAACCCATCATTCCACTGTCCTTAATCACTCAGTTGCTTAAAGGGACACATAGCAATTTTTTATTAAGCATTAAAATTAGCACCTCGATTTTGACTTTAAACCTACTTGTACATATTTAAATAAAATGATAAGAGTTTCAGTTTTTTAACCAAATATTTAAATATATTAGTGGTGCAATATTATCAAAAGTTAGTAATGTCAAACTTTTGTAATCAATATAATTTACGATAATTTACGATTGAACAAATGCCAGTTGTGTAGCAAAACAAGAGGTCAATGACCTTGAAGCTCTACTGATAGGTTTTGATAGCTAGATCAGCATTCCTGTGAAGTTTCATGAAAATCTGTCGAGTAGTTCCAAAGGAGTAGTCGCTACAAGTTTTTACTATATAACTCTGTCTATGTAAATAATGATAGCCACTGGCAGCCATGTTTAATGTTGAATCAAAATAATTTTCAAAAGGACCAAAATCATGTCATGCTGATCATTTTCGAAAAAGTCCCATGTCAATATCACTAATAGTTTTCAAGAAGTAGTCGCTACAAACTTGTTTTTAAAAAAATATTTTTAGCTGTGGCGGCCATCTTGAATTTCCAGGCAACCTGAAATTTTAATCATTCAAGTTAAGTTTCATGAAAATCCATCAAGTAGTTTCAGAGGAGTAGTCGCTACAAGTTTTTAAAATATAACTATATATGTAAACAAAGATGGCCGCTGGCAGCCATGTTTAATGTCGAATAAAAATGATTTTCGACAAGGACCAACATCATGTCATGCTTATCAATTTAGAAAATGTCCCATATCAATATCACTTACAGTTTTCAAGAAGTAGTCGCTACAAACTTGTTTTTTAAAAATCTATTTTTAGCCGTGGTGGCCATCTTGAATTTCCAGGATCAACTAGACATCAAGAGCAACATTCCTGTGAAGTTTCGTGAAAATCCGCCAAGATGTATCACAGGAGTAGTCGCTACAAAAAAAGGTTTACAGACGGATGGACGCCGGACGACGGACTATGGCATAAGCTCTGCTGATCTTTGATCAGTAAGGCTAAAAATCAAGATTGCCGTGTGTAATATCTTACACAATTTTATTCTTATATAAACAAATTGAGATAAATAGACCAAAACATTAATCAGTTATCAACAGATATGTTCTCTTTTTAAAGTAAACTGAGGTAATAAATAAACATGTAGGCTGTAAAATAAATTCATTTTCCTGAAGAAGGTGAGGGGAACGAAAATTCGAGAAGCAGAGTTGTATTCGATAAATAAATAAATTATAGAATGCCAAAAATGAGGTAGATCTATCACTTGCAATATTTTGCCATTTTTAACAAAAATAAGTTTTGGCTCCATGCATGGCATTTTAATTAGACATTTAGCATCATTATGAAACTGAGTGCTGACTGCGTGAGTTTAATAGCCTTCAAGCGCAGATCCAGCGGGGCAGGATGGGGTGGGAATATTTTTTTTTGGGGTAGTGGGCTTATCTGTAAAATAAATCCAGTGTGGTGATTTGGCATGTTGTGGGTCGGGGAGGATTATCCCACCGCAAGCCTTACAAACAAACATATACAGAACTGATTATCATATACATATTACATTTTTTCACTTTCATATAATAAAATCTGTATAAACCGGTAGTCCTTACATTTAAAAAAAATTAAATTGTATAAAAACAAGAGGCCCAAGAGGGCTTGTATCGCTCTACTGGCTATAATTATGGTGTCCATGGTGGGGTGCAGTGGGGATGGATAAAGGATTGTGTGTCAGATATGGCAATATCAAACTAGTTTTATATAAATTACCAAGACATGGCGGAGGGATGTATTTGGTTCAAGTTTGGCTGGCTTTAAAACAAACAAAACATTCAAACCAACTTTCACATGTGACCCAGGACCCATTTTGACCACAGGGTCACCATTTGAACAAACATGATAGAGTGTAAAAACAAAATATTAAACTGTTGGCTCTTGTAATTTCAGAGAAGAAGATTTTTTAAGTTTGTACAAACTTGGTAGAGGATCCATATTAAAGCTGATAATAAATGAAAAATATTATCTCTTGTAGTTTCGTAGAAGTTCTTCCCTACAACTCTATGTAAAACTGATCCAACAAGGGTCCCTAAGCTCCCAACTAAAGAAAAAAGAACCAAGGTTTCTTATGAGAAAAAAAAAAAGAAAAAAAAAAGAAGGAATAAATCATTCAATAAAAAATTCAAAAACAGATTCAAAACAAATTCAAAACAAATTCAAAAAAAACATTTACAAAAAAAAATAATAACAAGAAATGTCACAGTAAGTGACAAATGCCCCCAAAGTGACCTTTGACCTGTCGGTGTGACCTTGACCTTGGAGCCACGGACCTGGATTTTGTGCGTGACACGTCGACTGGTTGTGGCGAGCACTTGTGCCAAGTTATTTGAAAATCCGTCCAGGAATGCCAGAGTTATTGCCGGACACGATTTGACTTTTGTCCTCTAAGTGTGACCTTGACCTCGGAGCCAAGGACCTAGATTTTGTGCGCAACATGTCGTCTTGTTGTGGTGAGCAATTGTGCCAAGTTATTTGAAAATCCGTCCAGGAATGTCAGAGTTATTGACCGGACATGATTTGACCTTTGACTTCTAAGTGTGACCTTGACCTTGGGGCCAAAGACCTGGATTTCGTGCGCGACACATTGTCTTGTTGTGGTGAGCACTTGTGCCAAGTTATTTGAAAATCCGTCCATGAATGCCAGTTATTGACCGTACACGATTTGACTTTTGACCTCTAAGAGTGACCTTGACCTTAGAGCCATGGACCTGGATTTTGCGCAACATGTCGTCTTGTTGTGGTGAGCAATTGTGGCAAGTTATTTGAAAATCCGTCCAGGAATGCCAGAGTTATTGACCGGACATGATTTGACTTTGACCTTCAAGTGTGACCTTGACCTTGGAGCCACAGATCTGGGTTTTGTGCGCAACACGTCATCTTGTTGTGGTGAGCACTTGTGCGAAGTTATTTGAAAATCTGTCCAGGAATGCAGAGTTATTGACCGGACACGATTTGTCGCCAAGATTCGCTGAAATCTGGCAAAGAGTTCAGGAGAAACTAATCTGGACAAAGTTTGTGTATTAAAACATTTAAAGGGTCACAACTCTTATTGACCAGACACGATTTGACCATTGACCTCTAAGTGTGACCTTGACCTTGGAGTCACGGTCCTGGGTTTTGTGCAGGACATGTCGTCTTGTTGTGGTGAGCACTTGTGCCAAGTTATTTGAAAATTCGTCCAGGAATGCCAGAGTTATTGACCAGACACTATTTGACCTTTGACCTCTAAGTGTGACTTTGACCTTGGAGCCACGGACCTGGATTTTGTATGCGACACATCGACTTGTTGTGGTGAGCACTTGTGCCAAGTTATTTGAAAATCCATCCATGAATGCCAGAGTTATTGACCGGACACGATTTGTCGCCAAGATTCGCTGAAATCTGGCAAAGAGTTCAGGAGAGACTAATCTGAACAAAGTTTGTGTATTAAAACATTTAAAGGGTCACAACTCTGCCAAAAATCATTCAACCGAAATATGGCGATGATATACACAACTAGGCTTGATACTGATCATCCTTGTGAAGTTTCGTCTATATCCAGCCAGGAGAACTAGCCCGGAAAAAAACTGTGGTATCAAAATCCTTTAAAGGGCCATAACTCTGCCAAATATCTGTAAACCGGAACGTGACGATGACATGCACAACTAGGCCTGGTGCTGATCATCCCTGCAAAGTTTCATTGAAATCTGGCGAGGGGTTCAGGAGAAGTAGATCAGACAAATAATTGCCCTTTAAAGGGCCATTATTCTGCCAAAAAAATCATTCAACCGGAATACAGCAATGATTTGCACAACTAGACATGGAATTGATTATCCCTAAAAAGCTTCGTTTAAATCCGTTTAAAAGATCGAATGAAAGATAAAGGCCCTATCGTCTTAACGAGTCAAAATGTAGCATTTTTAACTAAATCAAGGGCCATAACTCCGCTGTTAACGGTCCGATCTAGCTGGTTTTCGAACTTATCCGAGCTTTCATTTATATAAACAATCTGGTAAAGTTTGGTAAAGATTGGATGAAAGATGAAGGCCCTATCGTCTTAATGAGGCAAAATAGAGCATTTTTAACTAAATCAAGGGCAATAACTCCGCTGTTAATGATCCGATCTAGCTGGTTTTCGAACTTGTCCGAGCTTTCATTGATATTAACAATCTGTGCAAGTTTGGTAAAGATCAAATAATAAATGAAGGTGCTAGAGTGTTCACAAGGCTTAATATTTTTCAGCAAAACAAGGGCCATAACTCCGGTAAAATTATTTTGATCTTGCCGTTTTTCGAACTTGTCCGAGCTTTCATTGATATAAAGACACTGGCAAAGTTTCGTAAAGTTTCGATTAATAATGAAGGCCCTAGAGAGTTCACAAGGCAAAAGTTAACAGACGGACGGACGACGGACAACTCGCCATCCCATAAGCTCTGCTGGCCAAAGGCCAGTAGAGCTAAAAAAAAAAAATAAAAAAAAAAATAAAAAAAATAAAAAAATATATAATAAAAAGTTGAACCCATGAAACGTTTCTTATGGAGAAAAAAAAAGTCAAAAAAAAATGCCTCCAGTGAGATTCGAACCCACGACCCCTGGGGTTTCCAGTGTACATTACCAAATATTGAAAAAGGGCCATAACCGTAACTCCGGTGTTACTGGTACGCTCTGGCTGGTTTTCAAACTCGTCCGAGCTTTCATTGATATCATCAATCTGGCTAAGTTTGGGAAAGATCGAATAGAAAATGAAGGCGCTAGAGTGTTCACAAGACTGAAAATCACATTTTTCAATAATTCAAGGGCACTTAACTCCGGTGTAGCTCGTTTTTGAATTTGTCAGAGCTTTCATTGATATAAACAATCTGTGCAAGTTTGGTAAAGATCAAAAAATAAATGAAAGTGCTGGAGTGTTCATAAGAGAGAAAATGGCATTTTTCAGAAAAAACAAGGGCCATAACTCTGGTGTTTCTGACCCAGTTTAGCTGGTTTTCGAATTTATCCAAGCTTTCATTGGTATTAACAGTCTGTGCAAGTTTGGTAAAGATCAAATAATAACTGAGGGTGCTAGAGTGTTCACAAGGCCGAAAATTGCATTTTTCAGAAAAAAACAACGGCCATAACTCTGGTGTTTCTGACCCAATTTAGCTGGTTTTCAACATGTCCAAGCTTTCATTGGTATTAACAATCTGTGAAAGTTTGGTAAATATCAAATAATAAATGAATGTGCTAGAGTGTTCACAACGCAGAAAACGACATTTTTGAGAAAAAACAAGGGCCATAACTCCGGTGTTACTGATCCGATTGGTTGGATTTCGAACTTGTCCACACTTTCATTGATGTAAAGACACTGGCAAAGTTTTGTAAAGATCCGATTAATATTGAAGGCCCTAGAGTGTTCACAAGGCAAAAGTTAACGGACGACGGACGGACAGACTTCGGCCAGTAGAGCTAAAAACACTACTGAGTAAGGTACTTTTGTTTTATGGGGAAAAGATAGAAAAAATAGAAATAAAAAAAAGAGAAAAAAGTGTTAGTTCTTAATGTTCTCTCTACATGGCCACATTTCTTACCTAGCTTAATTGTTAATGTATATAATAGCAGATAGATAAAAAAAATGCCTCCAGTGAAATTTGAACCCACGACTCCTGGGGTTTCTAGTGTACATTACCAAATATTGAAAAAGTGCCATAACCATGTATTATCTAGGTATTAATACCTTCCCCAGTATTTTTTTATCATATTAAAAGTGTTTTTCCATTAACAAAAATAAGGTCATTAAAGGCATTTTCTGTAGTTTTTCATGCGCAGCATTTTGAGCGACTTTTCTTCTAAAACTATTGGATGGATTTTCCTAAATATTTACAGGAATGTTGCTCTTGATGTCTAGTTGTATTTATTGTCTTTTTTTTATTTTTTTATTGTCTTTATAAAATAAAAATAAATGCCTTTTATTAGAAACATACATAAAATAGGGAAAATATAGCATTTTGTAAAAAATCGAACAAAATCAAAAAATTTAAGCATAATGGTAGGGTTCCAAAAAACAATATTAAATCTCAATATGCATGGTGACCTATAATTTTAATAGCAAATATTGTCTTATTATATGTTCAAATAAGTGCCTAGGAAGTTGAACAAATTCTGTTATTAGGAATATTACAAAAAATGAAAATATACCATTTCTATATAATTTCATATGTACAACAGACTCACTGTACAAAAAGTAAGAAAATCTTTTTTTTTTGGCCTTATGGTCAAGACACAAGTTTGATCTTTGATGCCACCTAAGGTTGGTGGGAATGTATCTCCCATGTGATAAACCATCTTTTTGGTCCAATCATAAATTAACATGATGCCAATACATAGATATCTCCGCCCTATTGTTGATGTCGGAGTATACTGACAATAGGTTATATTATAATACAGTTGTACGTGCTTTATTATACTGTTGCACGTGCTATTTTTTGTCAGAGGTATAGTATTGGCTTGATTGTTTAAAATGGATAAATGATTGACAACTGTCGACATGTTGATTGAGGAGTCATGGCACTGACCATGACTCAAGGTTGGTGATAGTTGTACAAGACACATCATTTCCATGTGGTGAACCTTTCTGAAAAAATATTATTTTTGAATAATTTTGCTCAATATGTTTGATCAAATCATTCATTGCAGAGTTATATACTGAAAGGAAAAAGAAACATGACAAGGGAATTTCCGCTATATATTGTATGTACAATATGCTGCTGTTAAATCGAATGGTACATGGCTAGGTAAGATCTTTCCTTTCGGAAAAAAGACTAAAACAACAAATAACACAGCAAATAGTATTCCTGCAAAGTTTCATTATTGACAGAGTACGCGTTTGGCGCAAGCATGTGCAAACTCTTTACGTTAAATACAGTACTTAACTGGCTCAATTTTTCAAAGAGGAATTTCAACATTTATGAATTTCTTGTTACAGCGTATACTGTGATTAAAACGTCTACAACATCACAGTTGTGTCCGGCTGGCCGGCCTTTCTCTAACTGCAATTTTTTTTATTTTTTTTTCAAAATGTCTTGGGATGTCCTTGGAATATATATGGAATTAAGTGTATAAACAGTATATACAATATATAGCGGAAATTCCCAGTGTTGCCTTTCTTTTTTCCTTTCAGTATATATGGCCTGGACTGTCACATGTCCTGGACACGAGTTTGGTGGTTAACCTTTGCGGGGATCTTGACCCTAGGTTGGCAGGGGTTGTATCCAACACTCCCTCTCCATTATGGCCCAGACACAAGTCTGACTTTGAATTTCTCAGCAACCTTGACTCTAGGTTTGCACAACCTTGACCCTAGGTTGGCACGACCTTCACCCTAGGTTGGCACGACCTTCACCCTAGGTTGGCATTAGTTGTACCCGACCATGTGGTGAACCTTACTGCCAAATATCTCTTTGATCCAAACATTCACTGTACAGTTATGGCTAATCCGAGCCTTCTCTGACCTTACCAGCCCTTTTTACGATTTTTGATATTTTATCTGGCTGTGTACGGTCAGAGGAACTCCTATAGTAAAAACACGATTCATTGGATTAGCATTTCAAGCATATAAACCGATTATCAATATATTTATTTACCTATCTGAACCGAAATATTTGTTTTATTAACCTTAATAAAGTTGTAACAGTCAACCTTTTCAGACGAAGTTAAAAAATATTAAATTTCCATCATTTGTTATTGTTCAGGTCAAATGTCACGTGATCGTGACCGGTGCGCCGATAAATATTTCCCGCAAAATTCAAACAATTTCAAAATTGTGACCAACTTTTCCTTTTGGCACTAATAATTCTCTTAACAACATCCAATTGTTTATCTTTAAAGTTTAGACCCTAATTATGCTCCGAAAAGAGTTTGTTCCACTCCAAAAATCCCTCGATGCTGTCAGTTGATAGCGGACTTACTTGATGAGGGGAATATGAATACCTTCACCTCTCACGAGAATATCACGGGAATTTAATTAATATGCAAAATGACAATATGGCGGATATAGTAAATAAAAGTGTACTTCAAAACATAAATGTTTTATTGTGTCACTACCATCGATAAAGGTGCAGTTTTATCATTGCAACTTGGTATAATAAACATTAATTGATCGATCTGTTGAGCTAAATTTATCGTAATAAATCGACCCGACACCGCAAACATCGTTGAAAGTGCATGACTGTGCGTTTTTAGTAATCCCCCGGTTTTCTCTATAGCAGTTCCTCTGACCCTATAAAGCCGCAAAAAAAAAAAAGAAAAAAAAAAGAGGCTTTTAGGGTCAAAGAAGGCTCGGATTAAGTTATGGCCAGTACACAAAACCGGGATATACATATGTTGACCTTTAATGCAACCTTGACTCTAGGTTGATGGGAAACATGGCTATAGGTTTAAGAATTTACCAAAACAACACAGAAATATGTAAAAAATAATAAAAGATATATAAAAAAAGTAAAAATCAGGTTGGTGAGAACAGTGCGAAAATTTCACAAAATATATCCCAATTTTAAACACACCTACCATGAAGAGTTTTATAGATACAAGTTTCATTCATGTCAAATCTGATCACAAATTTAGTTTTCTTTAAAATGATAGTATTTTGCTTTCTCTTACATTTAGAGCGAAAAAGGAGTTTGACGGAAACTTTGACTATGTCAAAACCTTGATTTTTAAGAGAAAATTATAAAATGTTTAACATTAAACATCTTTTTATACAATTTCTTATTTTGAAACTAGACATAAATTATTTAAAATCCCATTTTGCTATTCGCTATGAATCTTTTACAACATACTATAAGGAAACCAATTCCCAAATTTGGTTGAGCTAGGACAAGAAATTTAAGAGATATCATGATACTGACCTGTAAACACAGCTTACACGCACAATTTGATGTATAATGAGACACATTTTAAGGGCTACCAGAATTTGGGTTCCATTGGAGCCCAGGGGTTACATGAACCAAAATTACTTAAAGGGGTTGATGCACTATTTTCAAACAGGATTTATTTAAAAGGGCTCTGAAAAACTTTGAAAAAGCTGAAAGAATTATCAAAATGTCATGAAAAATAAAGGAGATGTGACCTATTGAAAATTTGCAAAGAACATAAATGGAGGCCGCTATCTTTGAACGATGATGTCATCCCGCCATTTTACCATATATGGCATATTGACAAAATGTATTTTAAAGCAAAGAAAACCACTGCAAATTGATTAAAAATAAATATACAGATGTAAAATGTATACATGTTAGTATTAATTTTCATTTGCAGTGATTTTCTTTGCTTTAAAAGACATTTTATCAATATGCCATATATGGCAAAAAGGCGCGATGACGTCATCGTTCAAAGATGGCTGCCTCCATTTATGTTTCTTTGCAAATTTTCAATAGGTCATATCTCCTTTATTTTTTATTGGCATTTTGATAATTCTTTCAGCTTTTTTCAAGTTTTTCAGAGCCCTTTAAAATAAACTGTGTTTGAAAATAGTGCATCAACCCCTTTAAGCAGCCCTTAAGCTATAAGGAAGCCCATGACAAAATTTTGTTGTTTTAGGATAAGAAATGTAAGAGACATATAGACTTGTAAACACAGCTTACACGCAAACCTTGATGTGGGACGCCGATGCTGACAAGTACATAAGCATTCTTATTCTTCGAATAGTATTCTTCGGATAGTTGAGCTAAAAAACACATATGCACGTCGGAGGATGGTGTATATCAAAAATAGTCTCGCCGTTTGTAGACGTGTATTTTATGCACTAACAGTCATGTATACCTGCTGGGAAATCCTGGCATTTTGACTTGTCACAGAAAAACGGTTTGATCAAATTATTTCGGTTTTTAGTTTCGAGAATGACATCAATCTGCGGTTCCAACCTGCCCAGATTATTTTGTGGTTAATTCTTGGAATTTGACCAGTGGATTAATTGATGAAAACAGTTAGGTAAAAATCAGGACCAGTCTATATTACAGGATCATGAAATAGGCTGAAATCTTGTCAATTCGGTGCCGTCGCGAGGCTTCAACGGCCATTTTAGTTGGAAAGTGGACACGCTGATTTCCGCTGATAATTTTTTTTAACAAAATCGCAAATATCTCCGTAATTATCAGTAGTCACCTATTATTGTTGTGCAAATTGATCTTGTAAGTGTTTTTCTTTGTTTGTGTTATGTTGAATTTACGTTGTAGTGCAAACTTATGAAGATATTTGATCAGTAACAGTCAGCAACAGCACACAAAGGAAAATGTGAAATATTTGGTCAAAAGCGGGTAAACGACGAATTATGGTGTTTGTTACTTACGATTTCCCCAATGAGCGAACATGTATATGAGTGTAAAATGAGTTATTTATTCAAGTAAAGGTCATGTTATGGTACTATTATATTTATTTTTTGGAATGAGCACTTACTCTAGAAATTTGGAGCTTGTGAAATTCATTTTTTTTTTAAATATGGCTGCATGATCCATCAGTTGATTACGCTTACCATCCAAAATTCATCATTATAGTATGAATTGGCGTAATTTACATTTGAGTAATTTAAGACTATGTGATGGTATTTAATGTTTGACATTTCTAAAATAATGCTTTTTAAACTTTTTAAATTCGGTCTGAATTTTACTAATTTTCACCAGTTTTCACATACAATTCAATGACAATTTCGTAAAGAATGATATAGAGGTCTTGACATTTTTAGAGATTTACAAGTTGGAAAACATAAAAAAAATTTTTTAAATTTAATTAAGTTATTTCAAGTTTAGGCATTGGGACCAGAGTGCCTGGATGGTTGAAATGAAACTTTACACCGGCAGGGACATATTGGAATGAAACTTCACATCCGACGGGTTTTATTTAGCATCAATATCCACATAGGTTAGACAATGAAAGGTGAAAAACTATGATGAAATCTGTCATCTATGCTTTGCTTTGATCATTTAAGCTCTTACAGTGATATTATTCTTTTTCAGATTAAACCTACAGAATGGCACGTCATTGTGTTAGGAGATTGGTCGCTCCAAGAAGAGGAAAAAACAACATCAACTTGTACACCCTTTTCTAAATGTTTAAGAAAGTATTCGGGTCAATTCTGGAGGCAGCTTTAAATGAAACAATTAACTACATGTAGATTAAATTTAAACATGTATTTGTGTTTAAAAGGTAGCCCATTATATATATTGCATTTTATACTGACTTTTATACATTCACAAAATAAAATTAGATATTGCTAAAATAAAATGTGTTTCTTTTATATCAGGACCCGTTTATATTTGCTGTTGTAATATTAACATGTTTTATGACAGAGGAGAGTACATAGTAAAGGCCAGGGTGAATACATATGAGTAAAGCTATTCGTTTCCTCTAATTGTGAAACACACATGTATTGAACAATCTCTCAATATTATAAAATTGTGCTGAATCATGCTATGAGAAATCAGAATATGTCATTTTTCGTAAAACAATGAAGGTATCACAAAAGTATATAGGTACTGTCGAACCCAACTGGATGCTGTGTTAAGCAATAATAAATTGATGCACTAGCAACGCAAGGCATTGTTGGATTGGATTGCATGCACATACCATAGACATTCAATTGAATTGGGGTTTTAAGGCGCACCAACACATGAAAAGGTTATATGGCACCTTAAAGGCATGAACATGCCAGGCTTGTCTTCCATGTACATCGAGATAAAATATGGAAAATGGGCCTAGAACCTTCTCACCCTGAACTGCAGAGTTGCTGCAAATTCTATCGTAGAAACTCCATTTACGCTGGAGCCACGTTATTGTTTTTCTGCCACTGCTCTTTTGATGCGAGCGAGATAGCACCTGAAACAATGCAGGGATCATGATGAAGACCTTTAATGAACATGAACAAAAAATGATAAAATGAACATGAATTTGGGGGGATTCTACCCCTCTGCCTATCCCTCCAAAGGGATCTGCAGTGGCCCTATTCTTTGCCCCGTGACCAAACGGGGCCCCCGAGAACCACACGGGGCCCATAGACATTCAACACATTACTTCCGACTGGTGTATATCGGCATTTAAATTGCATAGTCAAGTTCCAATTAAGGCCTGAACAAATGATCATTTCCATATGGGTTGAACCTAAACGACCGTGAATTTTTTTCCAGATCAATTATTTTAAGAAAAAATACAAATATATGTTTGTAAAATGTGCACAAACCTCGAATATTGTTGCTTGGATCTGAGACGATCCCTACGTCCTGAAATGGACGCATGCATTTTCTCACATTTATTACACTCGTATGTTTTTAGTGTTTTTGTTACTTCCTTAGGTTTTACACATTCACTATCCACTTTAGCTTGTTTGAGTTTTTTAATTTCAATGTCATCGGAGTTTTCGAGCTCGCTACACGTATATTTCCCGAGCAATTCATCTAAATCCAAATCTCCGAAATCTATAAAATCATCTTTTCCGCAAGACATGTTTAACTGTACTCTTGTCAAACATAAAATGAAATGAATTCAGAAATAATATAAAGATTGCAATTTCTGTAGATATTTTTAATTAAATCATACAACGCAAACAAATTATGATATCAAAAGAAGATCAAGTTACTTATTATCGAGATTTAGCTTTAAAGTCAGACCGATTAATTATTTAAATTGATGTTTGTTACATAAACATAGATTATGTTGTTAGCAAATTAGTTAATTGTCTAATTAAATGACCAGTTTAATTGTCCAAGATGATAACAAACGTGAAAGTGTTAACTGAACACAATAATTATTAATAATGAAAGGCGTAAATGAAATAATGCTTATACTAGTGTTTATGTGGAAACTGTTTACAATTTAAATCACAGCCCAATATTAGGATACCAACAGAGCTATTGTTTACGTTGTTTTCCCTTCAAAAACAACATCCAGCACGGACATGTATCATTTCATGGCTTTATCAACCATTGTATTTGATTCAAATCAGAATGGTTTAAAAGGAATTGTTATTCTCGTTTTTCGTTTTGAATTGAATGATTTCTTTTTTCAACAACTTGTACACATACTATATTGCCTCAGGGACTCAGATGTATTAAAAACGGGTCCTGATTGCCTGCAAAAGCCATGCAAACTTAATTAAGCTGTAGTCAGTAAGGCCAAATAAAATTATACCGGAGTTTACTGTAACCCGACCGACCCGCTGAAAACACCCCCGACTCCTTTTTTTTTTATTGAAAAAAATTTAAAAAAAATTAAAAAATTATTATTATTTTTTTATTTTTTTATTTTTTTAATAATTATGTTCACGCTATCACGGCCAACTCATGTGCTCATTGTCCTGCTGTTGGAACTGACCTCCTTCCGGACTTGCAAAAAATAAATTAAACTGTTTTACCCCTTTGCAATAATTGCAAGGGATTGGGAAAAGAGCCAGTTGTTGCCATGCCTTTTGGGAAACAATAACACATACACAATTTCATATTGTTATCTATTGTAGTTTTTAAAATACCACATTTTCCCATTCATCAAAGCTCATCGCCAACTTAAATTAACTTCGCCAAAAAATAAAATAAAATAAAATGCCTACCTACCTACCTACCCAATTTTTTTCAGCAATGTTACAGTAAACACAGGTATAATTTTATTTGGCCTAAATCACTGAAAAATCGATAATTTTGACTGTTATATAGCGCGTTGCACATCCCTGTATATGAGTCCCTGGTAAAAATGTTGACAAGTGACAGAGACATTCACACCTTGTATCTAACTACAGTATTCCGGGACATTTATTCAGGAAAACTTAAAATATGTTTATTTTCAACACAGACCTAATAACAAATATTATTAATATGTCTGTGTTTTCAACAAATAACACGTTTTTTTTTTGTTTTTTTTGTTTTAGTTCCCAACACCGATATGTACAGCCACCTGTTCTGAATTTTGAATGTCAGAGGCGTCTGTGACATATACATGTAACAAGAAATAATGTCTACCTGTTTTAAGCAATCATTTGTTGGTTCCTTCATGACCAAAGTGTAATAAATGTCACCAATGGATAAAAAAATAAAATAAAAAAATACCTTGACATTGATGGCGGGAAAGAAGGCGTGGCTACTTTGTAGATTCGAACTACTTTGATTTTATTCTTTTTCGGTTTCCGAAATATTGCGAATGGTCCTGTCTTGAAGTTTTTTGTTTTGATATTATTTTTAGCTCTACTGATCAGAGATCAGCAGAGCTTATGCCGTGGTGCGGAGTCCGTCGTCCGTCCGTCCGTCTGTCCGTCTGTCCGTCTGTCTGTCCGTAAACTTTTATTTGTAGCGACTTCACAGCTGAAACTACTGGATGGATATTCATGAAACTTTACAGAAATGTTGCCCATAAAGTCTAGTTGATCCTAGCAAAAATTCATGTTGATGTGAAATCCAAGATGGCCGCCAAAGCTAAAAATAGAGTTTTAAAATACAAGTTTGTAGCGACTTCTTCTTGAAAACTATAAGTGATATTGATATGGGACTTTTTCTAAAATGATCAGCATGACATGATGTTGATCCTAGTCAAAAATCGTTTTGATTCAACGTTAAACATGGCTGCCAGCGGCCATCTTTGTTTACATAGAGTTATATAGTAAAAACTTGTAGCGACTTCACAGCTGAAACTACTGGATGGATATTCATGAAACTTTACAGAAATGTTGCCCATAAAGTCTAGTTGATCCTAGCAAAAATTCATGTTGATGTGAAATCCAAGATGGCCGCCAAAGCTAAAAATTGAGTTTTAAAATACAAGTTTGTACCGACTTCTTCTTGAAAACTATAAGTGATATTGATATGGGACTTTTTCTAAAATGATCAGCATGACATGATGTTGATCCTAGTCAAAAATCGTTTTGATTCAACTTTAAACATGGCTGCCAGCGGCCATCTTTGTTTACATAGAGTTATATAGTAAAAACTTGTAGCGACTTCACAGCTGAAACTACTGGATGGATATTCATGAAACTTTACAGAAATGTTGCCCATAAAGTCTAGTTGATCCTAGCAAAAATTCATGTTGATGTGAAATCCAAGATGGCCGCCAAAGCTAAAAATAGAGTTTTAAAATACAAGTTTGTAGCGACTTCTTCTTGAAAACTATAAGTGATATTGATATGGGACTTTTTCTAAAATGATCAGCATGACATGATGTTGATCCTAGTCAAAAATCGTTTTGATTCAACATTAAACATGGCTGCCAGCGGCCATCTTTGTTTACATAGAGTTATATAGTAAAAACTTGTAGCGACTTCACAGCTGAAACTACTGGATGGATATTCATGAAACTTTACAGAAATGTTGCCCATAAAGTCTAGTTGATCCTAGCAAAAATTCATGTTGATGTGAAATCCAAGATGGCCGCCAAAGCTAAAAATAGAGTTTTAAAATACAAGTTTGTAGCGACTTCTTCTTGAAAACTATAAGTGATATTGATATGGGACTTTTTCTAAAATGATCAGCATGACATGATGTTGATCCTAGTCAAAAATCGTTTTGATTCAACTTTAAACATGGCTGCCAGCGGCCATCTTTGTTTACATAGAGTTATATAGTAAAAACTTGTAGCGACTTCACAGCTGAAACTACTGGATGGATATTCATGAAACTTTACAGAAATGTTGCCCATAAAGTCTAGTTGATCCTAGCAAAAATTCATGTTGATGTGAAATCCAAGATGGCCGCCAAAGCTAAAAATAGAGTTTTAAAATACAAGTTTGTAGCGACTTCTCCTTGAAAACTATAAGTGATATTGATATGGGACTTTTTCTAAAATGATCAGCATGACATGATGTTGATCCTAGTCAAAAATCGTTTTGATTCAACATTAAACATGGCTGCCAGCGGCCATCTTTGTTTACATAGAGTTATATAGTAAAAACTTGTAGCGACTACTTCTCTGAAACTACTTGGCGGATATTCATGAAACTTTACAGGAATGTTGCTCTTGATGTCTGATTGATCCTAGAAAAATTTCAGGTCGGCCGGAAATTCAAGATGGCCGTCACAGCTAAAAATAGATTTTTAAAAAATAAGTTTGTAGCGACTACTTCTTGAAAACTATAAGTGATATTGATATGGGACTTTTTCTATAATGATCAGCATTACATGATGTTGATCCTAGTCAACAATCATTTTGATTCAACGTTAAACATGGCTGCCAGTGGCCATCTTTGTTTACATAGAGTTATATAGTAAAAACTTGTAGCGACTACTCCTTTGAAACTACTTGGCGGATTGTCATGAAACTTTACAGGAATGTTGCTCTTGATGTCTAATTGATCCTATCAAAATTTCAGGTCGGCCGGAAATTCAAGATGGCCGTCACAGCTAAAAATAGATTTTTAAAAAATAAGTTTGTAGCGACTACTTCTTGAAAACTATAAGTGATATTGATATGGGACTTTTTCTAAAATGATCAGCATGACATGATGTAGATCCTTGTGGAAAATTATTTTGATTCGACGTTAAACATGGCTGCCAGTGGCCATCTTTGGTTACATAGAGTTATATATAGTAAAAACTTGTAGCGACTACTCCTCTGAAACTACTTAACGGATGTTCATGAAACTTCACAGGAATGTTGCTCTTGATGTCTAGTTGATCCTAGAAAAATTTCAGGTTGGCCGGAAATTCAAGATGGCCGCCACAGCTAAAAATAGATTTAAAATAAATAAGTTTGTAGCGACTACTTCTTCAAAACAATAAGAGATATTGATATGGGACTTTTTCTAAAATGATCAGTATGACATGATGTTGGTCCTTGTCGAAAATCGTTTTGATTTGACCTTAAACATGGCTGCTTTGTTTACATAGAGTTATATAATGAAAACTTGTAGCGACTACTTCTTTGAAACTACCTGACGGATTTTCATGAAACTTCACAGGAATGTTGCTCTTAATGTCTTATTGATCTTAGCAAAATTTCAGGTCGGCCGGAAATTCAAGATGGCCGCAACGGTTAAAAATAGATTTTCAAAAAACAAGTCTGTAGCGACTACTTCCTGAAATCAAAATCAATCAGTAGAGCTTCAAGGTCATTGACCTCTTGTTTAGATATGTCGGAAGAGGATGTTGAACTCAGCGATATGGTTCCAGAAATAACGGGTGTCAACAACATTGACGATGATGTTTTAATGCAGGTTTATAGTTTTAAGTTGAATGAATTTTTCATGATACAAGAATGAATTTTCCGTGATGCAAGATGCATAGTAATCGGATATGAACAGTAATTCGGTTAACACATTGACATAACCGTTCCGTAACATGTTGCACATAACTGTCAAAGCCTTTTTACCCGTTTTGGGAATGGACCTTTTGCCCTAATTTGTGGGAAACAATTTCTTACATGGGATGAAATTTACAGAGGTCAGTTTAAAAGAATGGGAAATCTGCAATTGATTTTAAAAGGAATTTAGGTAAATGTTTGTATTTATTTCTTTTTAGCAGGAACACAGTCATGTGATCGCATAAGTAAGTCAGAAATATGAGGATGCTCCTCTGTTCGATGTGGAGGTGGTCCTATATAAGCATGATCTATCCTCCGGACATGTGACGAATCCTACTTATATGCAAAGGAATCTATTTGATTACAGCGATACAACAAGAATACAAACTTTTATTTAAGATATAGTTCAGTTGACAGTTGTATTAAATGGAAACGGGTCATCTCGGTCCTTGTGGTGACGTGGATCAACTTGGACTGGGTCAGCTCGGACCACATATATATATGGGTATTGAATAAGTTGTTTTTATTAAAAAGTCTTCTTTCAGAGAATAAAAATTAAAAATGGCAATGTTTAACTTGGCATACACAATTTAATCAGAGATCTAAGAAGTGGTTTATTATGTCTCTGATTTAATAAGTATGATTAAGTATGTGATATAATGTAGCATATTTCTTGCCAAAGGAGACCATACATTGATATTTTTAATTTTATCTTGATTTCTTTTCCTATATATTGTTATTATATCATATATAAATTATTAACAGGTCACACAAAATGAAACCAGGTCCTGTCGATCGACTAATGAATAATTTATTTGAATATTTAAGAACTAGGACTAAATAAATAGCAACAATACCAAACTCAGCTTCTGATATAAAAATATAAAGGAGGCTGAGTTGACCCGGGGTGACTTGAGTTGACCCGGGGCGACTTGACCCGGCGCCAAGTTGACCCGGAGTATGAGTTGGTTTAGGGTCGAGTTGACCCGGATTCTATTAAATATATGCAAGGCAAGCTATATATCGTAGAAAAACTAACAGACAGCTTTAATTTTCTTGGACAAGACACTTTCCCATAGCCTCGTCCGTCGGATGGGGACGTAAACCGGGCAGTCCCGTGTATCGGTCTATCCTCCGAGCACGTTAAAGAACCATAGGAATCTGTTCGATAATAAGAGTAGGGCAGGTTCCCGGATTCCTATGTATCCTTCCCCTCTCTCTGGGGCGGCTCTAAATAACCTATACTGTGTTGATTAATATTCAAAAATTTTTTTTTAAAAGATTGTGTTCCTTTAGAATGGGATAAGTTGTCTGTCCACTCCTATGTGCGCAGCAGGGAGAGCCATACCATGTACATGTGGAAAATCTCCTTGCAAAGGATTAGGAAAGTTAGCACCTTTGCAAAGGATTCACACCAGGCCTGCCAAATCTCCGGATACTCCGGATTTTTCAATCGCTCTCCGGATTTAAGTGTACAGTCTCCGGATTTTCCATCAAAACAAAATGAGCTATATTTTCACAGATTATCAGCTATTTTCCGAATTGGTCCTGTTACACTCCCTAGCCAGAGGAGTATTTACAAGTGTCGAATCAATGGGTGTCATCCGTGTAATGCACTGGCTGAATATACAATTAACACAATTAGTGACTTCAGTGACATAACGACATGTGCAATAGCAGCAATAAAATGATATCTGCGGCTTTTTAGCTCACCTGAGCCGAAGGCTCAAAGGTGAGCTATTGCGATCACTCTTCGTCCGTCGTCGTCCGTCCGTCGTCGTTAACTTTTGTTTCAAACGACTTCTCATCAGAAACCGTGTGGCCAATTTTGGCCAAACTTCACGTGGATGATCCTTAGATGAATGCTTTTAATATTTGTTAAAATTAGGTCAGCGCGACATCCAAGATGGCCGCCATTATCACATATGGTTGAAACCTTAAAAAATCTTCTTCTCAAGAACCGCTATACAGATTTCAACAGTTTTCTTTTAAAATGATCGCCAATGCCTAAACTATCAATTTTTTACAAATGAAGTCCCTGGGGTCAAATATGGCCATGCCCCGGGGGTCCAAAGTTTGTATATTGAGATTTTGCCTGTTTTTCATATAGACATATAGGAAAAAACTTTAAAAAATCTTCTTCTCTGAAACCACAAGGCACAGAGGTCTCATGTATTACATGTAGCATCAGCTTATGGTCCTTTACTAAGTTTGTTCAAATGGTGACCCTGGGGTCAAATATGTCCCCGCCCTGGGGGTCACAATTTTACATAGACTTATATAGGGGGAGGGGGGGGAAATCTTCTCGGAAACTACAAGAGCCAGAGGTTTGATATTTTGCATTTACTATAAGCTTATGGCCCTTTACCAATTTTGTTCAAATGGTGGCCCTCGGGTCACATTTGGCCCCGCACCAAGGGTCACATGTTACTATAAGCTTATGGTCCTTTACCAAGTTTGTTCAAATGGTGACCCTTGGGTCACATTTAGCCCCGCCCCAAGAGTCACATGTTTTACAAAGACATGTATAGGGAAAAACTTAAAAAATCTTCTTCTCTGAAACTGCAAGAGCCAGAGGTTTAATATTTTGCATTTGCTATAAGCTCATGGTCCGTTACCAATTTGGTTCAAATGCTGGCCCAGGGGTCACATTTGGCCCCGCCCCAGGGGTCACAGTTTTACATAGGCTTGTATAGGGAAAAACTGAAAAAAATCTTCTTCTCTGGAACTGCAAGAGCCAGAGATTTAATATTTTGAATTTGCTATAAGCTTATGGTCCTCTACCAAGTTTGTTCAAGTTTGGTGACCCTGGGGTAAAATTTGACCCCACTCCATGGGTCACAGTTTTACATTAAAGTCTTCTTCTCTGGAAATACATGAGCCAGAGGTTTAATATTTTGCATTTACTATACTCTTATGGTCCTTTACCAAGTTTGTTCAAATGGTGACCCTGGGTTCACATTTGGCCCCGCCCCAGGGGTCACGTTTTACATAGACTTGTATAGGGAGAAACTTAAAAAATCTTCTTCTCTAAAACCACAAAGCACACAGCTCACATATATTACATGTAGCCCTGGGGTCACATTTGGCTCTGCCCAAGGTGTTACTCTCTAGCACCTTCATTTTGTATTTGATCTTTACCAAACTTTGTCAGGGTCTTAAACCATCTATGTCAATGTTGTTATACACAACAGAGCCCACATTTCTTGAACAATCTTAACCAAACTTGCACAGATTGTATATGACCATAAGATTTCGAAGAAGTTCGATAATGTGCCAGTACTCAGGTGATCGCTTTAGGGCCATCTTGGCCCTCTTGTATTGGTTCAGATTTACTCAGGTGAGCGATATAGGGCCATCGTGGCCCTCTTGTTTAATTGGTCAACCTATTTAAAATAGCAAGTGTGAGGAACTTACTAGCAACTCCTACTGTGTGGTATCGCTATAACAGCTGCTGCCGTGTATGATGATTATAATTTGTATAAGAGTTATGAAGACATTGTATAAATCATTTAGCATGCATCTTTAGAAAAGGAAGTGCACTTTTATGAAAAAACAGTTGTGGTAGAATTTAAACCAAGTCTTTCTAAACGAATAAATAAGACCACCCTAAAACAATGTTTGTGCATGTTGAAGTATGCTAATCTATTATTTTCTGTAACTATCAAACAATGCATAAACTTGTATTAATTGCCTAAATAATTTAAATTTGCGCTTTAAAAAAAACAAGTTCGAAAATCAAGTCGCACACTCCAAATTTCCATTTTAAAATGTTCTTCACACGCTTAAAACACGTTAAAACATTTTGGCAGGCCTGTCACACCCATAGGCAAGTCAAACCTCCTAAAAATATGGGGCCTTAGTAATGCCAATATGGTCAGAACTGAGCATGTGCAGTATCAGTAAAAAATCTTCAGACTTCTAATAAAACAATTTTATTATGAAAGGTAAAATCCCAGGTTGCCAGCAGTAAAACTTTGAAGAAAAAAATCCATTAATAATGTGAATCATCGGCAACCTATTTTTTTATATATTTTTTTAGATAATGGCAGAAAAGCATGGTGACCCAAACAAGTTCCAGAGCTTCTGGGAGATGGACGAGGAGGGAGTAGATGAGGCCACCATGGAGGAAATACAAAGTTAGTGTTTGATATAGAATACAACAAAACCATAATACAACAATTGATTTAAACATTGTCTCACAACGACAAAAGGCTTGTATTAGCCATTAGCTCATCGTCAAGTTGTAAATAATGATTATGTATAGGGTAAAATGACCATGAGTCGGGACATCTTTTGCAAAGAATGACATATTTATTTGTGCACTTTGTTTGTAGCAATGTAAAAGCAGTATCAAATTAGGCAGAATTGTCATCAAGTCTGACTCGCAATCACTTGACCCTTCTCAATATTATCTTGTGTACATCATCTTGTATTAATTACATGAATAATAGGGGGAAAACACCAGTTATTAGATTTGCTATCAGAGAAAATATATTGGGGGTCAATGAGAGCAATGGTTTATTTTTATCTGCTGTATATGCTAGTAGGTTTGACCATTAATTATTGGTGTATCAGTTTATAAAAAAAAAAAATACATAAGTCTTTGCAAAGATTCTCTGAAATAAAGTAGGGTAACTCGCCCTGAGTCGGACAGGTTATTGGTTCTCGGCACCTCTGTCTATTTATGTTCATACTTCTGCTTGCTGAAACCATCTGGTTGCTTCCTCAGTGTTTAATGTCTCATTCGATGTCAACTGTTTAGCGGTACCAGCATTTTTGCTGGGATTACAACATACTTTTCGCACTCACCAAAATTCGCCCTCGAGTCGGACATTTTTTGCAACTTCAGTAATGGGTCGTAAATTTGCTTCGATGTTGCCATAAGCTCAAATAAAATTGAATTAAATGTTGTTTAACGGCTCATCAACACAGTATAGGTTATTTAGAGCCGCCCCAGAGAGAGGGGAAGGATACATAGGAATCCGGGAACCTGTTCTGCTCTTATTATCAAATAGATTCCTATGGTTCTTTAACGTGGTCGGAGGATAGACCGATACAAGGGACCGTCCGGTTTACGTCCCTATCCGACGGACGGGGCTAAGGGAAAGTATCTTGCCCAAGAACACACGTGGCACCACGGAGGATTAAAACCGGGGCCTCCGGTTACAAATAAAGAAATTGTTCTTATTTTTCTTCATGTATGTATATAAATTTCCTTACATAAATTACATATTTTAGATGTCTTCTTGTGTAAAATGTTCGGGTATTGGCTCCTGATATCAGTGTTCGTCTTCAGGGCAGATATATATAGACATGCCCCAAAGTCGAACATGTAATTTCCCTTGAGTCGGACTATAAAGGTAACTGGAGAAATCAATAGATTGGGGGTAATTATTGTTGTTTATCATTGGATTGCCTCCCTTTCATAGTAACAGTTATTGATCTTTCCAGTTGAGAAAGATATTCAACCATCAATAACTGTCCGAGTCGGGGGCAAGTCCGACTTAAGGGCGAGTTACCCTATACTCTTATATTTCAGTAATATTGAACAGATTTTGAAAGAATACTTTCATGAAAAAGGCTTACTGTCCCATTGCTTTTTGTTGTTAGCTCTACTGGCCAAGGGCCAGCAGAGCTTATGGGATGGTGTGTTGTCTTCCGTCGTCCGTCCGTCGTCCGTTAACTTTTCTTCAAACGACTTCTCCTCAGATACCGCTTGGCTAATTTTGACCAAACTTCACATGGATGATCCTTAGATGAATGCTTTTTAGATTTGTTAAAATTAGGTCAGCGCTACATCCAAGATGGCTGCCTTTACCATATATGGTCGAAACCTTAAAAAATCTTCTCCAGAACCGCTGGACAGATTTCAACAGTTTTTAGCTCGACTGATCAGAGAGCTTATGCCGTGGTAAACTTTTATTTGTAGCGACAACTCCTCTGAAACTACTAAATGGATATTCATGAAACTTTACAGAAATGTTGCCCATGAAGTCTAGTTGATCCTAGCAAAAATTCATGTTGATGTAAAATCCAAGATGGCCACCAAAGCTAAAAATAGATTTTTAAAATACAAGTTTGTAGCGAGTACTTCTTGAAAACTCTAAGTGATATTGATATGGGACTTTTTCTAAAATGATCAGCATGACATGCTGTTGGTCCTTGTCGAAAATCGTTTTGATTCGACGTTAAACATGGCTGCCAGCCGCCATCTTTGTTTACATAGAGTTATATAGTGAAAACTTGTAGTGGCTACTCCTCTGAAACTACTTGACGGATTTTCATGAAACTTCACAGGAATGTTGCTCTTGATGTGTAATTGATCCTAGCAAAAAATTCAAGATGGCCGCCATGGCTAAAAATAATTTTTCAAAAAACAAGTTTGTAGCGACTACTTCCTGAAATCAAAATCAATCAGTAGAGCTTCAAGGTCATTGACCTCTTGTTGAAGATTACTTTTATTCGGCCTTAATTCGGCCTTTCTTGTTTAATTCATTCTTTTAAAACATTTTTTAAATTATTATTTTCAGAAGATCCTGCCAAGAAGATGTTGTGGGCAGCAGAAAACAATATGGCCGACGTTGTTAAGGAGCTGATACAGTCGGACACTGAGTTGGTCTTCAGCAGCGACGAAGATGGCTACACTCCGCTGCACAGGGCTTCATACAATGGACACACAGATATGGTTTTGGTAAGTGTTTGGTATTTGTACATATTGTATATATTTGTTGGGTTCAGTACAGTTTAAATTGACAATAAGTCTAACTTTTGTATAGTTTATAAATAAATTTGATCTTTAGGACTCCAGGGAAAATTGACATGGATATTACCTTAAAATATTTAAGGAAAAACATACAGCCGTGCAATGTGTAATGTCATCATTCCTTATTCCTTATACTTTATGTCCAATATTAAATGACAGTAAATTGTGAGCCGGGAGTTGAAACATCGTTAACAGGAATTACACTACTAGTAATCATTCTTGCACATATTTTAAAAACCATTGAACTTTTAGCCTCAGTTACTCTGCTTATGATTTTGGCAAGACTTTGAGTAATTCTATTCAGAAACGTACATGATTACAAATTTTACAACATATGTACACAATTTCTAAAGCTATATTTTGAGAATCCAAACTCTGCAGACTCACTACAAACTGCTTTAACCAGCCAGACCAAACCCTAAAATTGGAGCATTGAATTAAGAGTTACCTATTCATTTTACACATATTCAAAAACGAGATTTCAAGAACCCAAAATCCTATACTTTTAATCGGCACATATACATTATTATATGACCTGAACACATTGATAGAGTTTTGATAAATGGTTTTGCAGTGTAATTTTGCCGCTATTTGGCCGTTTAGTTTCTAACATTTATGTTGTGTGAAGTATCGAGTGACATAGTGTGACTGGTGGCATAGTGTAACTGGTGGCATAGTGGTGGCATAGTGTAACTGGTGGCATAGTGTGACTGGTGGCATAGTGTAACTGGTGGCATAGTGTGACTGGTGGTATAGTGTAACTGGTGGCATGGTGTAACTGGTGGCATGGTGTAACTGGTGGCATAGTGTGACTGGTGGCATGGTGTAACTGGTGGCATAGTGTAACTGGTGGCATAGTGTGACTGGTGGCATAGTGTAACTGGTGGCATGGTGTAACTGGTGGCATGGTGTAACTGGTGGCATAGTGTGACTGGTGGCATGGTGTAACTGGTGGCATAGTGTAACTGGTGCATTGACAATTCCAACAATCAACATGGTAGTCTCATTTACAAAATAATATACATCCATGGACATTTTCAGTATCGTTTATGAGCGTGAAAAGGTGCATGAATAAAATTAGAGTAAGACATACTGTCAGATACAGTTTGGTCAAGACTAATGTACTTTGTACGCCTTACAAATTCTTCAAATAATATTTCAGAGCTGATGTATAAACCTATATTTCAGCTACTCTTACAAAATGGAGCAGACGTCAATGCCAAGACCAACGATGGGTGGTGCCCTCTGCACAGTGCCGCTCGATGGAACCAAGCAGACGTCATTTGCCTTCTCCTCCAGCACTGCTGCAACATAAACGCACAGACAAACAGTGGACAGACTGCTATACATCTAGCTTCATCAGACAGGGAGTGTAGAGACTCGCTAGAAGTCCTCTTGATGAATAAAAACATTGATACCAGTCTGACAAATAGTCTGGGCGAGACAGGATATGATATTTGTCAACGGACAAGTGAAAACTGTCTGCTGTTTGAGATGGCAGAACAAAGTGTGAACAAGTATAAATGATTAAGTCTGGTTTTGGATGAAAAATGGAAACAAGTACAAGTGTCGTTTCATTGAAAGAAAAGCATGTTTCAGGCATAAGTGGCAGATGGTAAGGGACAGTTTTGAACTATACTGAGGGAAAAAAGTTTAGCAAGTTTTTTAGATGAAATAATACTGTATACAAGATATACTGCCATTTTGGGACTTAACAGGCTTGACCCCTACGTTCATTTATTCGTTACGTCATTAAGATGTTCGACTGTTATTGATGTGTGCTTAATAAAATATTGTGTCTATGGCAGTAGTTTCTTGATTTTACAACCAAAAATGTATTATTTCCAGGGTGCAACAAAAACTTGCTAAACTTTTTTCCCTCAGTAAATGTAGGATCCAGAAGGGTTAAACAGAAAACATTGTATTTTGTTCTTTATTTATATACAGCTGCAATAGTTTCTTATTACCCATCAAACTTTGCCTTTAATAGGTTTAAAGAAATTCCCCATTTAGCATCCCATTTCTTGTAACGTCCAGTCTCGTCTAAATCTACGTCTTCTAATTAAGCGTCTTCGTGGCCGAGTGGTTAATAGCGTTTCGTTGTAAACCTTCTCGCCTATCACTGCTGCGGGTTCGAATCCCACTGGGAGCTCGACTTGTGAGGAAGAGTCAATTCCTACGGATGGTGGAAGGTCTACAGTACTGGTTCTACCCAGGACAAGTGGCTGGTCTGCCTCCACCACAAAAAAAATCGACGGTCATATATATAACCTTATATGTGTTGAGAAAAGCATAAAACACCATACAAACAAACAAACAAAACATCTAATTAAGTGTAGGAACTGAAAATAGAGGGTTGTCACACTTTGGTAAAATTGAGTCATCAACTTACTGTTGAAAATTGAACGTCACCAGATTTGACTGTCAAAATGCATGTCCCTTATTGTTTCAGCTTGGCATCGTGTAATCGTTTCAGATGTATATAGCTTAATTTCGTGTCAAGTAGTGAGAAATGATTTCAAATGAAACATGGCTTTTGAAGTTTTTCGAAAGAATTGGGTAGCGGGGAAAACATCGACATTTCGGTGAAATATGATTTTGTAACCACGGATTGTAGGGGCGTGCCTTGATATATATTGAATTCCATAAATTCTTCCAACTTCTGTAAAAGTTCTCCAACGGATATTGACGGTTGTTGGTCTGTAATATAAATTATGAATTGCGAATGTTCCGCCTCAAATTGACTGGGTTTACCTCCTGACCGTTTTGATGGCTTCACTGTATCGGTCATACAAAACCGGTGCCAAATAGTTTTTCCTGTGGTTTGTTGTTTAACATTAATTAAGGTACCATGGGGAAATGTATAGATTTAATAGAATTCCACCATTTTAGGTCATTAGTCGGTCATGTGTTTTATAATTAACTTTCGAAAATCATGTTGCTGAGATACGCTCGTTCATGCATTGGCGAGGTCATGATGTACACAAACAATAAGTCGAGTCAAATGTACACTTATCACGAGACGAACTGCCGATCGAGGTCAGTGGCATGCGGAAATGTCTTTGTCTCTGTCGACTTCACTTGTCACAAAATGGGAATTCTCTAACTTGTTGTGAAAGGTGTAGTTACGTATATACAATGCTCCTGTACTGGTGGGTGAGATAAAATGGCTAAAAACATCTCTGTGGTTTACAGTATTGGTGATTTGCCAGCCCCTGTCTGAATGAGTCAAGGGAGCTAATGCATATCGGGTCAGCGGGAAGCTTATTCCATAGTCGGATGGTGATTTCGGAGAATGAGGACTGGTAGCTCTGGATGAAGGTTAGTGGCTGCAGGAAGCGGCTGTTGTGGACTCTGGTAGTGTCTCCAGCTGGTATGAGGTATGGGGTGGATGGAATGTTGATAAGTGAGTGGACTATTCTGTATAGCATGATGATCTTCGTTCTGTCCCGACGTTCCTGGAGTGTCGTCTCTCACTGGAGGTTCTGCAGGAGGGATGTGACACTCTGGAGCCTGTCATTAGAGTTTGTGACCAAGCGTGCTGCATGCCTCTGGATTCTCTCTAGCAGATATTTGTTTGTGCTTGGGGTTCCCATATGACTGAGGCAACTCATGAGAAAGCCTTACATGTCTTGCAGCACCGGGTCAAATATAATAAGCCAGTCTTCAAATTTTATATATGCATACATGTATATATTGACAACAACTACACATCCCTAGAGGTAGGTCACCATGCTTGACCTGCATTTTAACATTTTCAGCTCAGTTTTTAAGACGTTAATTACGTCTACACATTCCTATCAGAAGTAGGTTGAGTTGAGTTGAATTGGGGTTTTAAGGCACACAGGAATGAGCTTTCCAGGCTCACTCCATTTACATCTAGCTAAAAATATGCAGAATGGACCTAGAACCTTCTCACCTGCAGAACTGCAGAGTTGCTGCAAATTCTCTTGTAAACACTCCATTTTTTCACTGAAGCCACGATCATTGTTCTCTGCCACCACTCAAGTGGCACCTGAAACAGTAAAGGCTCACGATGAAGACCTTTAATGAACATGACAAAAATAACAAAATTAACATGAATTTGGGGGAATATTACCCCTCTGTCTGGATAAGCAGTGGTCCTAATCCTTCCGGAACCGCACGGGGCATCAAAAGTAGCCAACTGTTAAAAGTAAGCAATTGTTTAATTAAATAAGGTTTTAAATATAATTTAGAGTTTTAAATATTTCTTCCTTATAAATTCTACCAAAGGTTTCAATACATTATTGATGCAATATAATCAGCAATCAGAAAAACCCTTTTTTTTTGCTTTGATCTATTAAAACACTTAATAATAATGACACTAAGCAAATATGCAAAACTTACGAGGAGGGTCGGAGTTTTGAAAACATTAAGTTTGGGGTGTGTCCCTTTAAGATCCATTGAGCAAAATTTGACAGATAATCCCTATATCATGTTTGTTACAATGTCCCCAGGGTAACTATCACTGAAGCTGATGAATACCCCCACTTTAGGTCATCAGTTGTTACGTGTATATGAAGTTTGGGAACAACCCATTCAAAACTGTTTGAAAAATGCAAGTAGTAAAAAATATGCTGCGCGACGGGATGTTGTGGACAACGTGATTCCTATATAGCCCCCGCTTCACTTTGCGAAAGCAGTAGTATAAAAATAGTTCCATTTATGTATAATTAGGGAGATATCAAGGAAAAATTCTAAAAAAATTATCATTGGGATTACGTTCGTTCTAGTTTTGCATGAAGCATCTACATTAATATATTAAAGGGACACATGCCAATCTTGAAGTGTTTATGAAGCATTGAAATTAACGTCTCTATTTGTTATCCAGTATCATTTTGACTTTAAACCTGCTTGCATATAATTAAATAAAATGTTGAGTTTGCGTGTTTTCATCTTCTTTTAATGACACCGCTTATGTAAACGTGGTTTTAATGTAAATGGGGTGTGTATTATAGAATTTGAAGCAATTCTGGAGTTCTGCAGGTTTGAAGGTTCTAGACCCATTCTCCATATTTTATCTTGATATAAATGGCCTGGCATGTTCATTCCTGTTGAGCACCATATAACCTTTTGTGTTGGTGCGCCATAAAACCAAATTCACTAATTCATTCATCTTATTCTACCATAGGTTTAAATATATTATTGGTGAAATATAGTCAATAGTAAATAATATGCAAAAACAATTTGCTTTATACTATTCTTACAATTAGTGTTAATGAGTGAACAAGCTCAAGTTATGTAGAAAAACTAACTGGACGTGGCGAGTTTTTCAAAAACCAAGATTGCCGTGTGTCCCTTTAAATAAAGCATCAAATCAACATGGACAATCAATTCTGAATTAAACCTGGCGTCTACACTGCTCTTTGACATATTAAAATATCTCTAAAGGGGTGCAACTCCTGCTGAGGGACAAACCAACACGTGGTAGATGTCTAGAATGATGATTGGGTACTTCTTTTGACTTTTTCTTTGACTAGATATTAAATAATTGGCGCTTATAGCTGTGCGACATCAGACAAACCACGTAAATTAGCGAGTGATATAACTGCTGTGTCAACGTTGTATCCATTTGCTTGAATTATATCCGTGATAAACATTGTATTCCATGTTTCCCAATTGGAGTGGAAATAAACACAAAATATTTTGTCTGTTTTCCTTGACTTTCTTATTTCCACATATAAAAGACATGAGATCTTATCACATGACGCTCATTTACCTGAAATTTAATACAGCAATCGATATTTATCATGCAACTAATGTTTCTACTTTACAAATACAGCTACAGTCTACTAACCTAATATTTTCTGCCAAACTGCTGTATTATTCTAGTGGCTACACACACTATTATTCGATGACTTAAAAAGTCGGGGAATATTTTATGCTTATCAATTTAGAAATGCAATACATTTATCAAAAGAAATTATTTTGCATTTATTATCGATATTAAATATACTTAAATGCCGAAAACGTTTTTGCCAAAGTTACTTATTCTGACAAACTATCCTCCATTTGTATTTTGACGGCAGCAGACGTAAACTGTACATTTCCATTGTTTTTCAGGTAAATTATGTTATTTAAAACAGTTGTATGATAAAACAGAGGCTCGCATTTATCACTTTTCTTAACTCGCCAAAATACAGCTGAAATCCTAAGTTACTAATCATGTAATTCTTATATATGCAATGCTCCAAAATTTGACAATGCCACTTGAGGAACAGAAAAAATGTTTGTTGCATTGACTGTTTCATACATCATTTTGGAAAAGAAATATGCTCCAACAAACTGTTAAAATTATGTAATAGATTGAGTATGATTTCATTGAGTTGGTTAATTTAAACATCGATATGGACGTAGCCCATCGAGGTGTTTCAATTAACAAACAAAATGAAACCATACTCTGTTTTGTAGCATGTCCATTTCAGCTCCCTGCCGTACTCTTACTTCCAATAACTGGTAGTTGTAGTACACCATTTATTCTGACAGATGTTATTTTCAATTAAACGACTTACACCTGTGCTATGTAATAGATAAAGTATGCTTTCATTGAGTTGGTTCATTTAAACATCGAGATGGGCGTAGCCCATCGAGGTGTTTAAATTAACCAACGAGATGAAACCATACTCTATTTGTTTTGTAGCATGTCCATTTCAGCTCTATTTCAGTTATTCTAACTGTTATTCTGACTGTTATTCTCTCAGTTATTCTGACAGGTCTTATTTTCAATTAAACGATTTACACCTGTGTCTGAACAAAGAGAGTTGTCTGTGACCATGCTACAATACAAAGAGAATGTTCAGTCACCATGCTACAGAAGGATTAGATGTATAGGCTTCCACAAACATATAGTAATAATGGACTTAAATAAATTTGTGCTCGATTATCAACCGTACATAAAAATCACAAATGATAGAAAAAATACTTTAATCTTAATTCCTCATACAAACATTTTATTTTAAAATCATTAGATCAGCCAAACTTTTACAACAGATGTACACCATTTAGAAACCTATCGACAACAGGTGTATAACTTGCATATTTTGAGAATCCAATCTCTAGAGACAATATAAACAGCTTTAACCAGCCAGGCCAAACCACAAAACTGCAACTTTGAATTAAAGAGGCTCTACCTATTTTTTTTTGTCCACCAATTGATATAAACTTTACTTAATTATAAAGAGGACTAAGAAAAAGGTAAATGGCAATAATTTCACCCCATGTAATATGCGTTTTGCTGGGGAAAAACAGGATTGAAAAGATCGGATTTTTGAAATTGTATTCGTAATTGTTTTAGACAAGCCGATCTTATTCAGTTACAATCAGAACTGCCTCGTCGGATTGGCAAAGAGTTCCAATTGATTCCTTTATATCGGAACTGCCCCGAATAGTTTGTTTTCGTTCAACTGAATCGCATTGCGCATGTCCGAGAAAATCGTAAACACTCGTAGTTCTCCGGCAGGAATAAACGGCAGGGCAGCATTTTATTCGATATTGTTTTGATCATAATTAATAATTTACACAACTGGAATACGAACCATGTTTCTTCTTAGAATACTCATAAAATAGCTTTGTATACAAATAAATTCAGTAATATGGAGTATTTAATATTTTACATTAAAAATCGCGTAGATAAAGGTAGTGCCTCTTTAAGAGTTACCGACTCATAATTAATTTTATGCATATTCAATCACGGGTATTTTTAAATACTTGTGAATAAACCTGTCCTTTTAATGGGCACATATACATTATATGACTCGACCAGCTGGGTAGAGTTTTGATAAATGTTTTTTTAGTGTAATTTTGCCGTTATTTGGCAGGTTAGTTTCTTTAAAAATAAAAGAGCACTTCAATAAAGAAATTGGATGGCATCACAGTTTATAGCTGGTTACTGGTAATTATCTTTCTCACTCTGTCAGTTCTATTTTTTCAATTCCTCCTTATTTATCTTCATTCCTTCCTTTACTTTCCTTTTAGTTCTAGTTTTCTAGGGCTGCTCAACTTTGCTGTCATTGTGTATATATACACAGCTCACTCCATTCCTTTTTTTCATCCGCCTCCCGTTTTATATTTTAACAAAGTAACTATTGTTTACACAGCCATTACAAAGCCAATATGACCTTATCCTTTCTACACTCAACCTTCACCCTCTATTCATTTTATTTCTCCTGGGGCTGCCAAACCTATGCATAAACTTGGCGTAGTTCCCTTCCTCGATGACGACATTCACTATGAGGTTCTCTGTATTGACATCTGGTTCTGTGGAAACCACTGTGGCTTCTTTATACAACCAACTGAAACAGTATATATATATTGTTTTCAAGGAAGATGATGGGGTACCTGGCATGACAAAATATAAAGAGATTATTTAACTCCTGGGATTGATTATGGGAAAATCCTACACAAGATGGTGGGCATGTGGTTAAAAAAATGCCTACTATCAACTGAAGGATTTCCCTATCGAACCCAGCAGTTAAATAATCTGTTTTATATTACATTTTAAATCAGTTTATCTACGATTTTAACCAAAATGTTTGGCTTTATTGAACGTTATCGGTGGACGACTTTGACGTTAGCAACACTTTATTGACGTCATCTCTCAACGTCGCAGTTAATTTTATGTTCGGAGTTAGTTATTAATATTTTGCAGTTATGAATTTTCTATCACTGAGAAATCCCAATCTTTCACCCATAAAATGTAATAAAAAATGTTATCTCTAGTTCTTTAACATGTCAGGGTACAAGATAAGGGTACATCCCGATCTGCATCCTTGTCTATCAGACCCAGCTGCTTAAACTGACTTGCACCGTAGCTACAGCTTTTTCTTATTACATTGTGGCCATGGCCTCGTCTGAGATGCTGCTGTAAACTGGGCGATACCAAAACTGGAACTATCACTGAAGATGATGGAATAACCCCGCTTAAATTCTAAGTCAAACAAAAGGCTATAATTCTAAAATAAATTAGACAATCAACAATGGTTGATGTAGAGTGACATAGGGTCATCAGTTGTTAGATCAGATGAGTATATGAAGTTTGGGAACAACCCATTAAAATTGTTTGAAAAATGCTAGTAATAACAAGAGGTCAATGACCTTGAAGCTCTACAGATAGGTTTTTGATAGCTAGATCAGCATTCCTGTCAAGTTTCATGAAAATCCGTCAAGTAGTTTCATAGGAGTAGTCGCTACAAGTTTTCATTATATAACTCTATGTAAACAAAGATGGCCACTGGAGGTTATGTTAAACGTGAAATCAAAATAATTTTTGACAAGGATCAACATCATGTCATACTGATCATTGTAGAAAAAGTCCCATATCAATATCACTTATAGTTTTCAAGAAGTAGTCGCTACAAACTTGTTTTTTAAAAATCTATTTTTAGCCGTGGCGGCCATCTTGAATTTCCGGCCGACCTGAAATTTTGCTAGGATCAATTAAACATCAAGAACAACATTCGTGTGAAGTTTCATGAAAATCCGTCCAAGTAGTTTCAGAGGAGTAGTCGCTACAAGTTTTCGTAGTCGCTACAAGTTTTCTTTATATAAGGGGCGTCCGTGGCCGAGTGGTTAGAGTCTGACTTGCAATCACTTACCCCTCACTGCTGTAGGTTCGATCCTGCAGGGGCCTAGGAATCTTTATGTGAGGAAGCTATCCAGCTGGCTTGCAGAACGTCGGTGGTTCTACCCAGGTGCCCGCCCGTGCACGAAAATTGCCCGGAGGGGCACCTGGGGTCTTCCTCCACCAGTGGAAGCTGGAAAGTCGCCATATGACCTTTGCTGTTGGTGCGACTATAAAATCCAATTCAATTCAATTCTTTATATAACTATGTAAACAAAGATGGCTGCTGGCAGCCATGTTTAACGTCGAATCAAAATAATTTTCGACAAGGATCAACATCATTCCATACTGATCATTTTAGGAAAAGACGCATATCAATATAACTGATAGTTTTCAAGAAGTAGTCACTACAAACTTGTTTTTTGAAAATTTATTTTTAGCCGTGGCGGCTATCTTAAATTTCCAGCCGACCTGAAATTTTGCTAGGATAAATTAGACATCAAGAGCAACATTCCTGTGAAGTTTCATGAAAATCCGTCAAGTAGTTTCAGAGGAGTAGTCGCTACAAGTTTTTTACTATAAAACTCTATGTAAACAAAGATGGCCACTGGCAACCATGTTTAACGTCGCATCAAAACGATTTTCGACAAGGACCAACATCATGTCATGCTGATCATTTTCGAAAAAGTCCCATATCAATATCACTTAAGAGTTTTCAAGAAGTAGTCGCTACAAACATGTTTTTTTTAAATCTATATTTAGATTTGGCGGCCAACTTGGATTTCACATCAACATGAATTTTTGCTAGGATCAACTAGACTTCATGGGCAACATTTCTGTAAAGTTTCATGAAAATCCATTCAGTAGTTTCAGAGGAGTAGTCGTTACAAAAAAAAGTTTACGGACGGACAGACAGACAGACAGACAGACGACGGACGCCGTACCACAGCATAAGCTAAAAATGTGTTGCGCGACGGACATGACTCAAATGTGTCTTGCGACATCACGGACAGCATGATTTCTATGTAGCTCTCACTTCACTTTGTGAAAGCGACGGTATAAGCAATCTAACATAGATTATTAAAATACTCAATCCTGATTGGTTATTGAGGAAGTATTAAATTTCCTAACAAGACCTCTGACGTCACATCCTTCAACCGTAGCATCTTTTAAAATGTCAGAAAACATGTAAAACAACGATTAAGTTATTTTAAACCAACAGTTCAAATAATTTTAATTTATTAAAAACAAGATGAAGCTGCATATTTGCTTTGTTTGGTGTTGAGAGATGGGGATACAATTTAAGTTGTGAGAATTTGTTTGTTTTATGTTCAATCTCTTGAAAAACTGTGAATTAAATACATAAAAATCAATGTCAGATGAGAATCAAATGTTTCCAATGAGTTTATATTGTGCAAGATCAAAACGTTTGGGACTTTAAGTTTAATCACATCGAAATCGCAGGCAAACAGCCCTTGGTATCGATGGTTTTCAAAGCTCGCCCACCAGGTATTGATTTGAAACAATATAAACCGGCTGGAAATACTTTATTTCTTAAATTCAATTCGGTGTACATAATTTCCATACCTAAGATGGGGACCATTAAACGGTATGCGTAGTTTCTTCTCCAGATATCCCATGTTGTGCAAAAGTCTATTCTGAATCTCTTGTCGTAGTTCGGGCAGCCCCACGCCTGTCTCTGCAGAGATGGCAAACATGTTCTTGTCATCAGAGGCCCATGGTCTGAATGATAAAACAGGTGAGGCGTCTTATATTCATAAAATATTTAATTGAAGACCAATTTCTAATTGTGCACACAAAAAAATAGTCAGTCTGATAAATGCCCACAGATGACCCTCATTAGTGGCCTTAGTGCAGATATGGGATTAAATGGTATATTTTTACAAAATACCATCAAACTCAGGAATAGGTGAAACCCTTATCGAGTGAACACTATTTCTGAGGACATGAAAAGAAAAGATGAAATGCGGTATAAAAATAGCAAAAATGAGAATATGAGAAATGTTCACACAAATTAGCCGATTCAGAGGAATTTGCAATCAGTCCTGTTATCTAGAAAATAATCTGTGCTTTTAGACAGAAAACATATTAAAGGTACATGATGGCAAAAAAGCCATACTTTAAGCCATAGTGGCCTGATGTTTCAATTTCAAAAGTCAACGCATGCTTTGGTGCAAGAGGACATAACTCCATTAACAATGTCCAACTCAAAGATTTCGTTCAATATGATCCCATTCAACTCGCAACAAATAAGCTTCCTACTTTTAAGGAAAATAGAACTTGAGACTTTTGGTGCAATAAGAAGACATAACCTTATCTAAACTGTTCCATCTGCGGATTTATTTTGTATGGTTATGTCTTCATCATGACGGAAGACTTACCAACTTTTATGGCAATAAGTCAAGAAATGAATAAGACATTGCATACACAAGATTACCCTGAACAGACTGACGGACAGAACAATATAATTATACATCCCAGCTTCTGAGACTGGAGGTATAAAATATGAAAAAGGCAATGCTTGCACAGAAATATCCCCGGACAATCCCCAAACTTTCGCAGCATAGAAAAACAAGATCACTATGTCTAGCCAGGCAAACGGAGAGACAGTTTTCAAAGTTAAGCTTCTTGTCACCTCCTGACAATGAATATTTACTTAAAAGCATTTGATTGAAATAGCTATATATCCCGCCAACAACAGCCATATTTTACAACATGTACACCGTTTCCAAACCTATTGATGACTTACATATTTTGAGAATCCAAACTCTATAGGCTTATATATATGGTTTTAACCAGCCAGGCAAAACCCTAAAACTGGAGCGTTGAATTTAGAGTTTATACCAACTCATAAATCATTTTTATGCATATTGAACATTATTACCGGGTATATGACCTGAACACCTGGATAGAGTTTTGATGAAGTTGGGGTTTTCGCCGTTATTCGGCGGGTTAGTTTTTTTAACATTTAATGCTCTAATAAATATTTCGCAGTATATTAAATGAGACTGGAGTAAAACATATAGAAGTGATAAACTTTGAGGACAAGCCCCGAGATGACTTACTGTTCAAGTTTATCCACCTTGTTACAGACTTCAATCATGGACGCCATCTGTTGCCGCGACAACATTCTCGTCGCAGTGTCCAGCACATTCTCCTTCTGTGCCAGTCTGTCTGGGTGACTCACGTCGCACACATGGAGAACTACATCCTGTTGAAGACGAAGAAAAACTCCTGAAAATGTCCATTTTATGTTGATATTTGATGGAGTTATGGCTTTTTTCGATTTAGAATTTTCATTTCAGGTCAGTAACTTTTGAAATACTTCATGAATTGAAACCATATTTATTTGGACAAAAAAAAGTTTGAAAACGTCTACTTTAAATTTGACAGAGTTTTCACCCATGTTTGCCGTTAAGTTTCAGGTGTGTCTTTTTTTACCTCAAGTACATACTCCTTTTAGAGTAAAAGTTAACCAAATTTTCAACATAACAAATATTAATTTCTATCTTACATTCAAAATACCAATACTTCAAGTTTTAAAGGGACTGGAGGCGATCTGAAAGAACAATGGGTGTCAATCCAAATTCGAGTAAAACCATCATAATGTCCAGGTGCATACTAACTGTACATATAATATGCAGTAAACAAGGCCTCATAAAAGAATCAATTTAATTATTGTTAATGAAATAATTTGCTCGGAAAAACGCGACGACTCAGCTAGTTTATAGTTTATGGTCCATAAATCATTAGCCTTGTCCGTCGGATGGGGACGTAAACTGGGCGGTCCCGTGTATCGGTCTATCCTCCGAGCACGTTAAAGAACCATAGGAATCTATTCGATAATAAGAGTAGGGCAGGTTCCCGGATTCCTATGTATCCTTCCCCACTCTCTGGGGCGGCTCTAAATAACCTATACTGTGTTGATGAGCCGTTAAACAACATTCAATTCAATTCCATAAATCATTAATGTTAATTCATATGATGCTTAAAAGCTATAGTACATTCTTGTTTTGTCATCTAACTACCCTTGTATTTAATAATGTGTACAACAGCCAGCAATATGAAACCTATATGAATGAATTTTGATGATATAACAATGAAAATATGCCTAGTTGCCCTGTTTTCCGGTCCAAACATTTTCATAAATAATAACTGAACTGAACTTCGATTGCGGCTTATTTATTGCATGTGCACATTTCATATAAACTGAAGCACATTATGAGGGTTTTCTCTTGCATTTGTATTGGCACCAATTCCTCTTCCAGATCACCTCCAGTCCCTTTAATAAGCTGAGAACTGAACTGAACTGTTGTTTAATTAACAGCTTATACACACTTTATAGGCTATTTCGAGCTACCCAGGTAAGGAACCCCGCCCTACTCTTACTGTCTCTCACCGCTGCGGGATCGAAACCCGCTGGGAGCTCGACTTGAAAGTGAGGAAGTGTCGATTCCTACGAATGGCGGGAGGTGTACAGTATTGGTTCTACCCAGGAAAAGTGGGTGGTCTGCCTCCACCACATAAAATTGACCGTCATATATAACCTATGTTGAAAATGACGTAAAAACACCATACAAAACAAAATCGACCCTGTGATCACCGGATTTGGATTCAGAGTTGAACATGTTATCCATTTTAATCAGTTAAAAATACAGGACAATGTCTACGACTAACTTACAGCAGATATGGCGTCCTCCAGCGTGGCAGAGAAGGCATTGTAGAGACTGGCGGGAATATTGGATATAAAACCCACTGTATCCATGTACAACACCATCATTCTGTTGGGCAGGTAGCCCCCATGGGCGGTAACGTCCAAGGTCGCAAACAACTGATTTCGGGGAACCATGTCTTTATCACCTGTTAGCGCCTTGATTAATGTGGTTTTACCTGCAGTAGAAACATGGGAGAAATTTTATTATGACAACTGGTGTTGAATTTATCTTGATTTAGCATGTTTTCATTTTGTTTTCATCCATTTTCTTTCATAAATGTTGAGTTTTATCAATGAAATAGAAACACAGTTTATGAGTTTTATCAATGAAATAAAATGACAGTTTATGAGTTTTATCAATGAAATAAATCACAGTTTATGAGTTTTATCAATGAAACAGATCACAGTTTACAAGTTTTATCAATGAAATAGAATCACTGTTTATAATTTCTATCGAAGAAATAGAATTACAGTTTACGAATTGTATCACTAAAACAGATTCATTGATTATCTATGTCACAGAATATATACCTGTCATTATTAAAATAAAACAGTTAAGGTACCCTCACCATGATGCCAGAAAAGAAATGGAAGTGCCAAACTTTGCTCTTCAAAACTTTATTTTGCTCTTGGTAAATTCTTGCTATAACCTATGAGAAAGTTGTAGATAAACAACCATTGAAATGATCTTTGGTTCTCTCTTACCACTATTTGTATATCCTATCACAGCCACCGTGGGGAGTTTTTTACGTTGTCGTGACTCTCGTATCATGCTGCGTTGTTTCTTCAGTGCAACTAAAGCTGAACGTAGTTTTCTCTCTCGTCTCTGCAGAAATAATAACAATTGGTGTATGGAAATATATCTCCTATAGTAATACAAACTAAGTAATGTCTTGAATACAAGAGGGCCATGATGGCCCTATATCGCTCACCAGAGTAAGTTTGAACCAATAAAACACACTAAACACAATTGTTATTAGGTTTTCTTTAAGATCCAAATGAAAACTTTTGACAAATAGGATGGAGCAATTTCTGACCACTTGGTTCACCATTTCAACAAAGTTGATGTAATACACATATAATTTTACCCCAGGTTCAATATTTGTACAATCAGTAGATGATGGTACATGCAAACTATCTGAATAAAAACTGGTGGTTTCAGACAAGAAGATTTGTAAAGTTTTCTGATATATACTGTAGTTATATAGGGAAACTGCCCCGCCCGCTGGCGGCCATTCTTTTGGTCAGATCAACCCGGTCAAAACAATTTTAATTAATTATTAATTAATTACTGCTAATTTAATTTTATTACTGCTAATAATTAATTATTTTGAAATCCATCAAGCAGTTACAGACAAGAAGATTTTTAAAGTTTTCCATATAGAAATGTAGCAAAAATAAGCCAGTAGTTTTAGAGATGTTTTCCAGCTTTTTTTCTTTCAGTTGCCATGGCAACCAGAGTTCTACATGGATTTTCATAATTTGAACAATCTTGAGAGAAGATCACCGAAAGATCATTCCTGTGAAGTTCCATCAAAATTGGGCAAGCGGTTTCAGAGAAGAAGTCATTTGAAGCAATTGTGGATGGATGGATGCACGGAGATCACGTGGGGATCATAATAGCTCACTTCGTGCTCAGGTCAGCTAAAAAGAGGGCAGCTCTGCTAACGTTAGTCGACCCAATCAAGTTTTCCTGGCCACTGAGTGAGGCTGTCTAACATACACTGAAACACTGACAACAAGCACTGAGCACTAACAATTCAACCGTCCTAATATCAGCCCAGTGCTAATTTTAGTAGACGTGTGTGTGTTTTTATTTACCCATGCTGTATCAAACTGGTCATCTTAGTGAGCAGACCTCAGCTCTAAGTCTCGTTCAAAGCATTACGTAGTCCGAGTATTAACTTTCATACCCCATCCAACCCCTTCTCCAAGAAGCGAAAACGGGGTTGGCTGGGATATGAAATAAAACCCATAATTTCGGTTTAAAAGTTTGCATTTTGTAAAATTAAAACATTTAATAGGTAATTTTAAACAGGTTATGGCATTTTTTCAGTAAATGATTTAATCAGTAAAAAAATGTTTTTAAACGCAATTTATTTCGAAATATCCATTATAAAATCCTGCTAATACCAGTATAAGCTTTCCCATCGCTTAATGGTAATAAGGCGGGACCATGTAATGGCCTTATAAGGTCTAAAAAGGTATTTGATATAATGCACAGTCCTTGGATTACTACGCGGAGCTGCTAACCATTCCACCACAGTGCCACTGTAGTATAGTAGATGCCCAGGGACTTTATACAAATGCAAAACTTTCAAGTTTTAGCTAAATTTAGAAAATTTCTGATAGTGAATAGGGGAAAAAATAATCCTACTCTACTCATCGGTTACCTAGTAAATCTTCACATGCAGACCATTGACATAAATCCAGGTTGGTTTCACTAATAAAGTGAATATCTCTGTTTATATAATAATAAAGAATCGTGCCATTATGCTTCATCTTTTGGCTTTATGAGTTCATAAGAAGACAAGTTGTTAATGCCAATTTAGACCCAATGGATTTTTAACCCTCAACTCACTAAGCACGGCTATAATAGCCTTTGCGTCCATTGTAAACCAAGATCAGTCTGCGAGTAACTCGCAGGCTAATCATGGTTTACAATGTCCAGCTGCTGATAAGTCATTTCCCCCAAAACACCCCTTTGTCACATAAATGAAATGGTCTTAATTCAAAGAAAGAACAGTCCATTATATATACATGTATGTAGTGGGTTAAGGGTTAATTTTACAAACTTGATTCTCCATGTCAAGAAGAAGCTTTGCATGAATTAAATATTTAACTGGAAGGGTGTTCTACAGAACACTTGTGTCACCTGCCTGAGCAAATTTAAGCAAGTACAATCTAACTATAAAGTTTGAAGACACGGGGTGCAATCCTTCATGAATTATGGAGCAGATGTTTCTTTTAATTATTAAAGTTTATGAAAAGGGGCATAACTCTGTATTGGATAATTGATAAGGAGGAACTGTATGAACATAGGTCAATATTTTGCCAAGTTATGAGACAGGTTAGGTTGCAGGTTAAAGTTTTATGAAAAGGGGCATAACTCTATGAGCTTGGTGTTTTGCAGGTTAAAATTTCATGAAAAGGGGCATAACTGTGCAAAAATGAAAGCCAGTGTTATTGGATATGTTGAACGACATTGCTTGAGGGAAGATGAACATGTGTATGAAGTTTTATGAACATAGGTCAAATACTTTACAAGTTACGGCCAAGATTAGGTTGCAGGTTAAAGTGTGACGTACAACAACGAAACAAACAAATAAATAAGACTACAATTGGTGGCAGTTTATTACTACACAAAGTCTTTCGGCTCTTTAGACCAACAGACTCCCGGGACACCTTTCACAGTACTACACAGTATAATGACAAATGGACATACCGTCAGCATGAGGGCCCTGGCTTGAATATAGGTGTCACCTGAACCCCCCGCAAACTGGGCTCCACTAGTCTGCGAGTCGGCATATCCCGCCTGTATATCACCCAAACGACTTCTAGAAAAATAAAATCTGAGTCAGTATTTTTTCTTTAATAGTGATTTATACAATTTTTTTCTGATTTTCAGAAGGTAAGCAATACAAATTAACGAAGTATATGTGAAGTGAAAGTACAGTAAGAACTATCTATTGAAACCCTGGGTAATGATATGGGACCAACCCTTTATTTGAAGTAGCTATCCCGCCAGGTGTGTTTTTTTTTCCCGTAGCCTCGTCCGTTGGATGGAGACGTAAACCGGACGGTCCCGTATATCGGTCTATCCTCCGAGCACGTTGAAGAACCATAGGAATCTATCTGATAATAAGAGTAGGGCACGGTTCCCGGATTCCTATGTATCCTTCCCCTCTCTCTGGGGCGGCTCTAAATACCCTATACTGTGTTGATGAGCTGAAACAACATTCAATTCAATACTGACAACGAAGTATATATAACTTACATATTTATGAGAATCCTAACTCTATCGACACAATATAAACGACTTTACCCAACCAAAACTTGGAGTTTCCGAGACTAAATATGTTCATAAACAATAACTAATACATACCCCTTCTTAAGCCGGTATATAAAATAACTTCAGTTTCATTGATAATCTGGTAACAATGAAGGAGATTCACCTTATATATGGCACTTCAGCAAGAGCTACTTGTAACTTGGCCTCCTTTGTGCGGGCGTGTTCCTTAAATATCTGTATCACAATGGTGAACCTGTAATATACATGCAGACAAACGATCAATACTAGGTCATGGCCCGCAAGTTCTTAAAAAACAAAATAAATATGACCTAGAAGTTAGCAGAAACATTTAATAGAAAATATCAGTTGTGTGTGATCAATTGTAATAGATATGCCGATGTATTGTTTATCTGAAAAACAAAATGATGCAAACCTAGAGGCCCTTTTAGGCCCGTGCATTCTCTACTGATATAGAGTTTTTGTTTTGTTGTTAGGATCATGTTTGTCAACAAAAATAACATAACTAAAAGAGCCCTACCAGTTTTATTAACCCTTAACCCACTATGCATAACTATAATAGCCTTTGCATACATTGTAAACCATAATCCATATCAGGGTTTACAATGTCTTGCTGCTGATCAGTCATTTCCCAAAAACTCCCCTTTGTCACATAAATGGAACGGTCTGAATTCAAAGAAAGAACAGGCCATTATATATATGTAGTGGGTTAAGGGTTAAAAGCAGGTTAAGCTATAGGCTACTTCATTATCAAGACGTGAATCAATCATGCGGAACACCATAAATAGTTTGCATCTAACATGCCAATCCATTTTGCACTTTTTTTTTATAAAACTATAAGTAACATAGTTTTTATGATAGTTTGTAAACTATATTGATAGTAATGACAAAAATATTTCCTTTTATGCACCAGTCAACTTCCAAGCTTTAGAGTGAGATCCGATTTTTTTTATACATGTACTTTCTCTGCAGCCCAACTACTACTATACTTTTCAATAACGAGAACTCCCAACTTCCTTTGCAGTTCAGCTACGTCTATACCTATCAAAAACATGAACTCCCCACTTTCACTGCTATACCTATCAAAGATGGGAACTCCCCACTTCCTCTGCAGCTTGACCAGTTGTGATCTTTTTAGGTTATCTACGCCCACGAACACGGCTGTTACTCCTGTTGTTTTGGCGATACTCTCTGTTAACATCTCCAATTGACCCTTACCAAATATACCCTCTGAGTTGATGTCTAAAACTTTGTAAATATCCTGCAGGTAAGAGACAATTTTTATGTATTAACAAAGGATCAAATGTGAGTGCCTGTTTAATATGGAATAAAGTTCGATCAAATTATATGCTGCGAGGCTGTTCCGAGCATCATATATCAATTTTATCCAATGAGTTCAACAAATTTAATACTTAATAGGCAAGAATGTGAGATTCTATTTATCACATAACTTCAAACATGCTGCATAACATAACTTATATAATCAATATCGTATGATGGCGTCATAATGTTGATCCAGTCTGATCCATACAACTCTGAACTAGGGAACTGCCTAACATCGATTTACATAATCCAGTATTTTTAATGGTAATTTAAATTTACAACTGCACACCGAGCTGGACATAAAGACTGCGCGATGATTCAGCATACATTTGCGTAATTTTTACGCTGGTGTATTATGATATTTAATTTAGGTCCTGGCTTTATTACACTCCCAGACCAGACAAATATTATGATGTTATTAATTATGTTTTTTCATACTGGCCGAGTAATTGGTCCAAGGACTGTCATATTGGCCCAAGGCCGCGGGCCAATATGACAGTCCGAGGACCAATAACTGGGCCAATATGAAAACACTTAATGACATTTTTTATTAATTAACTACTTAATATCTCTTTTTATTCCTATGTTTTAAATATCATTTACAGGTAAGAAAAAAAGAGATATATGTTCAATATAACATTTAATAACAAGTATCTGATTCAAATAAATCTTCCACCGTTACCGCTCGATGGCGCGTGGGAAAATCACACACGAACGTGATAATAGCAATATTCAGCGAAGTCGATGTAACCGTATTTACAAATAATCAAACCTTAATTATTTTGATAGTCTACATTATAAATCGCGAACTAGTTTATCATCGAAAAGCTGCGAAGTTGTGTTTTTTCCTTCAAGATGGCGTCCTTAAAGAAAACAAAGCCTTGGTCGTATTGGCCGTGTTGGCTTATCCAATCAGATTGCTTGAATTTCATATTGGCCGAGTTTTTTCATACAGGCCGAGTTTCTCTCCATATTGGCCTTGTTTTTACCATATGATGCGTGCAGTTTCCTGTAAACCACGGCAGATATTAAGTAGTTAATTAATAAAGTTATATACAAAACTCCCATAGTATTGTATTTATGTTATGGCTTAATTACATATTACACCCCAACACCAAAAATTATGTCACAAACATACTTATATAGAAAACTGTCATGTTATCGTCACCTTAACCATCAGAACAGATTGTACATACACGACCAGGACATCAATTATTCAGTGTTCTTATTTACAAAAAAACACATTTCTAATTATCAAACAATTTCTTTCTTTAACTTAGCAAATGAGTTGAAATATTGCTTATTGTGGGGAAAAAAACACAACTTTTTATTTATTAGGTATATTTAAGTTAGAATGGTAAATATAATATATCCATCGGGTGATCTTTGAGATTTAGATGTGTCTATTTCCAACATGATCAACAAAAAATGCAGCTGATTAGCATAAATGTATATTTTATTTAAATTGATTCTCGGCTAAGGATTACTTGCTGACTGTACCCCTATCTAATTTAATAAAGAACTCACGGTTTTCACGACTGTCCACCGCGGCAACGACTCCACCAGAGCTACAGCCTCGTCCAGCTGTAACTGTCCGGTTGTATTGAGGAACTTCTTAGGTTTGTACTTGGAAACTGAAAAGTAGATGACATCAGTCTGGATGATTATCTTCACAAATGAATCAACGTACACTTGACTAGAATCTGAATTTAAAGAGACACCTGGCAATCTTGAAGTTTATATTGAACATTAAAATTAGAATCATGACTTAGTTATCCACTATTACATATAATTAAATTAAACTTTCATTTTTCATTTTTTCTTTTTAATCTACTATAGGTTTAAATATATTATTTGTGCAATATAATAACCAGTTAGCAATTATATTCATATATTTAGTATTTATCATTTATGAAGTTATGTAGAAAAACTAACGAGACACCGTCAGTTTATAAACAAGAGGTCAATGACGTTGAAACTCTACTGATAGGTTCTGATAGCTAGATCAGCATTCCTGTGAAGTTTCATGAAAATCTGTCAAGAAGTTTCAGAGAAGTCGTTACAAGATTTTATATATAACTTTTTAAACAAAGTTGGCCGCTGGCAACCATGTTTAATGTTGAATCAAAATATTTTTTAACAAGGACCAACATCATGTCATGCTGATCCTTTTAGAAAAAGTCCCATATCAATATCACTTATAGTTTTCAAGAAGTAGTCGCTACAATTTTTTTTTTAAAAATCTGTTTTTAGCCATGGCGGCCATTTAAATTTTTGGCCTACCTGAAATTTAGCTAGGATCAACTAGACATCAAAAGCAACATTTCTATTAAGTTTCATGAAAAGTCTCCGAATAGTTTCAGAGGAGTAGTCGCTACAAAGTATTTACTATATAACTCTATGTAAACAAAGATGGCCACTGACAGCCATGTTTAATGTCGAATCAAAATGATATTCGACAAGGACCAACATCATGTCATGCTGATCATTTCAGAAAAAGTACCATATCAATATCACTTATAGTTAGTTTTCAAGAAGTAGTCGCTACAAACTTGTTTTTTAAAGATCTATTTTTAGCCATGGCGGCCATCTTAAATTTCCGGCCGGCCAGAAATTTTCAGAGGAGTAGTCGCTACAAGGTTTCATAATATAACTGTATGTAAACAAAGATGGACGCTGGCGACCATGTTTAATGTCGAATCAAAATGATTTTCAACAAGGACCAACATCATGTCATGCTGATCATTTTAGAAAAAGTCCCATAACAATATCACTTACAGTGTTCAAGAAGTAGTTGCTACAAACTTGTTTTTTAAAAATCTATTTTTAGCCATGGCGGCCATCTTGAATTTCCGGCCGGCCAGAAATTTTGCTAGGATCAACTAGACATCAAGAGCAACATTCCTGTGAAGTTTCATGAAAATCTGACGAGTAGTTTCAGAGGAGTAGCCGCTACAAGTTTTTACTATATAACTATATGTAAATTGAAATTGAATGTTGTTTAACGGCTAGAGCCGCCCCAGAGAGAGGGGAAGGATACATAGGAATCCGGGAACCTGCCCTACTCTTATTATCAAATAGATTCCTATGGTTCTTTAACGTGCTCGGAGGATAGTTAACAAAGATGGCCGATGGCAGCCATGTTTAATGTCGAATCAAAATGATTTTCGACAAGGATCAACATCATGTCATGCTGATCATTTTAGAAAAAGCCCACTACAATACCACTTACAGTTTTCAAGAAGTTTTCAGCTTTGGTGGCCATCTTGAATTTCATATCAACATGAATTTTTGCTAGGATTAACTAGACATCATGGGCAACATTTCTGTAAAGTTTCATGAAAATCCATCCAGTAGTTTCAGAGAAGTAGTCGCTACAAACAAATGTTTACGGACAGACGGACGACTGACACCCCACCATGGCATAAGCTCTGCTGATCTCTGATCAGTCAAGCTAAAAATCAAGATTGCCGTGGCCCTTTAAAGGCTAAAATCGACCTGATAAATCCTTTTTTCCTTCTTTATAGACCAAATCCGCCTCCTCCCACTGATGTTTTAAAGGGCTTTAAACTATTTGTACTTCCCTTGAAAAGGGCATTACAACATTTATATTAATTATATCAAAATAGCTTACACCTGTTTGTATGACAAACAATCACCCCTGGTTGTAGAATATTATAACAATATGTCATGGGTATTCAGTGCAGATAGGGAATTCAAACACAAGGTATAAGTTTCCATAGAAACCGAGGGTTTTGTTAATCATTGTCCATCATACTATATAATCATACCTGGCTGTACAACATACAGTCTGTGTCCTGTATTAGGTATACTGCAGTACTGCCTCAAACAGTAGTTGTAATCTACATCTTGTAACAGTTCATCAGCTAAACAAAATATACTTAAAATACACTTTTTGTAATGAATACAAGTAATTAATTCATTTTTTTTCCAAATATATATATATATTTGTTTTAATTAAGAGAACCGCTGGAAAGTAGAATATATCATATATGTGCACCTGTTCTTTTTTTAGTAATCAGGAAGTCTCATGTACATTCGGGTACACAACACTACCGTACCAATAAAACTTTGTAAAACTAAAAAATGTGTCCATGGGACACGGATGCCCTGCGTTAGAGGCTGCTGTCAGTCATATAACAAGAGGCACCCGTCTGTCACATACTCTGGCAAAAACAGAAGAAAAGCCAACAACTAAAAATGTGTATGCGGACACAAATGTTTGTTTGTTTGTATGGTATTTTACGTCATTTTCAACACATGTAAGTTTATATATGATTGATTGATTGAATTGGATTTTATAGTCGCACCAACAGCTAAGGTCATATGGCGACTTTCCAGCTTCCCTTGGTGGAGGAAGACCCCAGGTGCCCCTCTGGGCAATTTTCGTGCACGGGCGGGTACCTGGGTAGAACCGACGTTCCGCAAGCCAGCTGGATAGCTTCCTCACATAAAGATTCCTAGGCCCCTGAGGGATCGAACCTACAGCGGTGAGGGGCAAGTGATTTCAAGTCAGAGACGTTAACCACTCGGCCACGGACGCCCCAAGTTTATATATGACGGTCGATTATTTGTGGTGGAGGCAGACCACCGACTTTTCATGGGTAGAACCAGTACTGTACACCTCCCACCATCCTTAATAATCGACACTTCCTCACTTACAAGTCGAGCTGCCAGTGGGATTAGAACCCGTGGACACAAATACCCCTGATGTTAGCTTAACAAAGCATCATTGCTTCCAGACATTTTTTGTCAAAATTTTCATTACTGATCAGAAATCTTAACCGTGGTAACCATCATCACCGACACCTTTTTTTAAAGTGATACACGGCAATCTTTAAATATTTACACATGTCATGCATTAAAAGTGTGCATGCGTGTAATTTATTGTTAAAGGGACACACGGCAATCTTGATTTTTTTAAAAACTCACGGCGTCCTGTTAATTTTTCCTCTTAACTTGCATTTGTTCAATCATTAATATTAATTGTTAGAATAGTTCAAAGCAAATTATTTTTGCATATTACTTTTTATAATATTGCTCCAGTAATATATTTAAAAATTTGGTAAAATAATGAAAAAATTTGAAATCTCATTTTTTTTATTTAATTATATGCAAGCAGTTTTAAAGTCAAAATTACGCAGGATAACTTAAAATCGAGGAGCACATTTTAATGTTTGAATAAGACTCAAGAATGCCATGTGTCCCTTTAAGGTCATTTTTTCTGCCACCCACTAGCAAACAGTAGTCTGAACAATTGTGTGTGCATGGTTTATGGTACATTTCATTGTATATGGGAACCTTAGTTAAGTCTCACTGGAATGACTGTTTTGTGGGAAATACTTTACAAAGTCCTTTGAAATTTTATCCGTATTTTGTCCAAGCTGGGATCCACTCATGATCACCAAGCAGTCATACTAATCATTACAATACACTATAGCGCCACCCAGTGTATAAGCCAGAAATTGAAGAAATGGGTGTGCAAATATGCAAACAGGGTGTGCAAAATAATTTGCTAATGTGCGATAAAAGCCAATCCGTGCAAAGTTGTTCATTCATCGGGAGCATTTTTTTTACAGATAAAGGTAAAAAAGGTACATTTAAGATAAAGTTTCTTCAATAAATGTATCCAAGAGATCAATATTGAGAAGAAAGAGGAGACTGTTGTTTTCCAAAAATTAAAAAAGTTTTTTTTACCCCACCCATTTCAACTGTTTGGCCGCGATTTTTGAAAAATGTCCGTTCAAAAGACGGCTACTCGATTGGCTGGCTAATACACTGGTGCCCCTTCATACAAGTATGCTTCTCTTACTTTGTAACTTTAAATACTGGGTATACAAACAGTCAAGATGTTTATCTTGATACCAATAATGGATTACAAGGATAAAGTGCCACCAATTACTGACCTGCCGTTCCAAAATCCTCCACGTCATCTCCTCCATCTTCGTCATCTGTAAATTCACTTTCATAAAATCTCCTTTGATTCCACAGTACGGAAATAGGATGAAGTCTAAGTGACGCAGTATTACCTCCCTTTACTGTTCCATTATATCTGTTCTGATTAAATTCCACTGTGCGCATTCTCTGAGTAAGATATCCATGCTGATTACAGCCATATCCAGTCAAAATTTGTCTACTTATGCAGCCTGAAACACTTTCTGTATGATTTCTTTCAAATAGATTTATGAAAGAAAGAACTGCAGTTAGTGGTCTATATTTTAATGCAGTTACACTGTATAATCCTCTACAAATAATCATTTTACAAAAGTTCAATTATCTTTAATACCACATTTTAAAACATCTTGATTTCAAGTCACAGTTTTTAAACACTAAAAAAATATCACAGTATAAAATAACAATTTTTCTAAATAAAAATAAATTTCGGTTATTGCCTAATTGACAAGGTGAAGTCTGGATGGCTGAGGTTTGGGTTTGGGGTCGTAACCAATTCTTTCATGAATCATCTCAGTTTTTGTTTTCATCATCACAGGGGTCTCACTGGTTGACGGCATTTCTGTAAGAACTTTGTTTTTCTCTGTCTCTCTTTCTTTCTTTAAAGCCTCAAACTCCTTCTCTATGTCGATCAACTTCAGCTCAATACGGGTTGGGTTTCTTCTAAGCATGGTGTCTTAAGACGTTTCTAGATAAAATCATTAGAAAATATGTGGGATATCAAACTGAAAGGCATGTATATAGTTGAGTGGATTAATAAGGATTAAATTTAAATACTTAACTAAGCTTTTATCATATGGAGGAGTTATAGGTCAAGTCAACAGTGCTGCAGATAAGATGCGTATCTGTGTACCGGTAATTACGCATATTTTTTCACCAGAAACGCATTAAAAATGAAATTAATGCATCTTCATAATAGGTACATAATCACATTAAACAATTGCCAATAAATATATTGAGAATCATGATTCATTTTTATTTTCAATAAATTGAAGTAATTTTGTATTGACTGACAATCAAGTACCTCCAGCAAAATTTTACTAGTAGATGCTTGCAAGAAAAAAGAAAATGGCATTTTTGTCGACTGTTTGACACAAATTAATACCATTTAAAAAAGACATGGCCTTTTTGTCGGCTGTTTGACACAAATTAATGCTATTTATAATAAAAGACAGAAACAATGTTAAATGTATACATGTATATACATGTAAGAAGAACAGCAAATACACAATATATTTTATGGTAATGAATTTCCATTAATGCCTTGTCCAAAACTTGTTTTTAAGAATATGTATTTGTACATGAAAATACGTAATGCTTGTTATTTTTCATGCAATGCGTACAACAGGCATTGTGCTGAAAGCTCATCTGGAGCTCTGATAATTCAAGTACAAATGAAAATCCTCATAATGTGCTTCAGTAACACATGAATTAAGCCGCATGTCATCTTTGGTTTAATTACTGGCTGGTTTTGTTGCTGAATCAAAATTATGAATTTTAAAAATGTCACTTATTTTGCTAACAGTGAGTTGTACATACAATTCCTTTTAAATACTACTTCAATCACAAAACAAGAATTCAACACTACTGATGTGAACACAAAGAATACTTATATGGCAGAAAGTGTGTCCTTCATATCCGAAAAGTTCGGTACAATATTACTTTTTTTACGTGAAAAATTGATCCATAGCATCTAGTCTATCTAGAGCCCATGAGCCATCATAATTTCTAAATAATCATCCAAATTTCAAAATACATCACTGTCAACAAAAAAGAAGGGTTTTCTTTATATTGCCTGCAATACACATGATACACCCGAAAAGCATGCATTTGAATGTAGATTGAAACATACATGTGGTACATGTATGGTGAAACATTCGGATGAACAGTTTGTTTTTCATTTTGTAATGTTTCTATGCAAAATAGTCACTTGTTTAAAAAAAAAATTGTTTAACACATCCACAAATATACTTTGACAGAGGAAATCTGTCAATGTCACCATACTATAGCTGCCATACTATAGCATTGGGTAGTGTTGTTCCAATTAATTGATTTGATCGATCATCAATTAGTTATGCGGTGGTGGAGCGCTGTGGTCTAGTGGTAGAGCGTTAGACCCATGATCCAAAAGTCGTGAGTTCGATTCCCGCCATTGCCATATGTGTTGTGTCCCTGAGCAAGACACTTTATCTGCATTGCTTAGTACTGGTTCTACCCAGGAAGACATCGAGAGTGATTCAAATAAGTTCATAGAGCTTTCGTTACAATCGATGTAAAATAAATAAGTTTAAACTAATTAGTTATGCCTTTGATCTGATTAATCGCTTACAATTTTTCATGATCGACTTTACTCGGTTGTTGAAAATTATGGCTTATTTCATTCTCGTGTACAAGAAATAAAATGAGTTATAATTTTGCAACAAGTAATCAGAGATTTACAGTGGGTATCACAAGTTATTTTTTAAAGTATATGTTGGTCAGTTTCATTCAGTTTCTTTATTACCAGAACATACTTGAAATGTGATTTTTTTCTTCATTATAGCTGCCATGTTTAATCAATTAATGATCGATCATCTGTCAGTTAAATATTCTGATAATCGATCACGAATTTTCAGCCGATTCCCAACACTAGCATTGGGATTATTTTGAAACCACATGTCCTTGAAAGAACATCGTTGGTTTTTTACATGGTGTACTTTGAAATGAGTATGTTGCAATACCATGGCTAATTCTTTACAGAAATGAAGCCTTGTGTGCTCTAGATGGATAAATGGACTATTAAATGTAAAATTTAATCACGTAAAAAAGAAAACAACTTTTGAGTAAAATTGTACCAAACTTTCGGATATAAAGGACATAATTGCTGTCTTATATTTAATAGTATTATTTCAGATATTATGTTAACATCAAAATGTTGAATTACTATCAATTACTGTCATACATACAAACTGCTTCACATAGTTCATGCCTAAAATATGCACTTGGTTACACATTTCAGTTGATCAAGCCCATCAATTTTTGATCGTTTCTTTTTAGATGACCGACTTAAGTAATATTTATAGCATAATTTTTCGTGTATATAATATGCGATTTATATTGTATCTCGAGGGCCGCAGGCCCGAGAGTGCAGTACAAATTGCATACGAGAAAAATATGCTATAAATGTTTTGTACCTTAGCCATTCAATGCCGGTGACATTTTGATTGACAGGTTGTGTGTAAACATTACAACTACGCGCGTGTAAAATGGAGTAGGCCATGGTACAACTGCCGAATTGGGAATTTATAGCACGGCTGAAATATACCGGCATTTATAGAACGGTTTAGTTTCAAACCTTCCGGTTTATGAAAATTATATCATAAGCAAGACCAAAGGAAAACATTTGAGCTATGGCCCGTATCTATAGACAGCAAATAGATCAGTAATGTTGAGTAAATAATATTTTATATTAAAATCAAGTAGGTATAGGTACAGCCTCTTTGTGAAACATAGGAATCTATTTGATAACAATAGTAGGGCAAGGTTCCAGGACCTATGTCTCCTCCTCTCTGTGACTGTCTGGGGCAGCTGGAAATAACCTATTGTTTAGGGTGCATGTTTCACCCAAAGGTTTTCAGCATTTACATGAACAGTTTTGATAAAACAAACTTAATTTAGATTAATATGTATCATTCATTCATTCATTGGGACATTAAATGTTTAGTGGTTACAAATTATTCACAATATTCATTTATAGTGTCCATAATTTGTGAACACAATCTGACAATACTTCAGAAAGGTTTTTGAAATTTATGCGCTCCAACATCTATTTATTATTATAAATTATTCATAATTAAGTTATAAGTAAATGTTTATACATACCACTAAATCTCAGAATAAAGCATTACGTGAAAAATACGCTTATTTTTTAAAATCCATGTGAAAAATGATCTCAGTAGACAAAAGCTTCGTTGTTCTCTATTTTCAAAAGCGTCTAATGATCAAGATTACAGTTTGGTAGAGTTATGTCCCTTCTTTTCCGGTTTGACACATTTTTCTCCAACAAAATCTTTCAATAAATCTCAAATATTGCAATATGATGCGCTCTGTACAAGCGAAGGTAATGAATTTAGCTTTTGGAAATTTACGTATTGTATGTTTTTATAACCTGTTAATCATGACAATTATGTTTTGCGGAGGATATTGTTTCAAGGTCAATGTTATTGTTAAGTCTTAACTGACAAACTGCGAATCATAGCTCTTAATCTTATTATACCTACCATAGACTTATAATTCCACGTCTTTGCAATACAGGTAGGATATCCGAACGACTCCATTCCTAGCCGGGAAGTGCACATGTAGTCGTTGCAGATCTATGCCCTACCTACGACTCAATCCACACTTTCTGGCGAGATATTATCAATCGTACATGATTTTTTCAAAAACCTTGTTGGATGTAGTCCTTCCAGATACCGTACCTATATTTGAAAGCTACGCAATTGCAGCTCAAAGGGGGTGCATAGAATTACTGAAATACACCTATTCACCGAAATATGTATAACGGAATACACCATAGAATTACCTAAATCACACCGAAATATACTTTTTAATACCCTATTTATGATCTAAATTAGCGTAAATGTATAGTTATTTAATTAATATATTAATGAATATGTGTTTTTGTGACATTATTCAGCGAAAGATACCGGAATACACCAGAGAATGACCGAAATAGACAATATTATACATTATTTATTAGAGAAAAATACCAGAATACACCAGATAATTACCGAAATAGACTTGTTTATACTCTATTTACTATCAGTGCTCAAAAAATTAGATAGCCCGACGCCCGGGGCTCCTCGAAATCCATTCCGGGCCTGTCTCATTTTGCAGACGAGGAGCCCGTCGGGCCTGTCTAAAAAAAATCCTCAAAAAATCAGTTATACTGGATCTCAAGCTCAAGTTCCTCAAGACAAAATACTCCCATGTGTATTGTGAACTGTGAAAACACTTGCAATAAAGTAATTAAAATGTGTTATACACACATTGAAACAATAAGAAGTTTGAATATTTTGCCAGGCTTCGTGTCGGCAGTTTGTCACAACTTTGAGGTCGACAATTGTTGACATAAAACTCATTATTCTGCTATTAGGGTTGTGTTTTCTTTCCTTTGTGATAAGAAATACCATTTTTGTCATTAAAACACACTAATGCATGAAAAAAAATCGTTATTGATGGTATTTCAACTGAATGTTTGTGAAATGTTCGGGCCGTAAAAGTGCGGTGTCATAGTAGTTCGGATGGTACATAATTTCGGAATCAAATAAGAAAAACTGTCCTTTACAAATTCATGTTGGTGGAAAGAAAAATATATATACTGTATATGTATAAATACAGATATAAAGTATATTTCTAATCATTATTTAAGGTGTAAGGAGTTCCTGGAATCCTACTTTGAAATGAATTCTAGTCTAGGCTCCAAATTCTTTACTTGGAGAAAGTGGTGACAAAAAGAAAAAATATAGCCAGAGGAGGCTCTGGTAGTCTCATAAAACCTGATTAAAAATTTGGCTCCAAGTTTAGCTTCAGTTTCACCAAGTCGGCTCTGATTATTATTGTTTGGCAAAAGTGCTAGTACTCTCCTTTGCATTGGTTATAAATTACTATGTAATATTCTATTCTAACATATTTTAAACGAAATGGTAAATAAGTCCGCTGACCAGGGAGCATAAAGTGGTAGCAAAAAGTAAAATATAGTCAGAGGAGGTTCTGAGCTTGATTAATACATGTATACGTAACAAAATTAATGTGTGCTATAAAAGTGAATAAAAACAAACTTCCAATAAGAAAGAAATATTGGACCTTTCCGTTTTAAATCAGGGCCTGTCCATTTCAAATCAGGGCCTGTCCATTTCAAATCGAGGCCTGTCCATTTTCAGAAGCAACAAGCCCTGGGCCTGTCTCTTAAAATAATTTTCTTTGAGCACTGACTATCTAAATCTGCGTAAAGGTATAGTTATTTAATTAATATATTAATGAATATATGTATTTTTGTGACATTAATTAGCAAAAAACACAGAAATAGACGTTTGTAATACTAAGATGCGACCTGTTACTGGCAGCCTGACAGAAGTCAATATGCTTAATATTACACTGGGAATTAATGTTATTATTAGTAAACTAAATGCATAAACTATTGTTTTCTTATAAATCTAAATACTATTTTATTAAAGGGACACATGGTAATCTTGAGTTTTATTCAAACATGTATATAATCGCCATACTAAATGCACAAACTATTGTTTCTTATAAATCTAAATACTATTTTATTAAAGGGACACGTCATGGCAATCTTGAGTTTTATTCAAACATGTATATTATCAGCATTTTCTAATGTGGATAAATAATCAGATTTATAACGAACCTGTAATTACAGAACTTTTTTTTTATGCATGCATTAATTATTATTATAGTCATGGAGTAAGTATACAGGGAGGAGACACGGACCGTTTTGCCATTTTATGTTGTCGCGCATGTGTTTCACTTCGCGTGAAAATGACTACTTCTGGTTGTTGCGTGTGTGTGAAAAATGGCAAATTCTTATAAATTATTAACTTACAAACCCAAAAAAGGTGTGAAATGTAAATATAAGTATTATTTATACGCATTGTGTCCTCTGATACAGAGCATGTATTTGTTTGCATGTATAAAAGCAAACTTTACCAGACGGCTCCGTGTAACAAAGATAAAAAATGGTGACAGTGTAAAGCTATTGCAAACAAGATACAAAGTACTGGTTATATTAGGCAATAATAATAACAAAAAGTGAATAGAAGACATATTTATCTTTGTCAAGAAGTTAATTTCACGGTGGTGATTATAAGACAAAGCATAAAAAGAGGTGATGAAAATGCCTCTTTTGAGATATCAGCTGGAATTTTAAATTTATCAAATTAAAAATAATGTATATCTATTGCAAATGAGAAACCAAGTACGGGTTATATTAGGCATTAATAATAACAAAAAGTGAATAGTAGACATATTTATCTTAGTCAAGAAGGTAATTTCGTGATGTTGATTATAACAGAAAGCCGTAAAAAAAGAGGCTGTAAAAACTGCCTATTAAATTTGAGATATTGGCTAAAATTTTAACTTTTCAAATGTAACGCGCTTACGATCGATTTACCTGTATCGATAAAATAGTAAGTGGCGACGTTCTAGCGCGTCTATATAAATCGATAAACTAGAGCGTTTATGAACCCGTGTCTCCTCCCTGTATACTTACTCCCTGTTATAGTTCACGGCAAACTGAGTTAGAATATCGCAGATAAAATATAATTGGCATTTTCTAATATGGACAAATTATTAATAGGCATGTATATCTGTATGATATATGTTTATCATACGCATAACAAGCTATTTTATTTGACTCGTGTGAATTTATGTGTTAAGGACATCGTGATTTTTTGTTAAAATGTCATTTTAATAAACGAAATGAATGTTTGTTTGAAAATAATTGATTTAATTCACAAACGTGTCTGTTGGTAGTAAGTACGTGTTTAAATTAAGCAAATCTGACCTGCATATTGTGCACAACTGTACTAATGGAATTTTGATAATAATCATGTTCATATTTGGACGTGTATTGTTTTGTAATACCAACACTGTTGCCATACTTTGTGAAATTGTATTTTGTATCCTCACGGGCTTTTAAGCCTATTGGAAATTGGAACTAAAGATATCTATCTCTTACTAATTTAGTCTTATAACGTCTTATATTGACCCTATTATTACAGAGTGCAGTAGGTTTTTGACACGTGAACATGAAACGATGTATATTGCGTGTGATAACACATGCTCTAAGCAGTTGTTATATAATCCAGGAATGAAGTATGTGTATTTAATAGTGTTAAATGGACACAAAGCAATATTATAAATGACATTAAATAGCTTAGACAATTTGGAGATAATAAGGTTGATATATATACATAATGAAACAATAGAATAGTGAATTGTGTCCATTTAATACTCTTTTAACTGAATCTGAATCATTTGAAGTCGATGCATGCCCAACACATAATCAAAATCCATTCCGACTGATGTACGGCACATTTTACAAACGTAATCAGTATTAAGATCACCCCATTTGTCAAGTTCATCAACAGCAATGTCTTGACACTTGCTATGATACCAACTCTTACACATTGAACAAAGAACACAGTCACTGACACACTTGGACTTGCAATCACCACACGGAAACCGAGCACTACATTGCTTAGACATGTTGGCCATAGTAGAAGTTAATAACATCACACTTAATATAATCCACGAATATCACGGAGAATCAAATTGCTTTGAAACTCAGATGAGATATAACTAATATTTTGTTTAAAGTATATATACATTTTTCTCATTCTATTCATTCTACTCAAAGTTCTCAAAATTAAAAAACAAAACAACAACAAACAAAATGTTACTGTAGTCTTTGATGTATATATAATGACATAGATTACACCAGCACCAGACATGTTACTGTATTCTTTGATGTATATATAACGACATAGATTTCACCAGCGCCAGACATGTTACTGTAGTCTTTGATGTATATATAATGACATAGATTACACCAACGCCAGACATGTAACTGTAGTCTTTGATGTATATATAACGACATAGATTACACCAGCGCCAGACATGTTACTGTAGTCTTTGATGTATATATAACGACATAGATTACACCAGCGCCAGAAATGTTACTGTAGTCTTTGATGTATATATAATGACATGGATTACACCAGCACCAGACATGTTACTGTAGTATTTGATGTAGATTATACCAGCACCAGACATGTTACTGTAGTCTTTGATGTATATATAATGACATAGATTACACCAGCACCAGACATGTTACTGTAGTCTTTGATGTAGATTATACCAGCACCAGATGTGTTACACCAACGCCAGACATGTAACTGTAGTCTTTGATGTATATATAACGACATAGATTACACCAGCGCCAGACATGTTACTGTAGTCTTTGATGTATATATAACGACATAGATTACACCAGCGCCAGACATGTTACTGTAGTCTTTGATGTATGTATAATGACATAGATTACACCAGCACCAGACATGTTACTGTAGTCTTCGATGTATATATAATGACATAGATTACACCAGCACTAGACATGTTACTGTAGTCTTCGATGTAGATTACACCAGCACCACACATGTTACTGTAGTCTTTGATGTATATATAACGACATAGGTTACATCAGCACCAGACATGTTACTGTAGTCTTTGATGTATATATAACGACATAGATTAACTAGCACCAGACATGTTAATGTAGTCTTTGATGTATATATAACGACATAGATAACACCAGCACCAGACATGTTACTGTAGTCTTTGATGTATATATAACGACATAGGTTACACCAGCACCAGACATGTTACCGTAGTCTTTGATGTATATATAACGACATATGTTTCACCATTGTCATTGACATTTGTCCTAGATTGAAGGCTGCTGGCGTGAAACGGGTGTATACATGTCAGATGTATTGCCCAGCGGGGAAATGTCAGAAACACAACGGTCGCACATTTCAATCAAGTGCGACGAAGTGTTAATAAGAGGCAGGGGGATACGTTGAAAAAAGACCTCATCAATGTAATGAAAAAGCTAAAGTTCCCACGGCATTATGACGAAGACTTGGTTCATCCTGGAGCCAAAGAGGGTGGCATGAGAATCTTGACTTCTGACTCTCATAGATGTTTCTCATCTACCAGGAAATATAAATGCTTTACGCATTATAGAGGCTCTTTTAAAGGCCAAACAATATTGTTCGAAAGAACATCTCAAAATTGTCAATATCTATACAAAGGCCCTTTTAAGAGCCACACACTGTTGTTCGAAAGAACTTTTTAAAATTGTCAATAACAATGTCAATAAATAAAAGTTATTAATTAAAAAAATATATTGTGTCTCATACCAAAACAATGAATATATATTATGTCTCGTATTAAAACGATGATATTTTATTAACAATATTCACATAATAATGAAAATAAAATACAAATGTTAAATAAACACCTGTAAAACATGTAAAAAAAATTATGAAAACAACATGGTATATTTTGGTAAATAGGTGTATTTTGGTAATTCTATGCACCGGCTCTAAGGTACATACAAACCATAAGAGCTGTGATTCTTCTCCATTTGCAATATGTTGTTCACTGTTTCGATGTAAAGCGATATTGGCTATGTCATCCTGTCATATGACAAGCGATAAATTCCCGCCAATACAAATTTGCATTCAAAATCTAAAGTTATCTTCCAAACTTTTGCAATGTCCTTTAGCCAATTGCACCATCTATAGTTCATCTACATGAAAGCAGTGATAAACCTCACAGGTTTTACATTTTAAATTAAAAACATGCAACACAAATTATACATCAACATGTGTGGCGAACGCACATATTGTTTACATAGCCACAGCTAAGCAGCACTGCATTATTTTCTGTGCCGTTGTCTTCCTGCGATCAAAATGTCAAGATTTTGAACATACCGATGCATCGCAGTCACAGAAATTAGGATTTTTGTTTACTAGCCCAAATTATTACATGTATATAATCATTTGGACTATTACAATTTTCAAGCCCGACAATATAGATTTCTAGATTTTTACTAGCCCGAATTAAAATTTACCATGATCCAGAAGAATGACAGGATTGGCAGAGTTTTCATGATTGATTCTCTTCTAGCTAAGTCAGCTTGTGGACATAATAAATTATTAATTTATTATATATATTTAAAGTGTTCGTTCCAGGACTCACCCTTGCGCCGATGGCGAACTTACATTATGAATGACGCAATAGAAAATTAATCAAATACTAAAAAATCATTTATAACATCCTTTTACTCTGGTTTTTCAAACGTAAAATGAACTCGTCCCATCATTCATTTTTGATTGGCCGGTACTTTAGCAACATCGATACAATTTTGTTTTGCTTTGCAAGAGTTCATTGGCTGTTGGTTGTAAACCTTATTCGCTGTATCACAATGGTGCATCTAAAGCGTAAACTCATTTTGAACAACCAAATCAATCGAAAAATATACTTCATTTCTAGCAAAAATGACAAAATCTGCCAAATCAATGTCCTCAGAACCCATTTGGCCAATGCCTTATCGAATGAAACAGAAAGCACATCGCCGATACATCTATCGATCGAAACAAATCACAAAGTCGGAAACGAAAATGATAGTAAAACGGCTAAGTAGGCCTACGAGGAGAGAGTGTTTCAAAATTGTTGATTGGAGAAGTTTTGTTGGCTGTCCTATGACCGAGAATTATTTTTTATGTTAAGTTATGTATTGAACATAATAAGAGCAGCACATTTGCAAATGGATGATCCAATTAAATTGTTCTTGAGCTCATAAAGACAGAACACTAATTTTTGACTCTTCTTTTCGTCAACATTCAAGTTTTGCGTTTAGGTCATTTTCTCACAAACTGTATGCACTAGACCTTTCAAACTTTGCTTATAGTTGTATCTTGGGTGGTACGTCGCAACGTGACAAAGCAAATGTGGAAGTGACCTTGACCCTCCAAGCAAAGGGCAGATAACTTAATAATTTTTATGTTCAACTTTTGCGTCACTTTTTCACAAATTGTATGCACTAGACCTTTAAAACTTTGCTTATAGTTGTATCTTGGGTGGTACATTGCAGCGTGACAAAGCAAATGTGGAAGTGACCTTGACCCTCCAAGCAAAGGGCAGATAACTTAATAATGTTTACGTTCAACTTTTGCACAAATTGTATGCACTATGGTAGCCTTTCAAACTTTGTTTATAGTTGTATCTTTGGTGGTACATAGCAAAGTGACAAAGCAAATGTGGATGTGACCTTGACCCTCCAAGCAAAGGGCAGATAACCTTATAATTTTTACCTTTAACTTTTGTGTTTAGGTCACTTTTTCACAAATTTTATGCATTAGACCTATCAAACTTCTCTTAGAGTTGTTTCTTGGCTTGTACATCACAATCTGTCAAAAAGCAAATGTGGATGTGACCTTCACCATCCAAGCAAAGAGCAGATTATATTACGTGTATTTCTCATGAACTATAATTATGCACTAGATGCTTTGAACCTAGTTTATGGTTTAATCTTTGGAAGACAAAACATTCTATTTTGACATAGTTGTGTCTTGGGAAGTGCATCTTTTTGGATTTATGGATTTCATCTATGACCTTGACCTACTTTTTGTTGAAGCTGATGATTTTTTTAGATTTTTTTTTCATGACATTTTATTTTAAACAAATGCACTTAAACATCATCTCAGCAAACTGTAAACTCCATTGTATTTAGTTACTAAATGTTTACAAACTTTCATTTTTAGAAGCATCATTTATCTTTTATTTTTAAGTCCAGCCCCCGTTAGGCGAGACATGTGAATCCGCGGATTTCTTGTATTTACTCTAACTTTTCATCCTGGAATGAACACTGTTTACATTTTATGTTAAATATTGCATTGTAAGTCAAGGTACACTTGACCGCCGGCTTTGAAGGATTGACATTTTCACAGTATATTGCCTGCATTTATTTACGTGTATAAGGTATTGCCGGGTGCATTTGAAAAAACGATGCGACCACATCGGGAATTGAACCTGGGACATCTGGGTCATCAAAGGCAACCCTACTGTTCTGAGACAACCAATGAATGATCTGTCACAATGTTCCACTACTTTTTTCTTGAACTTTAAATTAATTGTCAATGAGGTTAACCAATCCAGAGACATAGTTCATGCTTTTAGGTGTTTGACCTCTTATAATATAATTGTAAAGTTGTTTTCTTTTGTAGGAGCCAGACGAGGGACCCAAAGTAAACAAAGTTATAAGTTATAAACAGACACCGGTAAGTTTAATGTTTAAACACACATTCTTATTATATTCTTGTAATTAATAAAGAAAATTGATCGGAAGTAGGACTTTATCTCTTGTTTTATAACAAAGTGTTTTTGACTTGAAAATCTGTCAGAAAAGTGGTATAAAAAATGAACTGTCTTGCTGCAAAAATATCAATAAGATAAACTGGTACATGTAGTTTGGCTGGCAGCCTTAATTTATCAGTAGGATATTTAGAGTATATTTGTTGGTTTGGGGTGAATATAGGATTTATTTTCATTATTTTAATTGAGAAAACTTATATATCACGAGTGCTTTAGCACGAGTGAAAATATTTGAGTTTCTCACTTCGAGATGAAAACAAATACTTTATTCATGACAAACCAACAAATATTCTATTATATACTCACAACCTTGAAAATTATGCAGAAAATACATAATGCACCAAAACAGTGGTCAGTGACAACAACGTCAACAGCGGCATTACGTCATTTTAGGTATTTCACATGTGAAATATAAAGAATGAAAATATAAGGTTTTATTTTCATCATAAAATCTACTATTACACTGTAAAGTATTTAATAAATACTAATATTTTGTCTAGCTGCATCACTTGTTTTTTGTAAAAATTACTAGAAAACGACTAAAAATATTGAAGCATCTCTATTGATTCTATTTATAACAATGTAACTTTACTCATTGGTGATAACCAACTTTTGTAAATGATATGATCTCTGAAGTCTTCTTCCTGTTTCGGGCCGAAGTCCAACTTTTGTAAATGATGTGATCTCTAAAGTGTTCTTACTATTTCAGGCCAGAGTCCAGCGTGTTATAATCAGTGGACTTAGCCGCACCAAAGATGACATTGTTGCCAAACAAGTCCAGACTGTTTTTGAAGCAGACAACTTTTTTGATGTAAGTTCAAACGAAAAAGTTTTTATTTGACACATTCATTGAAGTTGAAGTATTGTCCCACTCTTGATATGGAAGACTTAAAGGCGGCCTCTTATGCTATCAAATATTTTAACCTTTTAGGTTGTTTCCCAGTACCATAAAGTTTGTCTTTTTCCCAGTTGGAATTATTGTCTTTTTCCCATTTGGAAAGAAAAAGTTCCCAATTCCATTTTTTTGCCTTAAAAACATACTTGTACCTTTAAATATAGTTTGTGGCATGTAAAACATGTTTTAGTATGGTTCAGTGTCATTAACGGTTAATGGGTTTAATAACCATATTAATTCTTACATTTCATATCATTTGATTTTCCTAGTTTTGAGGTTCAGGATCCCAATTCTAAGGACCCTGCTCCCATTTCCAAAAAGACCCAGAAGGAACACTGTGTTCTCAAAGATGGAACTACATTTTTAGATATATTGCTGCTCTGGCAAACTTGAATCAAAGTACTAACATAAAAGTCATCTCTATGACCGCATTGGCCCAGAGGATAACTCTCTCATTTCTAGTCATGTGAGATAGGTGTTTTCCTCATGTGAGATTTTAAGAATCTTTCATGGGTATCCGGTGAAGATAGGGAATTCCAACCCAATGTATAAGTGATTTTATCGGAAACGAGGCTCTGCCGAGGTTCTGATTAAAACACTTATACCGAGGGTTGAAATTCCCTATCTGAACCGAATACCCATGATAGATTCTTTTTCTTGCATATCGGAGACATGTTGTGCGTTGACGCCACCAGCTGCTAACGTTTTGCGTGTTTTCCTGCATACCGGATGTTGGCGCGCGTGAATTTTGTCTCAACCCTAGGGTGAGATGGAAATATCTAGCCCCGGTAAAATGACGGATATCCTTATCCGGCATGCAAGAAAACTCTATCTTACATGGGATGTCATGACGTCACATTGACGTCGCCAAATTCTAGCGTTTTTCAAATACAGTTATTGACGTTACTTATTGTTTTATGCCTTTACTATTAAAGTGAATAATGGGAGAAAAATAATCCATCTTGAGTTTATCCATGTGAGATAGGTAAATCTCACCAACGTTACTTATTGGCGACGTCAAGGTACAAAATGTAAATAATATGCAAGAAAAAGAATCTGTCATGGGTATTCGATTCAGATAGTGAATTCCAACCCTCGGTATAAGTGTTTTAATCAGAACCTCGGCAGAGCCTCGGTTCCGATACAAACACTTATACCTCGGGTTGGAATTCCCTATCTTCACCTGATACCCATGTAAGATTCTTATACTTATCTACTCTGAATCAGGTGATCACAAGTTTCAGCCTCACTGCGCCATTAGTTACTTCTGCGTGTCCTTTGGCAAGACACTTCCCCTAGCCGCGTATGTGAGATGAGGACATAAACCGGGCAGTCTTGTGTATCCGAGTCTGTCCTCTGAGCAATGAGCAATTTAGAGAACCATATGAATATGTTCGATAGTATGAGAAGGTCACTGTTCACATTTCTTTCAGTATCATTCCTTTGTCTCAGGGTCGGCTCGAAATGACCTAAAGCAATGTGTTGATGAGCCATTAAATAAATTTATGTAATTTGTTGAGTTCTCCGTATAATTTCAGATGCTTCATAGGAGTCAAGAGGCGAAAGATTCATTAAAGAGGCTGGGCGTGTTCAAGGACATTGACATTGTAATTGACACGTGCAAAGGTAACAACAGACGATCAGCTGACTCGTGAAAACGCCTTTACAAGCTTTAAACTGATATTTTGTTGTAGTTAAATAAATCGGGGCATGAAATTTCCACTCGTCCGCTGGCCTTGATGAGTGCTTATTGATGCAGGACGAGTAGAAATTCAGATAAATTCTTTAAAAATTTATCAATTTGACCATTTAAATATTAAAGGGACACTGTCCGTAAGTAAGCAGATATTGAGCATAACCAAATAACTGTCTGACTTTTATTCAGTGAAATATATACATGAAAACATGAGGATAGACACTAAGAAGTATGTAGGAATACATCCGTGAGTTTGAAAAAAAAAGTTTTAATTATTATATGTAAATAAAGTGGGACCCACAATATTTACCTTTTCTGCGATCACGTGACTGCCATTAGCGCATTAGGTTTTGACCATAGTATGTATTCCGTAATATGTATAGCCCGCTTAGCTCAGTCGGGAGCGTTGTCCGACTACTTTACGCTCATGCACACTATTATTACTGCGAGTGTAAAGAAAAGGTAATTTTAGTTTGGGCTGCGAGTTCAAACGCACGAAGTGGATTTTCTTGTTTTTTGTACCGCGACTGAATTCCGTTAAGCAATCTTGCTTTTAATTAGTAAATATTGAATAATGTTTAGTGTGTAATGTTTGCGAACATAATTATTGTGTGTTTTATAAGCTAAAAGTTACGGACACTGTCCCTTTAAGTATGATGAGTAACTCATAAACAAATTTTCCTGCTCTGTAAATGGAATATTAGTTCACTGTGTTTAGCGTGATTACAACCTCTTAGTCTCGATGTTAAGGTTTGGTGTGTTTATTTTAATCCTTAACCCGCTACATATATATAATGGACTGTTCTTTCTTTGAATTAAGACCATTTCATTTATGTGACAAAGGGGTGAGTTACTGGCAGGCTGATCTGGGTTTACAATGGACAAAAAGGCTATTATAGTCGTGCTTAGCGGGTTAAGGGTTAAACACCAATACCATATCTAGTGTTACTGATATCAGATGTTTTAAGATGGCCACATTTCCATTGTTAACTGGTGGTTGGGCTGGCGTCTCCATGGCCGAGGGGTCAACAACGTTGCGTTGTAAACCTACTCACCTCTCACCACTACGGGTTCGAATCCAACTGGGAGCTCGACTTGTAAGTGAGGAAGTGTCGATTCTTACGGATGGCGGGAGGTGTACAGTACTGGTTCTACCCAGGAAAAGTGGGTGGTCTGCCTACACCACAAAAAAATCGACCATCATATATAACCTTACATGTGTTAAAATGACGTAAAACACCGTATAAACAAACAAACAAACTGGCGTGGCGTAGTGAATAGCCTGTAGGACTTGGAACCGGAAGAGCTGGGTTCAAGCCTCACCGGTGCCACCGAGTTCCCTCAGAATGTTCTTAGGTAAGACACTGTACCTTAGCCATTAGATGGGACGGTAAACCAGGCAGTCCAGTGTATCAGAGTATTTCCAATGAGCAGGGCAAAGAACAATAGAAATATATTCGTTAGTAAGAGTAGGTCAGGTTCCCTGATTCCTATGTATCCTTCCCCTCTCTCCGGGGTTGCTCTAAATAACCTATACTGTGTTGATGACCATTAAACAACATTAAATTTAATCCCATCTAAAGTCTTTCTGTGGTTAAATGGGTGGCCATGTTTATTCAAAATCATGCGTTTCCATGTTAGCACGAGAAGCAGATCGCCATGGTTATAAGGTCAGGTATGATGTAAAGGAGTCGTGTTTCACATTTAATAATATATTTAGCGCAAGGAGCAGATTGCTATGGTTATGAGGTTAGATGTGATGCAGAAGTTAAAGTTTATATTTACTTCTGTATTTAGCTCAAGATGCAGATCCCCATGGTTACGAGATCAGATATGATGTAGAGGATTTAAAGTTTATATTTACTTCTATATTTAGCTCAAGATGCAGATCCCCATGGTTACGAGATCAGATATGATGTAGAGGAGTTAAAGTTTATATTTACTTCTATATTTAGTTCAAGATGCAGATCCCCATGGTTACGAGATTAGATACGATGTAGAGGAGTTGAGGTTTATATTAACTTCTATATTTAGCTCAAGATGCAGATCCCCATGGTTACGAGATGAGATACAGTGTAGAGGAGTTGAGGTTTATATTAACTTCTATATTTAGCTCAAGATGCAGATCCCCATGGTTATGAGATTAGATACGATGTAGAGGAGTTGAGGTTTATGACGGGTGGGGCACATACTCAGATAGGCACCAATGACGGAAATCTAGTGAGTTGCAAACCATCATTTATCTAATATTCTTTCACCAGCTCCATAGAAATATAAACTATTCTATTAAAATATATGTTTAATTTACACTAAAGTTTTGATTTTGATGATTTTTGACAGAAATAATGTCTGAGATCAGCAGAAATTATTCCGTCGATTGGTGACCGTACTTGGTTGAGGGGTTAACAACGTTGCATTGTAAACCTTGCCTTTCGCCCCTGTGGGTTCGAAGCCCACTGGGAGATCGACTTGTAAGTGAGGAAGTGTCGATTCATACGAATTGTGGGAGGTGTACAGTACTGATTCTACCCAGGAAAAGTGGATGGTCTGCCTCCACCACAAAAAGTCAACCATCATATATAACCTTACATGTGTTGAGAATGACACAAAACACCATACGAACAAACCAAACGTTGTGTTCACCCATCCAAAAACTACTTTTTTTGCCCAACAACTCCTTGAAACTAAATTGATGAAATATTGCTCTTGATGTAGTTGGTCTTACTGTTTGGGGCGATTGTTTCTGCCAAAGTTTGTTAGGCACAATTTAAATTAGTCGAGAAGACAAAAATTCTCTTGAAAAGTTGTTCTTCGTAGGATATTTTCAATGCAATGTTATGCTCCATCAGGAGGGGTAGAATCCCCCACCCTCCATCCGAATTCATGTCCATTTTATCATTTTTTGTTCATGCTCATTAAAGGACTTCATCATGACCCCTGCATTGTTTCAGGTGCCCCTGCATTGTTTCAGGTGCCATCTTGCTCCAGTAGACAACATAAGTATCAAACCTGCCCAAGAGATCTCATCTGTTAGAAGAGACAACCTGCTTTAAGAGTCCACAGATTCAGTTCCTTTTTCTATTGTTTTAAATTAAAATGCACCTGAATTAAGAGACCACCTGTGTTAAGAGACTAACTTTGCTCTTCCTTTTAGTGGTCGCGTAATACAGGTGAGACTATAGATGTTACACCCAATAACAACTTGCTTATTATTAGAAAGGACATGACAATCCATTCATTGTCTTTCTTGCAGTTGTTCAATATCAGGATCCCTAACCTGTTTGGGAGGGCCGAGAAGTTGTCGACAGAATTTACATATGGTACGAAGCAAAGCAGAGGTGTCGGCGTTCATTTTACTAAACCCTTAAATGGAGATACAGATCTGCTGTGAGTACTGGTGATGGTGAGAAATGGTTGTGTGTGATGGTGAGAAATGGTTGTGGTGACATTCTGATGATGATATTGATGATGATCATGGTGAATGGATAATAAGAGGCCTGATGTTACTGATGTTTCATTGAATATAAGGGTGATGCTACTGCTGCTGCTGCTGATGATACGGGGAATGCTGCTGCTGCAGCTGTTGATGATATTGATGATGATCATGGTGAATTGATAATAAGGGGGCTGATGAGAATGCTGCTGCTGCTGCTGATGATGATATTGATGATGATCATGGTGAATTGATAATAAGGGTGATGTTGCTGATGATGATACGGGGATGCTGATGATGATGATGATGTTGGTGATGAATTGATAATAAGGGGGGCCTGCTGCTGATGAAGATTTATTGATGATAAGGGTGATGCTACTGTTGCTGCTGCTGCTGCTGCTGCTGTTGCTGCAATGATGATATGCATTGATGATAAGGGGGCTGCTGCTGATGATGATGATACGGGGATGCTGATGATGATGAGGATGTTGGTGATGAATTGATAATAAGGGGGGGCCTGCTGCTGATGAAGATTTATTGATGATAAGGGTGATGCTACTGTTACTGCTGATAATGAATGTATAATAAAAGGGATGATGCTGCTGCAGCTGATGATGATGATTTTGATGATGAATTGATTATGGTGATGGAGTTTACTGTACATAATGTGTAGATTTTTTTTATCTATTTCAGATTGGGTGCTACAGGGTACCAGGCTCAGGGAGAATATCATGATATCTGACAAAATATTCAACTCTACATAATGATCTATTTCAGATTGGGTGCTACAGGGTACCAGTCTCGGGGTGAATATCCCTGGAGCGGTTATAAGGAGCTGGACAGAGGGGTCGGGCTGGATTTGTCTGTGAGTACATTTAACAGAACATAGAATATTTGTACAATGTTGTAGTCAACATTTTCTGGAATAATAGCATTTTATTGGGGAAAAACAGCGCCATCCTGAATAAGTAGTTTGGTTGTTTTTTCTCATTCCAGATTTCATGAGTGGGTATGTAGGTAGGTATTTGTTTTGTTGAAGAATTAAAAGAAAAAAATATTTCTAACATAGTGAAAAAAACACTATTGATCTAGAATTGCTGTATAAAATTTGTAAAAAAAACAACACTTTGGGTAGAATCAATTTTAGGTATGTAGGTAGGATAATAGTAAACCAACAATAATGCCTGTACCAATTAACTCAACATGGTGGGAAATATAAACAACCATTAATTTTGGTTTCAGTTCTTGTCCCTCCTTGGATCACACAACATTAAATGGGAGGGTGTGTGGCGCGACCTGAGATGTCTGTCGAACACTACGTCCTTCACAGTCCGAGAACAAGCCGGACACAGCTTGAAATCAAGTCTCAAAGTGAGTATATTGTGTAATGTTACATGTTACAACTTGAAATAAAGTCTCAAAGTGAGTATATCATGTAATGTTAGGTGTTACAACTTGACATCAAGTCTCAAGGTGATATATCGCGTAATGTTACATGTTACAACTTGAAATCAAGTCTCAAGGTGATATATCGCGTAATGTTACATTTTACAACTTGAAATCAAGTCTCAGGGTGATATATCGTGTAATGTTACGACTTGAAATCAAGTCTCATGGTGATATATCATGTAATGTTATGCGTGACAACTTGAAATCAAGTCTCAAATTGAGTAGTAGATCATGATATGTTATGCGTTTCAACTTGAAATCAAGTCTCGAGGTGATATATCGTGTAGTGTTATGCGTTACAACTTGAAATCAAGTCTCAAGGTAATATATCGTGTAATGTTTCAACTTGAAATCAAGGTATCCAATATCAGTATCATGTATTGCTACTCCCTTATCAATGGACATTTAAAGAATTTAAAAAATTTAACTATTAAAATCCAACCCCCTGAAAACTATTTATTGATCATGTTCTTCCCATCTGTTGTGTTGCCTATTCTTCCAATAAACATATATTATTGTTTGGTAATTAAGTGTTACTTCCCTTACAGCATACATATATGAGGGATGGAAGGGATGACCCCATTCTACCGACCGAGGGAATGGTCTTTAGGCTCATACAGGTATGAACACTTATTTGAATGTATCATCCATCACTCCTATATTAAAGAACAATGATCCTGTTGCTAACCCAATCATTGAAGTAGTAATATACCAGTACACTACTCAACTTTTATTTTTTTGAAAATAACACGAATACTAAAAACTGGAAATCACCGAAACACATACCAATATTTTATTAAGTTTATCAACAAGTTTTTAGTCCAATCAAGGCAGATTAAGTTTTATAAATCACTAGCGATATTTGTTAAACAACGCCAAATGAAAATATGAATTATTAAAAAATATATAATTCTTTGAAAAGTGACCGATTATAAAAGTTCAGTAGTGTATATTGATCTAGTTGTGCACTTTGAGTACTGTGCAGCAATATCAAAAGTAGTACTTTTTGGTGGACTGATCTACCTGATGGACTTATTCTTCTGGTTAACAGTTGTGTTGAGCTCAATTTAGACAACGCAATTTTTTAAAAACAGTTTTCACATTTCCTGCATACAAATGCAAAATAGACATCAATACATCATAAGCCACCTACCTGACCTTGACCTAATTTTCTTGAGTGGAGTGCTTTCATGGCCGGATGGTGAATACGCTGCATTTATAACCTGTTACCTCGCCTCGCTCTGCTGGGGGTTCGAATTCCGCTAGGAACTCGATTTGTAAGTGAGGAAGGGTCGATTCTTACGGATGGAGGGAGGTGTCCAGTACTGGTTCTACCCAAGAAAAAGTGGGTGGTCTGCCTCCACAACTAAATAATCAACCATCATAATTATATATCCTAAAATGTGCTAAAAATGAGGTAAAACACCATTTAACCAACCAACCGGACCTTGACCAACCTAATGGGCTCTGGTCAAAGATGATGTTAAGCTCAATTCCTAAGACTGTTACATCTCTTCAAACTTCTTACCACACATTAACACAAAATGTAGGTCACTGGCTGACCTTGAACTATTAAATGGACTGCTGTTTAGCTCAATTCTTAAGACATTATTACACACGGTCAAGCGCACTGGAATTCTCCCTTAGCCTCGTCCTTTGGAAGTGAACATAAACCGTGCAGTCCCTTGTTTCAGAGTTATCCTCTAAGAGTATAGCATAGTTACGGATTCCTTAATTGTCCCCTCTCCCCGGGGTGGCTCAAAATAAACTATGGGTTGATGAGTCTTTAAACAAAAAATAAATTCATTTGTTCATTTCAGCTTTTACTATAACTATCAGGTGAGCTATTTAGAACCATTTGGGCCTCTTGTTTATGTTTAATATGCTCTAGTATAATTTGCACTTAAAACTAAATGCCAAGAAACAATTTCTCATTGTAATATATGTGTATATATTTTGATGTTTCACCCTGTATGTAGCATTAATAATGATTCTTCAGATTCTTTAAATTAATTTCTAATACGTTCTAATCAAAAAAGATGATCGTGTACATATATTGTCACGACAATTTCCGAGAATGATTCAGCATAACTGATTTTGAAACAGTGTTCTTATTTTGATGTTTTTAAAAAGTTGACTCTCACTTAAAAGCTCCTATCCCAGCATCAACAGGCAAATTGTACAACAGATGTACACCGTTTCTAAACCTACTGACGATGAGGTATATGCATGACTTACATATTTTGAGAATCCAAACTCTATAGACACAATACAGACCGCTTTAACCAGCCTGGCCAAACCTCAAAATTGGAGCGTTGAATTAAGAGTTACCAACTCATAATTCATTTTACACATATTTGATTGTGGTATTATAAGTATCGGTGAATACACCATAACTTTTAATCGACACATATAAATTATTACATGACCTGAACACCTGGAGTTTTGATAAACGGTTTTGTAGTGTAATTTTTCTGTTATTTGGTGGGTTTGTTTCTTTAAAGTTTCAGACAAAAGTCAGGTGTTTGATACAGAATTTGTTTCAAGTTTCAAGAAAAGCATGCCAAGTCCGCCTAACTGATGCCTAATGTTTCATGTCGTATTGCAGGAATATGCCGGCCTCGGTGGAAATGCCAAATTCTTCAAGAACGATGTAGAATTTCAGGCAAACAAATCTCTATTCTGGAGCAGTGTAAGTTAATATTAACTTTAATTGCATTTTTAAGCAGTTTATTTACAGTGTTTATGAACTTTTTTGTTGCCAAATTTCTTATGTTACTTCCCTTTCCAGGAATGCATTCCAGGAATGCATTCATAACAGAACCCCCTAATTATTGTTCCTTCTTTTGTTTGATCTCTCTCTTGTAGGTACTGCAATTATCCTTCGCAGGAGGTATGATGAAATCTCTCGAACGAAATACAGAAATAATGATTAACGATCGATTCTTCCTCGGTGGTCCACTGACTCTACGCGGGTTTAACGTTAAAGGTGTTGGCCCTCACAGTGACGGTAAGTACTAGGTCGGCAGAAATACAGGAGTTTACATTTGTGACTGTGTATTATTGACTTTAATAAACTAGTTGGATTAATGAATGATATGATGTGAGGCTCTGCCAACGAGTTTATTTAAGTCAAAAATGCATAGACACAAATGCAAGATTCTATTTATCACATTACACCACTACCATTTGAAAATTTGACTTAAATGTTGTCAATTTACCTTTTATTATGGAGCCAACTTACAGAGAAATTACATTGTTTAAATGACATCAGATGTTGTACCGAGTACAAATTGATTACATGGTTAAAATTTATGTAAATTTCATTTGATAATAGCGCATTAATTTCTTTGAACAATGATTCCTTTAACGATTTGTTAATTATTCAGCATGTTTCCCCATTACAGGTAATGCATTGGGTGGGGACATGTACTGTATGGGAGCGCTGCATTTATACACACCGTTACCGTTCAGGCCAGGCAAAGGAAGCTTCGGAGATTTGTTTCGATCACACTTCTTTGTTAACGCTGGAAACTGTGGTAATATACAGAACTTCAGCCTAGGTAAGTTGTCCATGGTGATGTTACTTTTAGTACCTTAAAAAAAGCAGGGAATTTGTCCATTGTTGTATTTTGTTTTATTTAATAGGTTTTACATTAGAAAAATTTTGAGTTTTATTGAAAATTGTATTTTCCAAAGTTTCAGGAGCAATACCTGTTTTTAGCTCTACTGGCCAAAGATCAGAGGATTTAATGCCATGGTGCATTATCAGTTGTTGTCAGCCATCTACTAGTTCTTGTGAAAAGGATCATAAATTCAGTAAATCGTTTCAGATTTTTACATATTTTGACGTGATTTTCATACTGATGGAAAAGGCCGAGCAATGTTCCGTACTTTGAACAGTGGGAGATATTTCACAGTAGAGCAAATGAGTAGATTTAGCTTTTCTATTTCCAGTATTTCCTATACAAATCACAGACAAATATGTAATATGTGTATTTTCTCCATGTTCCAGTTTCCTCTAGAATCAAGAAACAAGATGTCTTAAGAGATTTGTATAGGCTATGCATCATAATTAACAATTGACTGGGATGTAAACAAATAGGTTTGAATCTTTTTTTCAGATCAGCTTAATAAAGATAATGTGGACTTGTTCCGCGACTCATTGCGTCTGTCGTATGGTGCTGGTATAGTGTTGAGACTGGGTGGGGTGGCGCGATTGGAGCTGAATTACGTGGTACCAGTCTGGTTACAACAGGGAGATAGGTAATATAACGTAATATAACATTATTTAGCATTTTGTGTTTCAGTGAAAGGTAGAGGCTGAATATGCTTATTAAAACGTGAAATTAATAAGTTCAGAAAGTTCTTGAAAGTCCTATTACTAAGTAAATTACACAGTCCAGTAATATAATTTAATAAAATGAACATAATCTGCCTTTAAAGGAAGTACATCAGGATTGGTGATATTGTTACAACTGTTCAAGTATACTATTTATGTATTTAGTAACTAGCTGAACCATAAAACACCAAAAGAAATTACGCTGAACATATAAAATAAAAAGACCCGAAGAAGGTATTTCCTAACTATGGTGACGTGCCAGGAATACCTATTTTAAACTTGGCGGTAACTTAAATCGCAATGTATTGCAAAGCGAGCGTCATGTGTAGATATCGCCGATTTGCTCTGCATGCCAGCTATTTATAACTTGGGGATTTCTCTATGGACTTTTAAGACTTGTAAATTATAATTGTTAATTATTGTGCTGTATTATAGGAAACTGTTAATGTTTAATCTATATCTATGAACTATTTCACGGTTTAAATTGGTCATTTCATACTTTTTTAAGCTTTTAAACAAATAAGTCTCAAAGCCTGATCTACTCCCTTTAAGTTTTATTTTTAAAATCCGATTATCCTACTATTGAGGAATAAAATTTGACAGACAAGTTTGAAAAGTCATTCAGTATAGAGTTGTGTAGAAGTGATATAGCAATTTTGTGTACAAACCACGCAGAGATGGGTTGGTATTCATTCTGTGAAATGTCTGACAGTGAAACAGATTGCCTCTTCAAGTATGACAAAACAATACTTTATACCGTGTCAAATATTATTACTAATCATTGTGATTATTTCCATTTTCTCTATCTTTACAGCACCAATCCCGGTTTACAGCTGGGGGTAGGACTCACATTCTTGTGATAGATATACTGACTCTAGTGATAAACAAACATTGTGATACAGAGTTATTATAACCTTTTAAGGGTCTAGACAAAGTGTGAACAGTCTGGTTTAGGTTTTGAAAATTGTGACGCAATAATTTCAAGTCCTGCGAGCTCAGCTGTACAACTGGTTATATACGCAGTTGTTTCGCAAGCAGTTATTATATATGCATGCTGACAACCCTCAGTTAACAGACATTGAAATATGATGGACAGCAAAATAAAGTTGACGAATATTTTGTTAAAAGGATCAGGTCATGGATAACATAACAAAATTAACATTGTCCGACAATGTGGCTTCGACAAAATGGACGCAATTAACATTGTCGGGCTATGTGGCTAGTACTGATTTGACACGATTATGTGGAAAGAAAATGTAGTAAAACATAAAAATAAATGTGAAGCTTAAAATAGGTTGTGCAATAAAATAATTTGTTTAATACATACATTTTTATTACATATTAATTTTTCTAAGTTGTGTGGTAATGGTTTCTATTTTCTTTACTGATAATCATGAAAACCTGAAAACATGCACCTGATTCAAGATAGCTGTTAACGTTGAGATGTTTTGTTCAGTCGGCAGCATAGGAAACTTGCCTTATAAAATGATATATAATAATTCACATTACTGCATTTAATAGAAACTATAGTTTAGAACATGGTCTAATAATGATTATTTTTAGGTTGGGTTTTGTTAATAAAAATTAACCTTATTGAAAATAAAAGCAAAACCTTACATGCATTGACATAATAATTGATTGTATACGACTATTGAATCAATCATGATATGAAAGTGAGAAAAAATAAACCTTTTTATGTAATTTTGTTGTTGCTTTACATGTATGTACCCAGCGCAGAATTAGTAACAAAGTAAACCCCACAGAAGGGCTCTTTTCAACAAACTTCCCCACCCACCCACTACTCGAGCTATTATTGTCAACTGCCAAAGGCAGAGGGACTGTTGAATTTGCATTTCTATCATTCCGTCGCCAATTTCGTTTCCGACCAACAACTTTAATATTTATAATCCGATCTTGGTGAAACTTAGGACATTTTTATGGACATATTATCTTGGCTAAGTTCAATATCCAGCCAGCTGGAGTTATGGTCCTTGGATTTTTTTAAAAGTGAAGATTTGCGGTGTCTGCTCAATAACTTACATTACTAATTCCATCTTGATGAAACTTAATTATGGGCATAACATCTCGGCCAAGCTCGATAACCAGCCAGATTGCACCTATATGGACCTTGGATTTTTGAAAATTGAAGATTTTTGCGGTTTTCGCTTAATAACTTAAACATTTATAATCCAATCTTGATGAAACTTTAGGTCAATGTTTATGGGCATAATATCTCAGCCAATAATATCTTGATTTTTAAAAACTGACTATTTTTGCCAAGGCTGTTGCTACATATGAACATTGGCAGTTCATATCTGGCTGTGGACCTTACTTCTCTAAATGTGCTTGTTACTTTTTAAATGTACATATTTCTGTGGTGTTAAAGATTGTTGGTCCACCATCTTTAAACAAGAGGTCAATGACCTTGAAGCTCTACTGATTGATTTTGATTTCAGGAAGTAGTCGCTACAGACTTGTTTTTTGAAAATCTATTTTTAACCGTGGCGGCCATCTTGAATTTCAGGCCGACCTGAAATTTTGCTAAGATCAATAAGACATTAAGAGCAACATTCCTGTAAAGTTTCATGAAAATCCGTCAGGTAGTTTCAAAGAAGTAGTCGCTACAAGTTTTCATTATATAACTCTATGTAAACAAAGCAGCTATGTTTAAGGTCAAATCAAAACGATTTTCGACAAGGACCAACATCATGTCATACTGATCATTTTAGAAAAAGTCCCATATCAATATCTCTTATTGTTTTGAAGAAGTAGTCGCTACAAATTTATTTATTTTAAATCTATTTTTAGCTGTGGCGGCCATCTTGAATTTCCGGCCGACCTGACATCAAGAGCAACATTCCTGTGAAGTTTCATGAACATCCGTCAAGTAGTTTCAGAGGAGTAGTCGCTACAAGTTTTTACTATATAACTATGTAACCAAAGATGGCCACTGGCAGCCATGTTTAACGTCGAATCAAAATAATTTTCCACAAGGATCTACATCATGTCATGCTGATCATTTTAGAAAAAGTCCCATATCAATATCACTTATAGTTTTCAAGAAGTAGTCGCTACAAACTTATTTTTTAAAAATCTATTTTTAGCTGTGACGGCCATCTTGAATTTCCGGCCGACCTGAAATTTTGATAGGATCAATTAGACATCAAGAGCAACATTTCTGTAAAGTTATATGACAATCCGCCAAGTAGTTTCAGAGATGTAGTCGCTACAAGTTTTTACTATATAACTCTATGTAAACAAAGATGGCCGCTGGCAGCCATGTTTAACGTTGAATCAAAAAGATTTTTGACTAGGATCAACATCATGTAATGCTGATCATTTTAGAAAAAGTCCCATATCAATATCACTTATAGTTTTCAAGAAGTAGTCGCTACAAACTTATTTTTTAAAAATCTATTTTTAGCTGTGACGGCCATCTTGAATTTCCGGCCGACCTGAAATTTTTCTAGGATCAATTAGACATCAAGAGCAACATTCCTGTAAAGTTTCATGACAATCCGCCAAGTAGTTTCAGAGAAGTAGTCGCTACAAGTTTTTACTATATAACTCTATGTAAACAAAGATGGCCGCTGGCAGCCATGTTTATCGTTGAATCAAAACGATTTTTGACTAGGATCAACATCATGTCATGCTGATCATTTTAGAAAAAGTCCCATATCAATATCACTTATAGTTTTCAAGAAGAAGTCGCTACAAACTTGTATTTTAAAACTCTATTTTTAGCTTTGGCGGCCATCTTGGATTTCACATCAACATGAAATTTTGCTAGGATCAACTAGACTTTATGGGCAACATTTCTGTAAAGTTTCATGAATATCCATCCAGTAGTTTCAGCTGTGAAGTCGCTACAAATAAAAGTTTACGGACAGACAGACGGACGGACGGACGGACGACGGACGCCGCACCACGGCATAAGCTCTGCTGATCTCTGATCAGTAGAGCTAAAAATCATCCAAAATGGATAGGATATGGTCAAGTGAAATTTCAGCTAAATGAATATTTGACCCCAGTGGCCCCAAATGCAATCACAAGATTTGTTTCCATACAAATTACCTACCCTGCAAGTTTCATCGCAAAACCTCATTCCTAACAGAAGTTCTTGAGCGAAATCCATGAGTTTGATGCCGCCCGCCAAATGACGTACGCCAAACTAATAACCGGGCTAATAACCCAGTTAATAAAGTAACAACGGGCAATAACTCTTACTTTGAATGGAGTTATGGTTCTTGTCCTCTGCACTTCCTCTTATTGCCCTGTATCATTGTGTTAAGTTCATTCCAGTCCCATCAGTAGTTTTATGCTCTGGACGGAAGGAAGGACAGACGGACAAAGCCGTAAATTTTTCGGGGAGCATAAATATGTGATTCTTCTATAAATCGCCTGATGCACTTCTTTAATGAATCATATATATGCAAATTTCAGTAATATTGAAAGAGGGATCATAAATTTTATCAACATTTTTCTATAATGGACAAAAACTATCTACAATGGTTGATAAAGGAAAACATTAAGCCAGTCATATCTCAGTTTCATCTTTATTACATATACAAATACAGATGCAAATAATGTATACATGTATGACGTACAACGGCAAACTATTACATACAATTTTGCATGTTACAAATAATTTTTTACTAATTGAGGGTTCAACGCAATGCGGTTTCATCTTCTTTATTTGTAGCTACAGCTGTATTGCATTGAACGTTTGTATCTTTATTTATTTGTAGTTATAACCGTATTGCGTTGAACACTAATAATATTGATCATGTCCAGGTCCTGCAATAGAAGAGATCAAGTTTCCAGAGATCAAGTTTGGAAACTTGATAAGTTCAAAAGATATTTATAACTATGTAAAGCTGTGACCCCACAGAGAACAATAAAATTAACATCAGGATCAGACCCAGGGGTTAATTTAGTCGTGTCACCATTTACACAAACATAAACTAACTCTACATGCAATATATGAGAGCCCTAGTGTCAGGGACTTCTCTTTTGGTTTCAGAGAAGATTTTATTAAGTTTTTCCTATTAGAAAACGCATAACTATAGGAAACTGTGACCCCTTTGGCGGGACCAAATTTGACAACGGTCACTGTTACCTGATGATTGTAAATTTAAAAACCGTTACATAACCTGTACCACTGGACTGTATAAGTGATCAGGAACAACTGTTTACTGTTTGAAGTTTCCTGATCATAGAACAAATACTTTGCAATGCAAGCTATGACCCAGGAAATTTGGTTGAATGACGGCAAGATGTTCAAACCATTAGTTGGTCAATATGAATATCTTGTCCTACACCAACATTCGTTGTTTCTTTTAGTCCTAACTCGTACAAACTTAATCTTTTTGAAATACAAAGTCTTGAGGATTTTATTAAATATTATGAAATTTATTAACAAGAAATCTAACATGGTTCATGAAAATACTCAATGCTGATTGGCTATTGAGGAGTATTTAAAAAAGCAATATAAACCACTGGTCCTTCAACCGTTAGAACGTCATTTTAAACGATTTTCAATGTCGGAAAACATCCAAAACAACGATAACCTTATTTTAAGGCAACGTTAATTGAACTTGTTCGAAACACGATAAGGCCAACCATAAAAAATTGTTGGTTTGCTGTTTCCCTACCTACTCACCAAAAAGGGCCCTACCCAAAACTTTTTATAGCAATTCTTTAACATTTTTTTTTTTTACTGTTTTTAGTATATTTTTCTTCAATTTCTTATGGTTTTTTTTGCTGTCTTTGACAAAAAAAAAAAATTCACCTACCTACCTACCCACTTGTAAAATCCTGGGTCGGGAAACAGCAAACAAATATATTTTTAAGGATGGCCTAAAGCTGTATATTTTCTTCGTTTGGTGCTGCGAGTTGGAAGTACAATGTAAGTTGTGAGAATGTGTTTGTATTATGTTCAATTTCATGAAAATTTGCATATAAAATACATAAAAATCCATGTCAGATAACAAGAATAAAATATTTCCAGTGGGTTTATATTGTGCGAGATCAAAACCTGGTGGTTGGGACTTGAAACACACCGAAACCGCGGGCCTACGGCCCTTGGTATCGATGGTCTTCAAGTCCCGCCCACCAGGTTTTGATCTGGGACAATATAAACCCGCTGGAAATATTTTATTTCTTAAATATTACATTAGAACACATGTATCCAACATTAAGTAAATACCAGACTAATGAGGCTTACTAGGTGCTATTAAATAGTCGAACTGAAATATTATGGGATTTACGTCCCATTAACACGTAATTTATATTGAGAAAGCCACTTCAGAGGGAGATGAGATGGATAATGACCCTAAGTTACCCATAAGACATTACTCCACCAGACAGCAAACCCATGCGGAGAAAAGGTTGGCCTTATCCACTGGACAGCAAACCCATGTGGAAAAAAGGTTGGCCTGCCAATGTCGCTCAAATTGACTGTAACATCCGACTTTTTCACAGCAACTAGTAAACATTAATAAACTAATTTAAATATTGTTATAAGGACAGCAAACAATAACAGCAATAACAAAGATTACATGTAAATTTCCATATCATAAATGCAACATTTCAAAATTTGGTGAATTAAATAGAGATTATTTAACTGCTGGAATCGATTTTAGTGAAATCCTTCACGAGATGATAAACAAAACACGTCGACCATCGAGTGAAGGATTTCCCTATAATCAAAGGCAGCAGTTAAATAATCTATTTATTACATTTGCAGTCAGTTTTTGTATGCTTTTAACCCAAATTATTCGCTTTATTGTACGTTATCGACAGATGACGTCGAACGTCTGAAACACTTTATTGACGTCATAACTCACAGTCAGCAAGAACAACAGAGTTTATATGTTAAAACCAAATAATGTGTCTACTATACTCATTATATATAGCGCATCACATACCAAACCCATTTGAACGGTTTTAATTTCGCAAAATAAAAGTAGATAATTTGTTGTCTGCGGGTCTAGAGACGGGTATCCACCTAAAATGAGAGAAAATGCATTGCTTCACCAGCCCAAATTTGTATAGGCAACATAATTTAGCGCTCGTTTCTATTCCAGTCGATGACACTCATATATTTCTAATAAACTGAACTACTCAAATAACCAATATGCAGTTGTTTTTGATGGAGAATTAACAAAGAGATGTAATGAGAAAAAAAAGGTGGCTGACCTTACATTTTAAAATCCATTTGTGAGTTCTGTCAATGTACTCATGAAACCTATTATTTCCATAAACTATCGGTATCATCGTTGAGAAATTCTACTTCAACACATAGAAGTTAAATTGCAATGGAAAATTTAACAAATATACGTCGACAACTTGGTCTACATGTATTTTTCTCATGCAACAAATACAATTCCGTGATTTATATCAATGAAATATTTAATCAAACTTAGCTAATGTTCTCAATAACCATAGAAATGTGAGAGAAGAAGATGTATGGCTAAAAACAGCATTTTAATGCGCATATGATGGTAACACTCCTAGATTCCTACATCAACAAATAAAAAAGTTTCCCCTGTTTTCCGGAATTTTATCCGAATTGGCTGCCGAATGCCGTGTAAACTATTATTTGTGCTTATGTCACAATTCTTGTTTCCCGACCGTGGTAACAGTGACCGTGACCCCAAATGAAACCCCAAGCTTCCTCTTCATATAAGCTACCTATCCAGAAAATTTCATGCCACTATCTCATTCCTAACTAAAGTTATTGAGCAGAAGCGAAACCTAGAACTATCACTGAAGGTGATGAATAACCCTGTTTAAATTTTAAGTGAAATAAAGGGCCATAATTCTGTAATAAATTAGGCAATTAACAATGGGTGATGTAGAGGGACATAAGTTCATCAGTTGTTATGAGTATATGAAGTTTGGGAACAAGCCATTCAAAAGCGTTTGAGGAATTTCAAGTAATACCTTGTTTAACTGCAAGCTGCATTAATTTGATTCCTATCACTGTTTCATAGAGGATCTTACATGAGTGACTGTGTATTATTGATTTTAATAAACGAGTTGGAGTTGCCGAGTATCCTATCTTTTTATCCAACGAGTTTATTAAAGGCGTTCGCCTTACAAATAATGCGACACCCTAAATCAAATTTAACGTTACTAACGTTCATTTTATGGAGTAAGATTTCAAATAATGAAAAATAATTAAGGCGTCTGAACGTACCGTATGATATACCATGAAAATAATCGGTATTAAAAGTTTTAACCTATACAAACACAGTGATCTGGTCCTCATTTGCATTCTGTGTATTACGAGAAATAAGTCCTGGCTTTACTGCACTCCCAGACGCCATGTTATGTGATAAATTGTAATAACGTTTATTTATCGAATAAGAGACATATTTGTAGATTTATGAAACACAATTCTATAATGGAAGTGAGACAACTTCTGTATAATTTGTTAACGCTATTTTGACTGCTTGAAAGCGTAATGTTTCAACGAATAGAAATAATGGTTCTTCAACAACGGGGCGCATGGTATTACTCACCCCAATATAAAAGCGACATCACAACGGAAAACCATTAGAGAGAGAAGAAACAAGTTAAAACAAATTCTAACATTGTTTATTAAAATACTCAATGCTGATTGGTTATTGGGGTGGTCTGAAAAAAGCTATATAAACCTCTGACGTCATGAACGTCAACCATTAAGACGTCATTTTAAACAGCAGAAAACACGTTTACTGTTTAGACGTCATTTTAAACGCCGGATGCAAAACAACAACAACGCATTGAAATGCGTTATTTTAAGCGATGCTACGTTCCAACAACACATTTAGATAGGATAAAGCTGTATATTCTTCTCATTTGATGTTGAGAGATAGGCGTAAAATGCAAGTTGTGAGAATTTGTATTTTGTGCAATCTCTCGACAAAATGTGTTTCATGATACATAAAACCATGTTAGATAAGAAACAAAATATTTCCAGCGGGTTTATATTGTGCGAGATCAAGTCCCGCCCACCAGGTATTGATCTGGGACAATATAAACCCGCCGGAAATATTTTATTTCTTAATTCTAATACACCCGCGCTATATAGCCTAGTTTAAAATATCTCGTTATATTGAACGATATATCACTGGAATTTTTGCAACGTTAGGAGAATAAGCATTGCGCATTCCGCATTCCGCATTGTAACGTATGCAACGTTAGGAGAGTAAGCAAAGCAATGCGAAAGATTTCAGATGTGTGCGTTATTTTCACATTTTAGGGGTATTAGAATTGAAATAGAACATGGTTAACGGTGAATTATCTATAATATATCACGGTTTGTCGTTCAATTGTAAACAATAATTTCACTCGACCTTCGGGCTCGTGAAATTATTGTTTACAATTGAACTCCAAACCGTGATATATTAAACGATAATTCACAGTAAATGATGTTCTATTTCTTAAATAGTGAGACATAACAAAGAAAGTTAAAATAAGATAAAAGTTGACAGAATAGATACAATTTAAAAGACAGAGATAAATAGTAGAAGATACACACAAAATAATGAAAGAGGTATTATTATAACTATTATTATGAACTTGTAAATGTATATTATAGTAGATAGAAATGTTTAAGAAAATAAATCTATAAAGTTAACTTTAATACTGTAGTTTTCATCCATCCATAAATAATCAAAACCCATAGGTTTGTCATCCAGCGAGGTAACGGGATGTTAATAATAAAAGGTGAACTTCGGATCACGCTGGACGTGATTTGGGCCAACATCACAGCAATGGTGAAGAATGAAGAAATGGGAGAAATTGGAAAAGTTGATAGGAGTTACTATGGAGAAAGGAAGGAGACAGTGAGGTGAGGAACTGGCTATCATGTTCCAGAGTTAGACAACAGGGACACGAGGAACTGGCTATCATGTTCCAGAGTTAGACAACAGGGACACTTTTATACAGAGACCCATTAATATTATAGGTTATTGAACTTGTATGGCTAAATATTACTTGGAACGAGTTGTTTTGGCAAAGGACGACGAGCTTGCTTTCATATTGTTTTCGATCAATGTTAATTGTATGACTATTACTTTTCATTGTTTCTTAGTGTTATTTTTATAGCTTTTGATGGAATTCCTATCTTGTCATTCAGTTTCATTTTGTGTGGATGATTATTTTGCGCGAAAACGACGTCGACGTCGGATGACGTCAGTAAAAACATCAAGCGATTTTCTAAAGTTTCTTTACCATTCGATAACGTTAAAAACAGTGGGTGAGTGAACATTTCAATTATTTTATCAATTTCTGCCATAAAAGGTTGAAAAAAAAACACGTATTTTTTTGTTGACACTATATGAATGATTCCGTTATTTTATTTGAAAGCAGTTCCTTATTTTTATTTCGTGGCTCTTAGCAAGCACGAGAAAAAGTTCCGGTGCAATATCAATGTGTGCAATATGGTAGAATATTGCACACTTAGCTCAATGCAAACTAAGTGGGACAATATGAAAGTATACAATAATAGTGATGGGTGGATAGTTTATTAAAAGGGATAGTCGGTATGTTTAAAGATTGCATTAAAAAGAGTTCATTACCAATTCAAATGTATGTGAGGCACCATCAAACAATAAAGCAGGGGTCTAGATAAAGTTTGGTATTGAGAATCATAGATATACTTGTTTTTCAGGCTTGGAACCACATTAAACTCAGGTGACAGATGTATAATTTTACTTTCTCTGCAAAATCGGAGTTTCAAATGTATGAAATTAAAATTACTGACAAAGAAAGGGATCATGCTAGAACAGACAATATTGAAATGATCTTAGCCGGATACCCATGTATGCATTTTCTTGCATATCCAGACATTTTGTGCATTAAAGTTGCCAATTACTTACGTTTTGCATGTTCACAATGACGTTGTGCAACTGTTGGTGTTATTCACGACATGTTGATGTGTGTGACTTTTATATCCCCCCAGGTGTATGATTAGACTTTCCAACACCATGTAAAATGCGGATATGAAAGAAAAATGAATTTTTTACCCTGTCGGCCACTCTGGGTCTGTGAAATCAGCAATCTCCCATCACAGTACGGCCAATAGCACGCTAGAGCAGTTGGAGACAAAAAATGTATATAACCACTGCTGGCAACCCAGGTTCTGGGATATCAGCAATCGCCCATCAGCAGATACCTTTACGCATCACTTTTGTTCTTACCCTAGTGAAACAAGAGAACATAAAAAACCTGCAAAAAGGGGATGACCTATTCTCAGAAACGTGTGCGCATACTAAAGCAATTAAGGACAAACAAATGTATAGCCACTGCCGGCAACCCAGGGTCTGGGAAATCAGCAATTGCCCATCAGCAGATGTGTTTACGAATCACTTTTATTCATATTCTAGTGAAAGAAGAGTGTGTAAAAAACGTGAAAAAAGAGGATAAATTGTTCTTAAAAACACATGTTTCAGCACACGTACTAAAGCACATGAGGACAAACAAGTGTATAGCCACTGCCGGCAACCCAGCGTCTGGGAAATCAGAAATAGCCCATCAGCAGATGTGTTTACGAGTCGCTTTTATTCTGATTCTAGCAAAACAATGGAGCGTAAAAAAACATGGAAAAAGAGAATAAACTGTTCTCAGAAACACGTGCTTCAAAATACATACTAAAGCAACTGAGGACAAACAAGTGTATAGCCACTGCCGGCAATCAAGGGTCTGGGAAATCAGCAATCGCCCATCAGCAGATGTGTTTACGAGTCGCTTTTATTCTTATTCTAGCGAAAGAAGCGTAAAAAACATGGAAAAAGAGAAAAAACTGTTCTCAGAAACACATGTTTCAGCACACGTACTAAAGCACATGAGGACAAACAAGTGTATAGCCACTGCCGGCAACCCAGCATCTGGAAAATCAGAAATAGCCCATCAGCAGATGTGTTTACGAGTCGCTTTTATTCTGATTCTAGCAAAACAATGGAGCGTAAAAAAACATGGAAAAAGAGAATAAACTGTTCTCAGAAACACATGCTTCAAAATACATACTAAAGCAACTGAGGACAAACAAGTGTATAGCCACTGCCGGCAATCAAGGGTCTGGGAAATCAGCAATCGCCCATCAGCAGATGTGTTTACGAGTCGCTTTTATTCTTATTCTAGCGAAAGTAGCGTAAAAAACATGGAAAAAGAGAAAAAACTGTTCTCAGAAACACATGTTTCAGCACACGTACTAAAGCACATGAGGACAAACAAGTGTATAGCCACTGCCGGCAACCCAGCGTCTGGGAAATCAGAAATAGCCCATCAGCAGATGTGTTTACGAGTCGCTTTTATTCTGATTCTAGCAAAACAATGGAGCGTAAAAAAACATGGAAAAAGAGAATAAACTGTTCTCAGAAACACGTGCTTCAAAATACATACTAAAGCAACTGAGGACAAACAAGTGTATAGCCACTGCCGGCAATCAAGGGTCTGGGAAATCAGCAATCGCCCATCAGCAGATGTGTTTACGAGTCGCTTTTATTCTTATTCTAGCGAAAGAAGCGTAAAAAACATGGAAAAAGAGAAAAAACTGTTCTCAGAAACACATGCTTCAGCACACATACTTAAGCAATTGAGGACAAACAAGTGTATAGCCACTGCCGGCAACCCAGGGTCTGGGAAATGAGCAATCGCCCATCAGCAGTTGTGTTTATGAATCGCTTTATTCTTATTCTAGTGAAAGAAGAGAGTGTAAAAAACATGGAAAAAGAAAATAAACTTTTCTCAGAAACACATGCTTCAGCACACATACTAAAGCAACTGAGGTCAAACAAGTGTATAGCCACTGCCGGCAACCCAGGGTCTAGGAAATCAGTAATCGCCCATCAGCAGCGGTGTTTATGAATCACTTTATTCTTATTCTAGTGAAAGAAGAGAGTGTAAAAACCGTGCAAAAAGAGGATAAACTGTTCTTAAAAACACATGCTTCAGCACACGTACTAAAGGAACTGAGGACAAACAAGTGTATAGCCACTGCCGGCAACCCAGGGTCCGGGATATCAGCAATCACCTATCAGCAGATATCTTTACAAATCACTTTTGTTCTTAATCTAGCGAAAGAAGAGAGCATAAAAAAAACATGGAAAAAGAAAATAAACATTTCTCAGAAACACGTGCTTCAGCACAGGTACTAAAGCAACTGAGGTTAAAAAAGTGTGTAGCCACTGCCGGCAACCCAGGGTCTAGGAAATCAGCTATCGCCCATCAGCAGTTGTGTTTATGAATCGCTTTATTCTTATTCTAGTGAAAGAAGAGAGTGTAAAAACCGTGGAAAAAGAGGATAAACTGTTCTTAAAAACACATGCTACAGCACACGTAATAAAGGAACTGAGGACAAACGAAGCATACGTACTAAAGGAACTGAGGACAAACAAGTGTATATAGCCACTGCCGGCAACCCAGGGTCAGGGAAATCAGAAATTGCCCATCAGCAGACGTGTTTACGTGTCGCTTTTATTCTTATTCTAGTGAAAGAAGAGAGCGTAAAAAACATGGAAAAAGAAAATAAACTGTTCTCAGAAACATGTGCTTCAGCACACGTACTAGAACAACTGAGGTCAAACAAGTGTATAGTCACTGCCAGCAACCCAGGGTCTGGGAAATCAGAAATAGCCCATCAGCAGACGTGTTTATGAGTCGCTTTTATTCTTATTCTAGCGAAAGAAGAGAGCTTAAAAAAAAATGGAAAAAGAAAATAAACTGTTCTCAGAAACATGTGCTTCAGCACACATACTAATCAACTGAGGTCAAACAAGTGTATAGTCACTGCCGGCAACCCAGGGTCTGGGAAATCAGAAATAGCCCATCAGCAGATGTGTTTACGAGTCGCTTTTATTCTTATTCTAGCAAAAGAAAAGAGCGTAAAAAAACATGGAAAAAGAAAATAAACTTTTCTCAGAAACACGTGCTTCAGCACACATACTAAAGCAACTGAGGTCAAACAAGTGTATAGCCACTGCCGGCAACCCAGGGTCTAGGAAATCAGAAATCGCCCATTAGCAGACGTGTTTACGAGTCGCTTTTATTCTTATTCTAGCGAAAGAAGAGAGCGTAAAAAACATGGAAAAATAAAATAAACTTTTCTCAGAAACACGTGCTTCAGCACACATACTAAAGCAACTGAGGTCAAACAAGTGTATAGCCACTGCCGGCAACCCAGGGTCAAGGAAATGAGCAATCGCCCATCAGCAGTTGTGTTTATGAATCACTTTATTCTTATTCTAGTGAAAGAAGAAAGTGTAAAAAACATGGAAAAAGCGGATAAACTGTTCTTAAAAACACATGCTTCAGCACAGGTACTAAATGAACTGAGGACAAACAAGTGTATAGCCACTGTCGGCAACCCAGGGTCCGGGATATCAGCAATCACCTATCAGCAGATATCTTTACAAATCACTTTTGTTCTTAATCTAGCGAAAGATGAGAGTGTAAAAAAAACATGGAAAAAGAAAATAAACTTTTCTCAGAAACACGTGCTTCAGCACACGTACTAAAGCAACTGAGGTCAAACAAGTGCATAGCCACTGCCGGCAACCCAGGGTCTAGGAAATCAGCAATCGCCCATCAGCAGTTGTGTTTATGAATCGCTTTATTCTTATTCTAGTGAAAGAAGAGAGTGTAAAAAACGTGGAAAAAGAGGATAAACTGTTCTTAAAAACACATGCTTCAGCACACATACTAAAGGAACTGAGGACAAACAAGTGTATATAGCCACTGCCGGCAACCCAGGGTCAGGGAAATCAGAAATCGCCCATCAGCAGACGTGTTTATGAGTCGCTTTTATTCTTATTCTAGCGAAAGAAGAGAGCGTAAAAAACATGGAAAAAGAAAATAAACTGTTCTCAGAAACATGTGCTTCAGCACACGTACTAAAGCAACTGAGGTCAAACAAGTGTATAGTCACTGCCGGAAACCCAGGGTCTGGGAAATCAGAAATAGCTCATCAGCAGATGTATTTACGAGTCGCTTTTATTCTTATTCTAGCGAAAGAAGAGAGCGTAAAAAAACATGGAAAAAGAAAATAAACTTTTCTCATAAACACGTGCTTCAGCACACATACTAAAGCAACTGAGGTCAAACAAGTGTATAGCCACTGCCGGCAACCCAGGGTCTAGGAAATCAGAAATCGCCCATCAGCAGACGTGTTTACAAGTCGCTTTTATTCTTATTCTAGCGAAAGAAGAGAGCGTAAAAAAACATGGAAAAAGAAAATAAACTTTTCTCAGAAACACGTGCTCCAGCACACATACTAAAGCAACTGAGGTCAAACAAGTGTACAGCCACTGCCGGCAACCCAGGGTCTGGGAAATCAGAAATCGCCCATCATTAGTTGTGTTTATGAATCGCTTTTATTCTTATTCTAGCGAAAGAAGAGAGTGTAAAAAAACATGTTCTAAAGCAACAGAGGACAAACAAGTGTACAGCCACTGCCGGCAACCCAGGGTCTGGGAAATCAGCAATCGCCCATCAGCAGATGTGTTTACGAATTGATTTTATTCTTATTCTAGTGAAAGAAGAGACTCAGAGTGTAAAAAACATGGAAAAAGGGGATAAACTGTTCTTAAAAACACATGCTTCCGCACACATACTAAAGCAACTGAGGACAAACAAGTGTATAGCCACTGCCGGCAACCCAGGGTCTGGGAATTCAGAAATCGCCCATCAGCAGACATGTGCTTCAACACTTGTACTAAAGCAACAGAGAACAAACAAGTGTATAACCACTGTCGTGTACTCTGGGTCTGGGAAGTCAGCAATCGCTCATCACAGAACGGCCAACAGCCTCCTTTATCCTGTTTTCAAATCACTTTCAGGCTTTTCAGGTCCTTCAGGTTCTATGAAAGTTGCGGTCACTTGAAAAGGCAGAAATAATACTGATGATGGGACATCAGACTCCACTATTGCAGTTGGTGTCAAACAAGTATATAACCATTGTCGGCAACTCTGGGTCTGTGAAATCAGCAAATGCCCATCACAGTATAGCCAGCAGCCCAATAGAGCAGTTGGAGACAAACAAATGTATAACCATTGTCGGCAACTCTGGGTCTGTGAAATCAGCAAATGTCCATCACAGTATAGCCAGTAGCCTAATAAATTGGCTCCTATGCAGTTTTTTTTTTATTCTGACGTTCTATGTAACTGCATATGTTGATGCTCGCCAATACGAAAAATTTCAAAAGAGCATTAAACGTGTATTTTAACACACTATATAGCCAGCAGCCCAATAGAGCAGTTGGAGACAAACAAATGTATAACCATTGTCGGCAACTCTGGGTCTGTGAAATCAGCAAATGCCCATCACAGTATAGCCAGCAGCCCAATAGAGCAGTTGGAGACAAACAAATGTATAACCATTGTCTGCAACTCTAGGTCTGTGAAATCAGCAAATGCCCATCACAGTATGGCCAAAAACCTACTAGAGCAGTTGGAGACAAACAAGTGTATAACTATTGTCAGTAACTCGAAATATATGTTTTAATATATTTTCTCTGGACAGGTAACCTGAAGAATAAGACAAGATGCCCAGAAAGATATGTGCTGAATTGAAGCAATTCTGGGGAAATCATAATGAAGCAGAAAACCGACTGGTGTGAGGAGCATTCTTGTCACTATGGACCGGGGTGTTGCACATTTGAACCACCATTTACATTATTTACATTTCCAACAGAGAAAGGAGACCATGAAAGACGAATTAACTACTCAATCAAAAAGACTCAAAAACATCAAACAAGAGGCCCAAGAGGGCCTGTGGACGCTCTACTGGCTAAAGATAAGTTTATGTATAAGGGCAATAACGCTTTCAAAAATCATTCAACCGGAGCATGGCGATGATATAAGCAACTAGGCTTGGTCGTTGAAATCCGGCCAGGGGATCAGGAGAATTAGTTGGGACAAAGTTTGTGCATTAAAACCTTAAAAGGGCCAAAAAACATTTTATCAGAACATGGTAATGACAGGTGCAATTAAGCTTGGTACTGATCATCCCCGCCAAGATTCGTTGAAATCCGGCAAGGAGGTCATAAGAGACTAATCTGGTATAATTTGTGTATTAAAACATTTGAAGGACCCTAACTCTAACAAAAATCATTCAACCGGAATATGGCGATGATAGGCTTGATACTGATCATCCTTGTCAAGTTTTGTTGAAATCCGGCCAGGGGTTCAGGAGAACTAGCCCAGAAAAAGTTTGTGTATCAAAAAACTTTAAATGGCCATAACTCTGACAAAAATAGGTAAACCGGAACACAACGACAATATGCACAACTAGGCTTGGTACTGATCATTAGGGCTGAAACGAGTACCCGGGTACCCGCGGGTCGGGTCCGATCTCTCGGGTACCCGGGTACAAATTTATTACCCGTTACCCGATGTTACTCTTTCACTGCCGATTTTCTGGGTAATGTTTCTGTGTTTGCCAAGTTTATTTTAGTCAAACTTACATATAAACATTTCCGGATTTGTTTACCACCAGATGTAGTATTGATAAAGTTATCTCCCGTACAATGGTTATAAAATGAAAGTTTATTGTGCAGATTCCAAGATACTATATGCGGTCCCTAATCCTGGACATTGACAGTCAATTGCAAGTCACCGTTCGGCGACAGTGGCCGTGAAGGAATTTATTTTACAAGAGGGACGTTTATATTGATAATGTTTATATTGATAACACGTTTCATTTATTTCATGTCTTTCGTTCCAACTCTATACTATTGTACTGCTCGAAATAAATGTAACACATCGGGCGTTGTTATAAATTTGTACAAAATTACTTTTTGGGGTTTACTGAGAACAACAACTTGATCAAGCACAAACACAAACTATAAACAAGTGTGATTAAACATGTATGGATGGCCGTAGGGGAAACCCAATGAAAGTTATGCCGTTTCCATTGTCGGGAGAGGAGGCGCCTCCTGTTTAACAGCAGACTCTTCGCGTTGGTCAGTTGGCGTGGTAGCAACGTCGGCCGTGGCGCGTGCAGACGGGACAACCATTGATGGGACAGGAGATGAAGTTTCTGATGCGGGGATCAGTTTGTGTTTTTGTTTAAGAATATAATAGCATCCGCAGTGCCGGGGTCTAGAGCCGACCGTTGCTTAGTGATAGTTAGACCGGCAGCGCTGAAGGCTCTTTCAGAAGGGACCGATGTTGCCGGACCACACAATAGTTTTCGTGCCAACGCCGCCAGTTTGGGAAATTTCACCGATGACGCATCCCAATATTCCAAAACATTAAAAACAGAACCCTGAATGCACCTCACTGGTTCAGAGAGGTAAGAATTCAATTCATCGATTGTTTCTATTTCATCGTTTATTTCAATAATGTCACCCATAATAAATTGCAGGACACTGACATGCTTTTCAAGTTTAGGCACCTTTATGGGCGTGCCATTTTGGTAGAAGAAAGGGGGGACAACCTTTTGAAACAGCTTGAACAGGTTTAATATGCGGGTACCCGGGTACCCGCGGGTAATTGTCCGACGGGTACCCGGGTACGAATTTTGTACCCGTTTCAGCCCTACTGATCATCCGCGCAAAGTTTCGTTGAAATCCAGCAAGGGCTTCAGGAGAACTAGTCCAGACGAAGTTTGTGTATGAAAACCTTTAAAGGGCCGTAACTCTGCCAAAATTATTCAACCAGAACACGGTGACTATATACGTACAACTAGGCTTGGTACTGATCATCCCTGAAAAGTTTCACTGAAATCATTGATATTAACAATCTGGTAATGTTTGGTAAAGATCGGATGAAAAATAAAGGCCCTATCGTCTTAACAAGGCAAAATATAGCATTTTTAACTAAATCAATGGCCACAACTCCGTCGTTACTGGTCGGATTTTGAACTAAATCTAGGGTCATAACTCTGCTGTTACTGGTCCGATATGAATGGTTTTCGAACTTGTCCTAGCTTTCATTAATATTAACAATCTGATAAAGTTTGGTAAAGATCGGATTATAGCAATTTTAACTAAATCAAGGACCATAACTCCGCTGTTACTGGTCCGATATGGCTGGTTTTCGGACTTCATCCGAGCTTTCATTGATATTCACAACCTGTTAAAGTTTGGTACAGATCGGATGAAAAATAAAGGCCCTATCGTCTTAACGAGACAAAAGATAACGACGGACGGACAACGGACAACTCCGCATCCATTAAGCTCTGCTGGCCTTATGACTGAAAAATTGTTGAATGCGACGCTAAACACCATACAACAACAACATACATATATCCTGATCCAACTTAAATTATCTGGGTTTGATGTAAAGTCATCCAATGGGTCTCCAGTATTTTGTTCAGTGAAAGTATAACATTAAAAAGATTTTGCACTACTACAAGGGGAGTCCACCTCGAATATTGTCCTATCTATAAACCAGGTTAAACCGTGATAAACACTAACAAAACATTTAAGCTTTTTTGTTCATTTTTGGCTTTTAGAAACATGATATAAGTGTTGTATGTTTTACAAATTTCAGATCAAAGATTGAAAAAAAGTCTCCCATCTTGAGCGGGATTATCAATCATTTAAAAAATATGTGAGCGCCATGAATAAGCGGATTGATGAACTGGTGAAGAGTCACTCAGACTCTTCCAAGGCGTTGTCCTCGGGTACAGTAACGGAAGCGGATAGCAGTAAAATTGAAGTAGAAAACCTTCTCTCCTTTGAGAGCACTAACAGTTTTTTGCAGAGAAGATCTTATAAACTGTTCAAGGACAGGGAAGGTGACTCTTAAGTCACCCAATGGCTTGGGCAGACCTGCCCTGGATGAAAAAACATTCCTGCTGTTCAAAAAGGCAGTCTTGACCAAGTGCCCAACACTGACCAGAGACGCTCTGGTCAAACAATTTGACAACATTGTCAAAATGGAAAGGAGATTAGCCAAGAAACTTCCACAGTAAATGTTCTGTCTGTACTAATGGCTAACACGTTGAAAACAAAAACATTGTACATGTGCATCTTTGCTGTTTGATTGTGAACTAGTTTGATAAATTTGAATTATGTTTAACTTTTATGATACTTCAATACTCATGAGTACAAATTCACAAACTGGATAGTTTTAATTTTCCGTTGATCAATGTTGAAAATATGCCCAATATTGTACTTCTATAATGAGAAAATGAATACAGTGGCTTTCAATATTGGAATAATTTTTGATCTTTTTTACAATGTGTGTTTCAGTTGGTCAATGTCGCACAATTTCAATGCCGTTTCAAGTAACACTCATCCATGGCTGTGGAAGTTTCAATACAATGTCAATCCAGACCGGATGTGACTCTCGTCTTTCGAGCGTCCTAAAAACTGAAAGGACGACAGTTCTTCAACAGTTCAAGAACTCTTTAAGAACAAAAGTTCCATTCCGGAATGGTCAAGAACTGTTCTTGAACAAAATGTTCCAGAGCTGTTCGTGAACAAATGTGTTTAAGAACAGTTTTTAAACATATCAAGAACTGTTCAAGGAATGTTCTTCATTAGTTCAAGAACAGTTCTTGAACGTTAAATGGCCCAAATTCTTGAACTAAGAACTGTTCTTGAACTGAATATGCTCAAGAACAGTTCTTGAACTGAATATGCTCAAGAACAGTTCTTGAACTAATATGTTCAAGAACAGTTCTTGAACTTATTAGTTCAAGGCCTTCAATATTACTCGGATCTTAACGAAACTTTGCCAGTGTCTTTATATCAATGAAAGCTTGGATAAGTTCAAAAACCAGCCAGATCGGAATACTATCACAGGAGTTATGGCCCTCGTTTTGCTGAAAATCGCCATATTAAGCAATGGATATTTCTGATAGCAGTTCGTATTTGTTTCATAAATTATACATACATCTTGCTATTTCCTTCTACGATCCACTTTTAATACAATACAAATCACGATTCAAGTTTAAATTTGCATGTGCACAAAGCTTTTAGTGAAATGTATGTATATAGAACTGAACTCATTTGTTACTTTTCTGAACTTAGTTTGATACTTGTATTGCATGTTAGGCAGTATGCAAGATTTCTTTTTTATACGCCCATTTGGTATGGGTTGTCTGTCTGTCCATAAACAATTCGCAATCGACACGATAACGACACGATAACTCCGGAAGTATGAGACCCACCTTCATGAAACTTCATAGATATATTGCCCATTTGTGTGATGAAGAAATTGATGAAGAAATTGGTTTGGGGTCAGTAGAAAAAAGTTCAAGGTCACAGTGACCATATATGGAAATATGCATTGTGCAGATATTTTCAAAACCATAATGCGTACACTCATGAAACTTCATAAATGCACTTCCCTTGGTGAGAGGAACAATCCTATTGCTATTTAGGTCAGTAGGTCAAAGATAACCTGACGTTATATGGAAATAAGCATTCCCCACAATAGCTTACACTTAACACTCCTGAAACATGATAGACCTACACTGCTTTTGGTAGAGGATTCAGGGCTCAAATCTAGCGACGGGCAACATTTCGCCAGTTGCATTTTTTGTACCGGTAACTGGCAAAAGGAAAAGGTTAATTGCAATTTCTACGGTTGTGTGTGTAAGTTCAAATATGTAACATCTAAGTAAAACAAGAGGCCCAAGAGGGCCTGTGGACGCTCTACTGGCTAATATGGCTCTTATGACATCAATGAAGCAAGTGACTATCGTCTTAAAGAGGCAAAATATAGCATTTTTAACTCCGCCATTACTGGTCCGATCTGGCTAGTTTTCCAAATAAATAAAAATGAAAGAAAAATGAAAAAAAAAAGGAAAAAAATGGAAAAAAATACAAATAAATAAAAACGGGGGAAAAAAAAGAAAGAAAAAAAAATGAAAAAATGAAGAAAAAAAAATGAAAAAAAAAAATTATATAAAAAAAATGAACAAAATTGGTAAAGGACCATAATCTTATAGCAACAGCAAAATATTAAACCTCTGGCTCTTGCAGTTTCAGAGAAGAAAATTGTGTAAGTTTTTTTCCTATACATGTCTATGGGGTGGGGCCAAATGTATGTAACCCAAGGGTCACCATTTAAACAAAGTTGGTAAAGGACCATAAGCTTATAATAAATGTAAAATATCACACCTCTGGCTCTTGTATTTTCCGAGAAGAAGATTTTTTAAAAAAAAATCCTATATAAGTCTATGTAAAACTGTGACCCCCGAGGCGGGGATAAATTTGACCCCAGGGTCACCATTTGAACAAACTTAGTAGAGGACCATAAGCAGATGCTACATGTAATACATGAGAGCTCTGTGCCTTGTGGTTTCAGAGAAGAAGATTTTTTGAAGTTTTTTTCCTATATGTCTATATGAAAAACATGCAAAACCTCAATATACAAACTTTGGACCCCCGCAGCACGGCCATTTTTGACCCCGGGGACTTTATTTGAACAAACTTGATAGTCTAGGCGTTGGCGATCATTTTAAAAGAAAAACTGTTGAAATCTGTCCAGCGGTTCTGGAGAAGAAGATTTTTTAAGGTTTCGACCAGGGAGGTATGGTTCTTGGAGAACCAGTCTAGACACGATTCCGGCCAGCAACCATTTTGTATTCGACGAATCCACATATTGAGTTTCTATCTGTCTAGATATAATGCATCTTTATTCAAATGATAAGGAAAATAGGAAATATGTGAAGACCAATGTTTCAACTATTTAAAAAGAGTCGAATTTTTAAACGGAATGTAATATTTATGACCAATAATGGTGGATTTCATTGGACGTTTTGGTGAAGAAATACTTTCTTTTTTTTTCGTTCTGATTAACACGCTTAAAACAGGAATATTAAATGGAAAAACGAGTAAGTACTGCTTTACTATATACTTATAGGTGTTGTAAGGTTGTCTCTGTTCCACATTGCATTTCTAAACATGTATTTCTGGAATAAAATATAACGCAAATACTAGTCGCTTAGGCCGCCATTTTAAAAACAACAACAACAAAGATTTTTTTCGGTTTGTGTTTTTTACCTGTTAATATATGGCTCGTAACTGCGTAAGCATGTCGCATAATAGGATGTTTTTTTCTCTGTGAACACTTGCTTCATTTTTGTCTAGTCATCCAAAGCAATAGATCGAATTGTTGTTTTTCATACTTTTATGTCTGAAATTTCAAATTATGTTACGACAAGTTAACCACCACCACCACCACCACCACCACCACACACACAATCAGACTCATTTTATCATGCTTATTCGTCTTTATGCAATTGTGGAAACATGGCTCCATCGTAAATGGAATGTCAAGAGAAGAATTTGCAGCAACTCTGCAGGTGAGAAGGTTCTAGGCCCATTCTCGGTATTTTATCTCGATGGAAATGGAGTGAGCCTGGCATGTTCATTCCTATTAGGCGCCATATAACTTATCCTGTTAAAACCCCATTCAATTCACTGTACGGTGCAGTTCTAGACTTGCGTGTGTCATTGCACTTCATTTGTGCTATGTTTTCAGTGTAGTGTCTTTGATGACTCCATCAACAAGTGACCTTGGTTACCATTTGATCACCCCATGATTGGCAAGGTCAGGCCTGAAAAAATAATTGTTTCCTAGTTCATGCTTTATGTGGTGCCACTGAGTTCCGTCGGTGTGTTCTTGGGCAAGACACGTTCCCTTAGCCTCGTCCGTCGGTTGGGGACGTAAACCGGGTGGTCCCGTGCATCGGTCTATCCTCCGAGCACAATAAAGAACCATAAGAATCTATTCGATAATAAGAGTAGATAAATAAATAAATAACCTATACTGTGTTGATGAGCCGTTAAACAACATTCAAAAAAATTATATATCTAGAGCATTGATCTGTAGGACTGGAATATTGACTTACCAGATGCTTATTCCTAATGACAATGTGAAAATATGTTTGGGAGTGTCAATTCAGTCTGAATAATACCAAAAAAAACATTTGCAATAACAAAATGATGGCTTGGTTTTCTTCAGCAATCGGAAAATAAAAACAAAAGATGTTTGTTTGTATTCTGTTTTCAGAAGATTGTTGTACATCAAGGTCCGAAAAATCTTTAAAATATGTGGTAGAACTGAACTTGGTAGCCTGGCATGCACGCAGCAGACTCGCGGCGACTCATTAACATTTTTCTCAGTTGTATGTAAATGGATTTACCAATAAAATTATTTCTATAATATATGAGTTTTGACTGTTGTTTTACCACTATAAAAATAAAACAAATTATCAATTTCCCTTTAAGTAATTTAGAGACATTTTATAAAGATCTAAATCTAGGCTTTTCATAAATATTATGTGTACAGAGATTATAAAATCTCATGTGCATGTGTCCTGACTCAATTATTCCCATAAATGACCCATGCTGGGAACACTTTGTAAATTTGGGGACCATTGCCTGACAATTTCTAAAACACACGTTGGCATTATATATATCCCTTCTATGTCATACATAACTCCGGAAGCATAAATTTGTCATTCCAGGTGCCGTATTTTTCTGTTTTTAATCCACAGGTGTTACATAAATTATGTATTTGAGATTGAGGTTGCCCTTTAAATTTATGCCTCAAGTTGCTCTTCTGAAACTGCAAGTATCTTTTTGTTCCTCAACAATGCAAACAATGCTTATATATTAACAAAAATTAAAACAGATACCAGAAATAATTTTGAAACTTAATAGTTTATTTCCTGAACAAACCCTGGTGAACATTTTATAAATTTATACAAAAGAAATCTATAAAATTCGAGTTATTTGTGGAAAAAATGTTGTGATTATTTGTTTTACTACACACTCCCAAGTTTATAATTCCACTTATTGATAGGTAACAGATAATTGCCTAGAATGATTATCTCTTCATCTTTATCTCTGGTTTACATAATTCACCACACTGAAGTTTATTGCTCTACCATACCCCATGTGTTTATGTTTACAAACAGCACAAACTGACCAGTGGATAAGCCACTCCTACTGTGCCTAATTTGCTTAATGGCCAACCATACGGTTATTGAAGATTTTGAGACCCGGCCTTTAATATGGCATTTTTCAGCAAAACAAGGGCCTAACTCCGGTGAAACTAATCTCAACTGGCTGGTTTTCGAACTTGTCCGAGCTTTCATTGATCTAAAGACACTGTTAAAGTTTAGTAAAGATCCGATTAATAATGAAGGCCCTAGAGTGTTCACAAGGCAAAAGTTAACGGTCGACGGACAACTTGTTATCTGTCACTGTGTGTGTGACATTCTGTCCCAAGTTTTTAAATTTAGTATTATTAATATTGCATATTTGATGAAAGCTGTTAATATGTATTTTCACCACAGGTGTATATTGATTAATTGTTATTTCACACATTGATGCCATACCATATTGTTAGTTACTTACAGGCTGTGAGACCTTTCACTTCAAACCTTTCCTATGATATCATGAAGAAAAGGAAATTTATAATCAAGTTGTTTGTAACAAGTCATTTGATCTGATAGGAAAGACTTTGAAACCTTGTTAGTCTCAAACATGTCATTTAATACTTATAATCAAGAAAAGGTGATTTCTATCAGCATGTTTTAACAAGCCTTTTGATCTTGGTGGAAGTCACAAATATGTGTCATTTACTGCTTCCTTCTCAATGCCAAGTTATTAGGTATATAAACTGTTTGAGATTTTAGACATTACAAAAAGAGAGAGAGAATTATTAAGAGACACTACACCTTAGATTTTAGACATTGTAGAATAGAGGTAGAGCAAAAGCTATGCAGGGCAACAAATACTTAACAGGAGTCGGCTCTTTGCCTGACTGCCTGAAGAACTTGTGTTTTGGATTTTAAACATTGTGAAATTATTATAACACGAATACCTATCATTAATAACTGTTTTTCTCATATGGATTTTGTGCTGAACCTAAGTTAGTATGCTGATGAATAAACTGGTGTAATCATGAACTGCTGCTGTGATTTGAGCTTAACTCCCCTAAGCTTAAAAGCTACATTCATCCATTGCCTATACACATGGACAAGTGGACCCTGCGCCCTGGGATCGTGTGGGGACAGTGATAAGGTTGGATACGTGGGACGGGACTTGGGCGAACGCATTACTAACGTCACAAATGGTTACGCTAATGAGATCCCATACTCCCACGTTCGACAACTTGAATCACCAAACGTTCCCCCACGACTGAAGCGACCACCCAGTGGCGACATATCCAAATTACAAAATTAAGTTCTTTTTAAAAAACATTTAACACTTCACAAACAAAAGAACACCTTACAGCAGATCTTTACAGACCAAGACATTAAAATGCTATATATATATGTTTCTGGACCTCAGTATTGTGACACAAAATCGGAGGCTAACTGGCCTTAACAGTCTAAATATTCTTTCATAAGACCTAATAAATTAATAACGTTCATATTCACAATTCACTTAAATAAACTACTACCAACACTCTTTCTTCTTATAAAAACAATCCGCTGCATGCCTTCCCGTAGTACTTGCAGGAAGACGCAACGAAAAGTCAACGTCCGAGGTGAGGAGGTGTCCATCAAGAGTGTCGTCATCAAGGACTCCAATGACACAGAGTGTCAAGTAACACTCTGGCGGGATGCCACATCAGCTGCCACAAGCCCGGGGGAGTACATCACTATAACAGACGTAGTCACCAAATCATGGAAAAACATGACCAGCCTAAACTCCAACACTCTGGCGGGATGCCACATCAGCTGCCACAAGCCCGGGGGATTACATCACTATAACAGACGTAGTCACCAACTCATGGAAAAACACGACCAGCCTAAACTCCACCACCCTGGCGTGATGCTACTTCAGCTGCCACAAGCCCGGGAGAGTACATCACTATAACAGACGTAGTCACCAACTCATGGAAAAACACAACCAGCCTAAACTCCACCACCCTGGCGGGATGCCACATCAGCTGCCACAAGCCCGGGGGATTACATCACTATAACAGACGTAGTCACCAACTCATGGAAAAACACAACCAGCTTAAACTCCACCACCCTGGCGGGATGCCACATCAGCTGCCACAAGCCCGGGGGATTACATCACTATAACAGACGTAGTCATCAACTCATGGAAAAACATGACCAGCCTAAACTCCAACACTCTGGCGGGATGCCACATCAGCTGCCACAAGCCCGGGGGATTACATCACTATAACAGACGTAGTCACCAACTCATGGAAAAACATGACCAGCCTAAACTCCAACACTCTGGCGGGATGCCACATCAGCTGCCACAAGCCCGGGGGATTACATCACTATAACAGACGTAGTCACCAACTCATGGAAAAACATGACCAGCCTAAACTCCACCACCCTGGCGGGATGCCACATCAGCTGCCACAAGCCCGGGGGATTACATCACTATAACAGACGTAGTCACCAACTCATGGAAAAACATGACCAGCCTAAACTCCAACACTCTGGCGGGATGCCACATCAGCTGCCACAAGCCCGGGGGAGTACATCACTATAACAGACGTAGTTTTAAGGCGCACCAACACATGAAAAGGTTATATGGCGCCTAAAAGGCATGAACATGCCAGGCTCATCAAGATAAAATATGGAAAATGGGCCTAGAACCTTTTCACCCTGAACTGCAGAGTTGCTGCAAATTCTATCGTAGAAACTCCGTTTACGCTGGAGCCACGTTATTGTTTTTCTGCCACTGCTCTTTGATGCGAGGGATCATGATGAAGACCTTTAATGAACATGAACAAAAATTGATAAAATGAACATGAATTTGGGAGGATTTTACCCCTCTGCCTACCCCTCCAAAGGGATCTGCAGTGGCCGTATTCTTTGCCCCGTGACCAAACGGGGCCCCCGGCAACCACACGGGGGCCATCTATTCAACAAACGTTCATGACTGAAGATTGATCAAGAAATACAACTAACCTAATTTTGATCAACCATTATGTTTACTGGAAGTCAGGTACAGTGTACATCCTTACAGCACAAATATATCGTTATCATCATTAGTTTATGTAAACTCCAAAAAAGCATTCATGTATTTGCATATATTTTCCACAAAATAATGATCAAAATTGTTACATACAGATTTTCAAGCTCATGATATATATCTACCACTTATCAAATAAATGGCAGATGATTTTCAATAGCTAAATGGGAATGTAGTGACACAGCCAAACAAGCTCTATTATTCTGAGTTCCGAAAAACTTCCAAAAAGGTGAAAGAATTATCAAAATCGAATGATAAACAAAACAAATATGACCATTTAAAGGTTGTTCTAAAACGAATATGGCAGCTGCCAATATTACCAAATATGGAATATTGATAAATATCATTTAAAATGTAAAAAATCACTGCAAATAAACGATAGTTTTTACTGGTCATAATTATAAATTACTACATGTATTGCCATTAAGTATATAGAGATTATTTAACTGTTGAAATCGATTATAGGGAAATCCTTCACGAGTGGTAGACGTGTGGTTCTTTTTACGAACGCGCGCACACGAGTGAGTGAAAAAACAAGGCACGTCTACCATCAAGTGAAGGATTACCCAATAATCGATCACAGCAGTTAAATAATCTATTTATTACATTTTAAATTACATTTTTGCAAACATATACTCGCTTTATTGAATGTTATCAGCGGATGACGTCGACGTCAGCAACACTTTGTTGACGTCACGACTCAACGAATGCATTATTATTGTGTCCTAAGTTAGCAAGGTTAGTTATTATATGCGTTCTGAGTTACCGGTAGTTATTAATATTTACCGATTATGAATATTCTTGCACTGTGAAATCCCGATCTCTCACGCATAGAAATGTAATAATACATATTTTTCATACAGCTGCTGTCATTTTTTCCCTATAAATCAGTAAATTTTCATATTTATAAATATTCCATATATGGTCATTTAGAACCATGATGTCATAGCTCTCAAAACGGCCGCTTCCATATCCGTTTCAACAGAAACTTCAAATGATCATATCTTCTTTGTTTATCATCCGATTTTGATAATTCTTTCACCCTTATTCAAGTATTTCAGAACTCTCAATAATAAAGATGGTTTGGCTGTCTCGCTACATTCCCCTTTAACTTGCTCACAGTTCGCTTTCAATAACATGCGCAGCAACAGTCAGTAAACAAACTATGCATTAAAACTGCCTCAATCAATTAGCAGCACGAGAACGGCTCAGGTTGATTAATTTACATCTCCAAATTGTTAAGCATAATACTAGTGCCTTACTTGCAGAAAAAAGGGGTTAGTACTGGTTAAAAAGAAAGCAAACAAACAATACACTTGGTTAAATGAGAATATAAAAAATAACGTTTAAAATTTACACAGAAAGAAGTCTAGTTAGTGTAATAAATTCCTGCATATATAACCATGTGCCAAAAATAAATGTCATTTAATTAAAAGTTAAATAGTTTCGACCCTTAATTTTCATGTACTATTCTTTCAGATTGTTGAGGCCCCCCTCACAAGCCACACCATCACCATCATCGGTGTCGCTGTCAACCTATTAGCTGAGGATGATACCATCATCACACTAAGCACAGAGCTGCTCCTTGCGGCCTGCCCGCCTACCACCGACCTCGAACGGCTTGTCTCACAAGAACCTGTGACATTCTAGATAGAGCGACGGGGTGCAGAGGTTGTTTGCATCAAACGTCTCTGAACATAAACTCACTTTGTATTATATAGGTCTATGCAATTATATGCATGCTCGCACTAACTTGGTCTTTCTTCCTTAGACAAAACCATATTCGATATGAAAACTTGATATGTACTTATGTAAATTTTTCTTTCAGCTCTTAAACTTTCATCTCACTTTGTTTGTTGTCCTGTAGGGGTGAAAGACATTTCCATCTAATCTGTTTCTTTTACTGATTTGTTTGCAAATTATTTGGCATTTTATAGATGTTCTTGTATGCTTACTCATAATAACATGGTCTTCCTTCCTTAAACTAAACCATAAGTTGCAATCAAGTTGCAGTTCATTTTGCAAAAAATCCTCGTATATCCAGCCAATTTTTGAGCATCATGTCGGGAAGAAGTGCCCCATGGAAGGATGCAAGACATGTGAAAAGAAAAAGTGGGTCTGAAACGCAGATGATCGTAAAGAAACAAAAAACGGGAACAACTTTGAGGTCGTCTGGAGCTGTTAAAAGAGGAAAACAGCAAAGCGAAGGAAACCAGCAAAGAGACGAGGAAGGCGAGGACCCCAAAACAGACAATGGCGAGGACAAGCGAGTGACTTTATTTGGCGAGGAGTCGTTAGATAAGCAAACAAAACGAGGTGATGTATCGGGGTAGCTGGCGGTTGAGAATTGTTTTAATACTGACAACATCTTAAAAGAATACAACCAGGGGGCAGATGGCAATATCATTTGATGCAGTAATGACGATGTTTCGGCCCATGTCCCTATTCAATTAAAATGAAAGATATGGGCCAATGAGCATATTAATTTGGCCCTTATATTAAAGGGCAATGGTGACCTCCACAATATCTGTTCGGGGAGTATTTTACACGTCAATCCGGTTGATGGGTATTTGGGAACGAGACCAAAGCAAATTATAGATAAAATTAACAATCTGGACCAAAAGACCGATGCTTTTCTGATTTTTATGAGTATTTATTTGGCCAAATTTCCTGACAAGGTATTTCTGCTTATACAATATATGGCACTGATACCTGAAACGGCCATTAAAAACCCACAGGCGTGGTTACAGTACGATGATCAGTTTCGTATGCACCAGTCAATTGTATTGCAGAATTGGGGCAAATTAAATTCCGAGCTGTATGTTCGTGTGATGATGACAACACTCAGCTTATGTTCTTCTATAATTCTATATTTTCAGACTGCAAGAGAGAGGGTTTAGCACAATGAAGAGAGTCAAGACAACACTCAGCTTATGTTCTTCTATTATTCTATATTTTCAGACTGCGAGAGAGGGTTTAGCACAATGAAGAGAGTCAAGACAACAATCAGCTCAGGGTTTCCATTATGTTTTTCAGTATGAGGGTCCCAAGACCCCCATATACAATTTCTGAGGGTCCTGCTTCAGATTTTAGGGGTCATTTTTTAAATATACATAAATGATCAATTTTGCTTTCATTTAGTAAAGGAATATCATTATAGGTATTTAAATATAATTGCTATAGGGTCCAATGGCTTGTGACACTTGTTTACAAAGATGATAAATTATTAATCTGCTAATCCAATGGGTTGATATAGAGCACAAAGATAGGTTTAATATACTGATTTAGAGTTAACCCTAGCAGTATGACTATGTTGTAAGTGTATATGTCCATCCCTAGGATACATGACAGAGGTAGGAATTAACTATTTTAGGCACTTGCAAACTTTGGTCAGTGCATAATATTTCAACTCACCAAATTGGACATCTACTAACTGACCATTACTATGACATTATTACATTATTTTTCCAAAGCTTTTTGCAAAATCAAACTTTTTTCTTCCGACCGTATTAGCATCGGACAAAAATTTGCTAGATGATATCACAGATAACCATTAGGCCTAAAAAAACGACCGACCTTGATTTTGACACCCCCACCTGACCGTAAAAAATACAGATGATGACGAAGCAAATGAATTTTTACACCAGACCCTGTCGCTTGGCAATGATCGTTTCCGTTTTCAATTTTAAACGCATACGTCTTTTTGGCATTGAAAGTTGTCGATTTGAAGATCCCTTTTCTCATCAGAATCAAGCTACGAAGTGAAAAACGTACACAAATCTGAAGATAAATGCTTTTATTGACTTGTTGCGAAGAAATAAATTCAAACTCGGTTGAATATTATGTTATACACGCGTTTTACCCGTGACCCACATTCGCAGATTATACACAAAATGTCCACCATTTGCAGTCAGTATTATCATGTTGTTGTTTTTTCACAGCATATTACCACTAGCCATAAGCTTGATTCTTATAAATGTTATGTTTGTTTGATATTTCTAAGACTAAATATTATTTTTTATCATGCAGATGTGCACTTTTCTGCCGTGTAAAGGGGTGACCTATTAAATTTTGCTTTATTTGCCTATGACCAATAGAGCAAATCAATGCGGAATCCCTCGGCGTTTATTGTACGTAACGTTATCTGACGTCATGCACGTAACGTTGCCAGACGTCATAAAACAAACAAAAAACAACAACATGGCGGCGTCCTCGATAAGCGTAACATTCGGAGGAATAGGTAATAATAGTAATTCATACAGAACATGTGGATAATCTACATGATAAATAGAATATTATGTCAGTGCCTTTTACTATCAAGTTTATTAGGCTCGGCACGAAAACGAAGAATGGCTCGGCAGAGCCTCACCATTCTTCGTTTTTTAAGCCTCGCCTAATAAACTTGATAGTAAAAGGCACTGACATAATATTCTCTATATAACTAATATAGACGATGGATGTTCTACGATTCAGAAGATTACAATGGCTGAAAATATACTAATTTTGGAAATGGTTTCCTCGGAATACATATCACGTGACGTCATACCTCTATTTTTAAACTTCCAATCAAACTTGACCGCACTAGTGAGAAGCAGATCGACCTATTTGAATATCACGTGTTGTTTACATAAGTTACTGTACTCCGCAATGCACTTCCGGAAGTGAAAATGGCGTCAATCTTTCGGCGTTTGTTTATAAACGATATTTAGAAGATTTACAATGATTACAATGACCAATAACGCTCCAAATGTCTATTACATAAATGTGCGTCCCAAGGGACGCAGCTACTCATGAATAACGGGTCCCATGCTTTCTTTTCGAGTCAGGGACGCAGAAAAGCTGCGTCAATGGAAACCCTGCTCAGCTTGTGTTCTTCTATATTCTATATTTTCAGACTGCGAGAGAGGGTTTAACACAATGAAGAGAGTCAAGACAACACTCAGCTTATGTTCTTCTATAATTCTATATTTTCAGACTGCGAGAGAGGGTTTAGCACAATGAAGAGAGTCAAGACAACACTCAGATTATGTTCTTCTATAATTCTATATTTTCAGACTGCGAGAGAGGGTTTAGCACAATGAAGAGAGTCAAAAAAACACTCAGAAACAGAATGTCTAACAGGGTCCTGCAGAGCTTACTAATGATCTCAATGGAGGGACCGGACGTTTTACAATTTGATTACACAGCAGCAGTTTACAGATGGTTGAAAGAGAAAAAAAGAAGATTATCTGTGATTTAATAACTTTCTTGGCAAAAACTGTTTAAAAATATTAAGACAATATTCAGCCAAGAAAGCAGAAGTATACGTTATAACAAGTCAAATGTTTAACTTTCACATAATCATGAGAATGAATTATAAACAAGAGGTCAATGACCTTGAAGCTCTACTGATTGATTATGATTTCAGGAAGTAGTCGCTACAGACTTGTTTTTTGAAAAATTGTTTTTAGCCATGGCGGCCATCTTGAATTTCCGGCCGACATGAAATTTTGCTAGGATCAATTAGACATCAAGAGCAACATTCCTTTGAAGTTTCATGAAAATCCGCCAAGTAGTTTCAAAGGAGTAGTCGCTACAAGTTTTTACTATATAACTCTATGTAAACAAAGATGGCCGCTGGCAACCATGTTTAACGTTGAATCAAAACAATTTTTGACAAGGACCAACATCATATCATGCTGATCATTTTAGAAAAAGTCCCATATCAATATCACTTATAGTTTTCAAGAAGTAGTCGCTACAAACTTGTATTTTGAAAACTTATTTTTAGCCGTGGCGGCCATCTTGAATTTCCGGCCGACCTGAAATTTTGCTAGGATCAATTAGACATCAATAGCAACATTCCTGTGAAGTTCCATGAAAATCCGTCAAGTAGTTTCAGAGGAATAGTCGCTACAAGTTTTTATTATATAACTCTATGTAAACAAAGATGGCCGCTGAAAAGCCATGTTTAACATCGAATCAAAACGATTTTTGACAAGGACTAACATCATGTCATGCTGATCATTTTACAAAAAGTCCCATATCAATATCACTTATAGTTTTCAAGAAGTAGTCGCTACAAACTTGTATTTTGAAAATCTATTTTTAGCCATGGCAGCCATCTTGAATTTCCGGCCGACCTGAAATTTTGCTAGGATCAATTAGACATCAAGAGCAACATTCCTGTGAAGTTTCATGAAAATCCGTCAAGTAGTTTCAGAGGAGTAGTTGCTACAAGTTTTCATCATATAACTCTCTGTAAACAAAGATGGCTATGTAAACAAAGATGGCCGCTGGCAGCCATGTTTAACGTTGAATCAAAACAATTTTTGACAAGAACCAACATCATATCATGCTGATCATTTTAGAAAAAGTCCCATATCAATATCACTTATAGTTTTCAAGAAGTAGTCGCTACAAACTTGTATTTTTAGCCGTGGCGGCCATCTTGAATTTCCGGCCGACCTGAAATTTGGCTAGGATCAATTAGACATCAAGAGCAACATTCCTGTGAAGTTTCATGAAAATCCGCCAAATAGTTTCAAAGGAGTAGTTGCTACAAGTTTTCATTATATAACTCTATGTAAACAAAGATGGCCGCTGGCAGCCATGTTTAACGCCGAATCAAAACGATTTTCGACAAGGACCAAATCATGTCATGCTGATCATTTTAGAAAAAGTCCCATATCAATATCACTTATAGTTTTCAAGAAGTAGTCGCTACAAATTTGTTTTTTAAAAACCTATTTTTAGATCTGGCGGCCATCTTGGATTTCACATCAACATGAATTTTTGCTAGGATCAACTAGACTTCATGGCACATTTCTGTAAAGTTTCATGAAAATCCATTCAGTAGTTTCAGAGGAGTAGTCGCTACAAAAAAAAGTTTACGGACGGACGGACAGACGGACGCCGCACCACGGCATAAGCTCTGCTGATCTCTGATCAGTCGAGCTAAAAATAACATATAACATAGAGAACCCTCACATATGTGTAGGGCAACAAATACTTATGAAAAAAAAAGTTATATGTAATAAAATACTTGTTAAAACTCATGCTTTGCTTTCTCTTCCATTAATTCCATGATTATTTGCATATATTATAGAAATTAAATTGCTCTCAAGTGATCTAAGAGGTTTTCAAATTCAAAAAAAAATCGACCCACCCCCACATCTAACAAGGACATGGTCAAAAACAACATGCCTTATGAAATTTCTGTGGAGAACCCTGCATCAGGGCCCGGTTTTATGAAACAACTTACGACCATTTTGATCGTAAGTTAATTTCTTAAATTCTTTACTTTGATTTACAATTCACAATTGAACTCGATGTCATTTCATTTTCTTATACATTTGATACTTTTGCACGTAATGCACGCATAATTGTCTAGATTGCATGCTTAGGTACAATCATGTGAACAGTTTTAACATTTGAGACTTATCGTAAGATGTTAAATAAAATGGGGCCCAGAACAGTGCAGCAAATTGTGCCACATTTGGTGCCCGAGTATGAAATGTTGACAAAAATTGGTGTGGGTTTCAAGACAATATATATAAAGTCACTACCACATGGAAAAAATCAAGCCAATACTTATAAATAAAGTCACTACCATGTGGAAAAAATCTAGTTGGCGATGATTTGAGACATGATCTTGTTCAAATTGTTGATGTATTTGTGAAAAATTGCTTCTAAGATATTGAATCTTTCATTAATATGACTGCGAACAAGGCTCCTAAGTGTATCCATAACTCTTTGGAGGGGAACATGTCATTTCTCAATGGTGCACGGTCAGTGACAAAGACAATAGATGAGATGAGCCGATATTCGATACCTCATTTTGTTACAGTTCAGGAAAGGCACTATGGAGGGGAACATGTCAATTTCCAATGGTACACGGTCAGGGACAATGACAATAGTTGAGAGGAATCGATGTTCGATACCTCATTTGTGATCAGGAGAGGCACTGTGGATGGAGAACACGTCAGTTCCCAATGGTACACGGTCAGTGACAATGACAATAGATGTGATGAATCAATGTTCGATACCTCATTTGTGATCAGGAGTGGCACTGTGGATGGCGAACACGTCAGTTCCCAATGGTACATGGTCAGTGACAATAATAGATGAGATGAGCCGATGTTGGATACCTCATGTGTTGAAGGCTGAGGCCTATCAGTATGTTTGAAATGCTAGGTGGTGGGCCACTAAGTTCAGAGTGAACCTTAAACAGGCTGTCCTATGCGACGACAGTAAAGCAACCATCTGGGTCAGAAATACAGGAGATGCCTACCACTGGGATTGCTGTAACACATCCTTGTCAGATGTACTAATGGGATCTGCTACAAATGCTCCCGATGACGAAACTGGCAAAAACGAGCAATCCCAGGATGCCATGCTACTAGATGATATCCCTATGATCGGTTCTATGATCGCGCCTGGCCCAGACGATACAAGTGACATTTTTGTAAATAGTTTAGTAACTGTGAAATCCCTTACAGATAGTGTGGACACTTCCATCTTGGACATCTGGCATGATAATCCAATGCCAGGAAAAATGTCCTGGAAGCGATAAAGAGGAGAATGTTTGGAAGGCAGTCATAGGTAAGGGAAAGAAATTGAAGCTGAAGTGATTTGTATCCTGTTCCAAATATCTAAATTTGACAACTTAATACAGTTAAACAGACATTGATACTGATGTCCACCCCCTACTTCAGTACACAATGGCAGACTGTTCACAGACTATACCAAACAAGAGGTCAATGACATTGAAGCTCTACTGATAGGTTTTTGATAGCTAGATCAGCATTCCTGTGAAGTTTCATGAAAATCCGTCAAGTAGTTTCAGAGTAGTCGCTACAAGTTTTCATTATATAACTCTATGTAAACAAAGATGGTCGCTGGCGGCCATGTTTAACGTCAAATCAGAATAATTTTTGAGAAGGATCATCATGTCATGCTGATCATTTTAGAAAAAGTCCCATATCAATATCACTTATAGTTTTCAAGAAGAAGTTGCTACAAACTTTTTTTTGGAAAATTTACTTTTAGCCGTGGTGGCCATCTTAAATTTCCGACCAACTTCAAATGTCGCTAGGATCATTTAGACATCAAGAGCAACATTCCTGTTAAGTTTCATGGAAATCCGTCGAGTAGTTTCAGAGGAGTATGTCACTATATAACTCGATGTAAACAAAGATGGTCGCTGGCGGCCATGTTTAACGTCGCATCAAAATAATGTTCGACAAGGATCAACATCATTCCATACTGATCATTTTAGAAAAAGTCCCATATCAATATCATAGTTTTCAAGAAGTACTCGCTACAAACTTGTTTGTTGAAAAGCTATTTTTAGCTGTGGTGGCCATCTTGAATTTCCGACCAACTTGAAATGTTGCTAGGATCATTTAGACATCAAGAGCAAGATTCCTGTGAAGTTTCATAGAAATCCGTCGAGTAGTTTCAGAGGAGTAGTCGCTACAAGATTTTACTAAATAACTCTATGTAAACAAAGATGGCAGCCATGTTTAACGTTGAATCAAAACGATTTTCGACAAGGAGCAACATCATGTCATGCTGATCATTTAGAAAAAGTCCCATATCAATATCACTTAGAGTTTTTAAGAAGTGGTCGCTACAAACTTGTTTTTTAAAAATCTATTTTTAGATTTGGTGGCCATCTTGGATTTCACATCAACATGAATTTTTGTTAGGATCAACTAGACTTCATGGACAACATTTCTGTAAAGTTTCATGAAAATCCATTTAGTAGTTTCAGAGAAGTAGTCACTACAAAAAAAAGTTTACGGACGGACAGACGGACGGCGGACACCGCACCAAGGCATAAAAACAACAAGGGATAATATATTCGCCGGATAATTATAACTTCACTATGTTTTATATGAACAATCCCCTTGAAGCAGGTGTATACTACTTTACTCTGTAATAACATTCTATATATTTGTGCTACGTATAATTATGCCTTTATATTTGTAGATTTCCATGTAGTACTTTAAACAAACATATGCAAATGATCACTTGCATAAAAGTTAATTTACCACGAATGCCAATCACGTAACTTAAATGATGACGTAATTTTATGTAGAGTAATTCATAGTTTTATCATTTTAGACATCTTTTTATATCAACCCTGTCGGAATCGGCACTGAATTGTATTTTTATTTGGCCAATTAGAGAAACTTCCCGGTCTGTTTAAAAAGTACAAAAACATAAACTCAGAGATGGAAACTAACGGTTGCCAGTTCGCCCGGGACGACTTAATTTCAAGCTGGGCGAGTAGATTTCATAAGTCGGTAGTCAGCCCGGGCGACTAGCTTTTTCGACAAGCTTAAGTCGATTTCCTCGGCATTATTCGTCAATGCGTTTACCCGTCTCGCATTTTTTGACCGAAGCCAATGAAATTGCATCATACAACCAGTTATCGACCAGCAGCCAATGAAATCGCTCGTTACATATTTTTCTTTACAATATGGCTGCGCCCGTGTCGTGACAATAACAATACGCGATAACAATATGGCGATACTTAGAGAGCGTTGATTGCCCAAGTCAAGGCCCCAATCCAGGTGAAAAAGGAAAGTACAATCAAGAGTACGATAAATCTAAATGTAAACATGAATTTCAGTCGGGATGGACAGAGAACAGGCCTTGGTTACAAAATACGGCGAGCGATATGCAATGTCAATATTGCATTGCGCAAGGTCTTCAAAATTCTGATTATGAGTCTGACATTGATGAGCGTGCAGTTTTCACGCGTCTTTTGTGTTTTAATGAAAGAGATTAAATTTGTTAAAATCATGTTTGTTAATGTGTTTGTGTGTCGAAAAGAAAAATCCAGAAAATCTGGGCTTATAAATTTACAGCTGGGCAACCAAAATCCAGAAGATGGTTGCCCGTTTGGGCAACCAAGCTTTAAAAGTTAGTTTCCATCCCTGTAAACTGCATAATAGACTGTACAGAGCTTTTCTCACAAAGACAAGTTAATTTATACTTCAGGCTCCTACAACCTATAAAGTGTTAGTGGAATTATGTTTATGAGTGATGTTTTTGAAGGATTTATTTCAGACAATGACATAGCTACCAATGTTAAATTCTGGTGATACAATAATAGTGGACAGAGGCTGAGGCGCCACTCAGTCAAAACATCAAAGCCTGTGACATTACAGAGGGACAAGTGTATTGTACTTTTAAACAAGGACATATACAGTAAGTCAAAAATGTGTATGTTGAGAAACTCACGTTCAATTGAAAACAACAGATGCACAGATTAGGTAAAACTATGCCGATTTGATGCTGGACATAGGCTCGAAATATTACATATTTGATACAAAAGAGCTGTCAAAGGTTGTTGCTGCTGCTGCACAGACACAAAGAAACAAACAAAATAACAAATTCAAAGCATCTCCGTTCATTACTCTAATAACAAATAGTTTTACAAGTTAGAAGGGCTAGTTGGTTTCAAGAAGGACTAGTCACAAAACAGTATTACCGCCATGTCGATAGGTGTGGAACAACTTTCTCTGTGTTTTATTTCCTCGGTATGTCTTTTTACATAAATCGTGTTGTTTATACACCTTTTGGAATATTTTAGTAGTACAGGCAATATTGGAGCCTTTGCAGCATAATGCAAACCTATTAACTACCAACCTTAAGTTATTGCAAATACTCTGAAATACCACCAACACTATAGCGTGGAGTCAGCTGCATACAGACCTATGTTTATTTGTTGAGATATGAAGGCTAAATCATTGATGTATAGCAAAAATAAAAGGGGACCAAAAATATATCATCGCTGTACAGTCAAACCCCAATTCATAGATGATTTGACAAGATCTTTTTTCTACATTGACAACATGGCCCTCACTCTAAGGTCAATGTTTATAAGGAGCATCAGGGAATTGTCTTAAACAAGTTTTAATGATATGTGATGCTGTATTCAAAAAGTCTCCTATCCCATGGGACCGTCGGGTAAAGTTTTAAGTGTTCTATATAGCCTTAAGTAGTGGTTGAAAAAGCTTGTTGCAAAAGATACCTAGTGAGTTTTTACTTTCCACTTAAATCTGATTTTTCTTTCTCTATTTTTTGCAGCATGTCTCGAAAGAATATTTCCGAGCTTCCATCTGCAGGAACAGACAGGCCTGTGCCTTATACAAAAGGCCACTTGGAAGTTTTGGTAGTGAAGGTTGGGCAATACTGAACCTCAGCATAGCAGACAGCTCCGGATGTAGAATGGTTAGCTTAAATGACCAGTCCAAGTTTCGACTGATTAAAGAAGGCAGGTCACTTCACCTAAGAAACTTTCTTTTGAAAGCAGAAAAAGTCATGTTGACAGCACAGGTCACAGTGTCCAGTAACATACACCAAGCTGCAGTAGAATTGGTGATCCCTTCTTCACCTTATAAATCGCTCAAAGAAGTGAAGACCTCCAAAACAAAACAAGTAGTCACTGTTCGTGGACAGATAATCAAGGTATGCCATTTTCATATTCTTTTCCTTTTCTATACCTGCTTAATCTCCACCACGCTGTAACCCATTACAAACTTCTTCCCATACACCCCCGCCCATTCAGTGTTTTTTATGCCTAATTTGGGGCCCCATTCACAATTCCAAAATGTATCCTTTTTCACACAATTATATTTCAAAAAATTCAGAATCCAAAAAAAAAAAAAAAAAATGTTTTTTTTTGTAAATTCAAACGAGTAAGGACACTAGTCTTAATATAAGCTGGTGTCAAAACTAGTCTGTATTTACCAAATACAAAACTTAAAACCAAGGGATATTAAACTGTGAAAATAAAAGTGAATAAAGTTTATTTCTCTTTTGTTATAATATTTCACAATTTTCACAATTTCTAGAAAAATTTCGCTATTTTTCACAATGACACGGGCACAGGCTGCATTCGCAAAACATATTAAAAAAAACTGCCATTATGCAAGTGCTATGACAAACAACTTTCACTTCATGGGCTTTTACACTGATTTTGTTTAAAACCTATTCCACACAGTTGTATCAAGTGCTACAGAAACACAAACAACAACAGGGTGTATATAGGGCATAAGAACCGTTATTTACAATAAGATCTTCAGCAATCTTTGTCAGAGTGTTAATAACTATAACAACAGAAACATGTGATTAGTAGCAACAGAGTTTTGGCCCTTGATTTGTAACAAATTGCTATATTTCACTTTATAAGCACTACACTTTCTTCTCTTTTTTCCATCCAATTGTTACCATACTTGCTCACATTGTCAAACAAGAGGTCAATGACCTTGATGCTCTACTGATTGATTTTGATTTCAGAAAGTAGCCGCTACAAACTTGTTTTTAGCCGTGGCGGCCATCTTGAATTTCTGGCCGATCTGAAATTTTGCTAGGATCAATTAGACATCGAGAGCTACATTCCTGTGAAGTTTCATGAAAATCCGTCAAGTAGTTTCAGAGGAGTAATCGCTACAAGTTTTCATTATACAACTCTATGTAAACAAAGATGGCCACTGGCAGCCATGTTTAACGTCGACTCAAAATAATGTTCGATACGGATAACCATCATGTCATGCTGATCATTTTAGAAAAAGTCGCATATCAATATCACTTATAGTTTTCAAGAAGGAGTCGCTACAAACTTATTTTTTTTAAATCTATTTTTAGCTGTGGCGGCCATCTTGAATTTCTGGCCGATCTGAAAAATTTCTAGAATCAATAAGACATTAAGAGCAATATTCCTTTAAAGTTTCATGAAAATCCGCCAAGTAGTTTCAGAGGAGTAGTCGCTACAAAATTTTGTTGAGAATTCAGAAAGGTCTTGCTGCAAACTAGATATGAGTGAATGCATATCCCTTAATTTTAGTAGAAATAACACTGATTTTCTTCATTTTGTTTACGGAAATGTTATAATAGTTAGTCAATTTGGACTAAACCATTACCGATAGTAGGGTGTTTTCCGGAAGAGACTATAGCGAGGTAGCATATGCCTTTGATGTGTGATCAGTGAAAGTATATCACGCGTTCTGTCGGTGCACTGAAGCGAGTGTTATACCGTCTGTAATTTCTTTGATATACCGTTAGTCATAAGGTGTTAGCCTGTTTGCTTGTGTCGGTTTGTTTTTTTAAGTGGCCAAAGCTGGGACTGAAGTTTGTTTGCGTCATTAAAAAAAATTAAAATACCGAGATGTGTTAATTGTTTGTTTGATTTTTTTTTGCAATAACTTTAAGTATAATATTAATGACATTAATTAAGGAAAGTGATCAAACCTGACACCGTTTTTTTTTAAAGTCGGACCGAAATTGTTTGCGTTAGTCGTAACATTTGGTATTAAGCTAATTGATGAAAAACGATATTACTCAAATTTATGATTAAATTTATAATTTATATCTAATTTTCTCTACAATACAATAGACCAGCTGCAATAGACCATCTTCATTTATTTAGTTACCTACATTAGTGATTAGAACACTTGTGAATCATGTGGCAGCGGGGTTTATCCCTTAAATTGCTGCTGAACAGTGTAATCACTCCAGGATATCGATGTTCAGAAAACACATTTGGAAAACATAAAAACAACATATACTTAAATTTTTATAGGTTATTCTTTTTAATTAAATATATTAAACAAAAAGCAAACAAAAAATATCCCCTACTGAAGTCGGATGTGTTGGGCCTCGACGTGGCGCAGGGTCGAAACACTACGATATGTACGAGATGTTTGGTAATTTGTACGTAGTGGCTAGCTGCAGCACAACGCATATCAAAATATACAAGTAAAATTTGATGGCATGCATCAGTTCGCCGCAAAAAGATTTTGGTCAATGTTGTGAGAGTGTTAGAACCGACAAATGAACTTAACGCGACTTCCGGTTTATTAGACACTTCCGGTTTAATTCCTCAGATGATCAACACTTTTAATATTGAGTGAAAATTATTCATCCAGTAAAGCGAAGACATGATGTCAGTCATTAAAACGTACAAATTGTGATAAAGTTATAAATAATACAAATATAATACAAACATACATTTTAAATAGTTCTCTATATCAATGACTAAACGGAAAAAAATTATGGTGCAGCTGACATGGTGGGTGGGCTACGGCGATTTTAGTGATTTTTTCAAAATAAGTGCGATTCTTACGGCAGTAAAAAACCTGGACCGATTTGCATTTTACAATTTTAGAAGCCCTGCTCAGTATGTGTAAGTGATGTGTATTAAATGTTCAATAACTTTCGTCACACAAATGATACAGCATTCATTTTACCATCAATGGAATGGTATTGGAACTCTCTTTCAATTGGTACCAAACTTCAACACTCATAACGAGCACATTGTTAAAATGCGTTAGTGACAGAACTTATTGAATGACCCTCGTAGAAGGGAAGTGTTGGTCTTCCCGGAAGAGAGGGACATAACAAAGGCCAACCGCCATGCGGCTTACATGCATTTCACCATGTGGTGTCACGGTCGATTGGGTGCAGGAGTTAGAAGAGTTATACCAAGCTGTTGTGTATGGTTGATTAGAGATTGATACGGAAATGGAACGCTACATTTTAGACTAGGGTGTGCTGGCACTGGCCAGACTATATAGAAGAGGAAGTGTTGGTCATCCCGGAAGAAAGGACATAACAAAGGCCAACCGCCATGCGGCTTACAGGCAGTTCACAATGTGGCATCACGGTCGATTGGGTGCAGGAGTTAGAAGAGTTATACCAAGCTGTTGTGTATGGTTGATTAGAGATTGATACGTAAATGGAACGCTACATTTTAGACCAGGGTGTGCTGGCACTGGCCCGACTATATAGAAGGGAAGTGTGGGTCTTCAAGGAAGAGAAACATAACAAAGGCCAACCGCCATGCGGCTTACAGGCAGTTCACCATGTGGCGTCACGGTCGATTGGGTGCAGGAGTTAGAAGAGTTATACCAAGCTGTTGTGTATGGTTGATTAGAGATTGATACGGAAATGGAACTCTACATTTTAGACCAGGGTGTCCTGGCACTGGCTCGACTATATAGAAGGGAAGTGTTGGTCTTCCCGGAAGAGAGGGACACAACAAAGGCCAACCGCCATGCGGCTTACAGGCAGTTCACCATGTGGCGTCACGGTCGATTGGGTGCAGGAGTTAGAAGAGTTATACCAAGCTGTTGTGTATGGTTGATTAGAGATTGATACCCAGACCCTTTTGCTCAGTATATGGGCTACACACCAGCCCGTCTGGCATAGAGTGACTGACTGTGTATATGGATGGTAATTCTTTTACTCTTCTTGTATTGTTTTTGTAATAAGTATCATGTTGTAGATAGACAAAATGTTTGGACAAGTACATTGATATTTTTTTTATAAAAAAACATTTTCATTATAAAAAAACATTTTCATTGTTTTATATTTTACGATATAGAATACCCTTGAAAGGTACAATTGTACCATTCTTAGGTCAGTGTCACTTCTTCTAATAAAACGTTCTAACTGTTGGCTTCTAAGGAATTACAGTGTAATATATCACATTTACTCCAATGCCACCCTGTTCGGTTTCCGAGCAAGAATAAGGTCATTGTTTATCCAATCAGGGAGGTAAAACCATCCCAAATTCATGTTATTCATGTTATTCATGTTCATTGTGCCTTTTTTACCATGTTCATTAAAGGTCTTCATCGTCCATTTTGTTTCAGAAATACTCGAGTGGTAGCAGAAAACAATGATCGTGGCTCCATAGAACAAGAGGTCAATGACCTTGAAGCTCTACAGATAGGTTTTTGATAGCTAGATCAGCATTTCTGTGAAGTTTCATGAAAATCCGTCAAGTATTTTCAGAGGAGTAGTTGCTACAAGTTTTCATTATATAACTCTATGTAAACAAAGATGGCTGCTGGCGGCCATGTTTAAAGGGGTTGATGCACTATTTCCAAACACAGTTTATTTTAAAGGGCTCTGAAAAACTTGAAAAAAGCTGAACGAATTATCAAAATGCCTTGAAAAATAAAGGAGATATGACATATTGAAAATTTGCAAATAACATAAATGGAGGCGGCTATCTTTGAACGATGACGTCATCGCGCCGTTTTACCATATATGGCATATTGACAAAATGTATTTTAAAGCAAAGAAAACCACTGCAAATTGATTAAAAATAAATATACAGATGTAAAATGTATACATTTTAGTATTATTTTTCATTTGCAGTGATTTTCTCTGCTTTAAAAGACATTTTATCAATATGCCATATATGGTAAAATGGCGCGATGACGTCATCATTGAAAGATGGCCGCCTCCATTTATGTTCTTTGCAAATTTTCAATAGGTCATATCTCCTTTATTTTTCATGGCATTTTGATAATTCTTTCAGCTTTTTTCAAGTTTTTCAGAGCCCTTTAAAATAAGCTGTGTTTGAAAATAGTGCATCAACCCCTTTAAGGTCAAATCAAAATATTTTTCGACAAGGATCAACATCATTTCATATTGATCATTTTAGAAAAAGTCCCATATCAATATCACTTATAGTTTTTAAGAAGTACTCGCTACAAACTTGTTTTTTGAAAATTTATTTATAGCTGTGGTGACCAACCTGAAATGTTGCTAGGATCAATTAGACATCAAGGGCAATATTCCTGTGAAGTTTCATGGAAATCCGTCAAGTAGTTTCAGAGGAGTAGTCGCTACAAGTTTTTACTAAATAACTCTATGTTAACAAAGATGGCTGTTGGTAGCCATGTTCAACGTTGAATCAACATGATTTTCGACAAGGACCAACATCATGTCATGCTGATCATTTTAGAAAACGTCCCATATCAATATCACTTAAGAGTTTTCAAGAAGTAGTCGCTACAAACTTGTTTTTAAAAATCTATTTTTAGCCGTGGTGGCCATCTTGGATTTCACATCACCATGAATTTTTGCTAGGATCAACTAGACTTCATGGGCAACATTTCTGTAAAGTTTCATGAAAATCCATTCAGTAGTTTCAGAGGAGTAGTTGCTACAAAAAAAAGTTTATGGACAGACGGGTGGACGGACGGACAAACATTATGACTATGAGCTAATCCCACAACCACGGACTGATTATATGAGCTAATCCCACAACTACAGACAGATTATCCTCATAAACCATGGACAAACAAACATAAAATCAGTCCGAGCTAAGCTCAAAATCCACAGACAGATTTACACCGTAACCACATATACCATGGACAGATCGCACGGACTCAATATAAAGCATGTGTCTACAATACGGTCCGAGCTAACACTATATAAGCTCAGAAACAACGTCATTCAACACAACATGTTCCAAAGAGCACATCATCTAGAGAGGGACCAAAAACATGGACTCCTGGGTACAAATAAGACAAGAAATAGTGGGAGTCGACGGAAGAGACTGGCAACTACTCACAGACATACTAAGGGACTACATCTGGAGAAGAAAGTACCTCGACTACACTTACAGCTTCAAGATAAGAAAGTGGAAACAAGCCCCATACACACAAAGAACAAAAAAAAGACCAGGCACATGCAGCTAGGATCATGGGGAGACGCTATAAAAAGAAAAAGAGGACTAGACACTCCAGGGGCCGTTTTCTTAAGAAGAAGAAGAGGGCATTTAGAAAGACGTGGAGGCGTGCTAGGAGGGGCAAACGAAAGAGGAGACGGACGAGGAGTAGGACATCTCGCAGGCATCGCCAATATGGGATTCCATATTCAAGAACCATAAGCATGAAAACCACAAAAGACCTAGACTGGGATATGCATGCAGAAGGACGAGCCTCGGGAGCAACAGAATGGGCACAACTAGTACAACCACTCCGATTTTGGATACCAAACACAGTCAACAACGACGAACCAGAGGTAACGAAAACATTCTGGGAAGACTACATGTGGTACAAGTTTGACAGAATACACTGGAAAATAAAGAACGTAAAGATAAAGCAATGGCCAAAAACAAGTGTAATAACCACAGCAGGATACAAGTCAGGAGGAGAAAAAATATTTCAAGACTTTAGAGGAAAGCATGACTTCTGGTACGACATAGATGTAACAGGCAACTACGTTATCAGAGACCCAATAACAGACCCAAAATTCGGACAATGGAGAAACCAAATAGACATGTTCAACCTAACAGACCACTTCCGAAAAAAAAGGATCAGACTCAATGATGCAATAGTCCTTAAAGGAACATACAAGATCAGACACGATAATCTACAAGGACTCAACGTATTAAGCAGTGCAACACAAAGACCATACGACTCAGCAGATTTCCAATACTGGTACAGAGTATTTGTAGACGAAGCAGGCCTCCTCAAATACATGGCAGCAGTCCGAAACACAAAAGGAACAGGAGTACTTAACATAAAAGACCAAAGCGCTGTAGATCCACTCTTCAGCCATGCTATGCCAAACATCTACATGAACTTACCAACAGATATCACAAAGTCAATGACGCACGACAAGCCCAATCCACTCAACCTCGACAAGCCAACTGAGAAATGGTTCAGAGTGCTCGAATACCAAGTAGAATGCATAACAATGCGTAACAATATGCAAAGGATGGGGACCAAAGATGACAACAAAAACGATAATACCAAGTCCCCACCCAGACGGCCAACAAGCAGGACCAAGCAACCAAGACGACTGGCTCAACATAACAGACAACGAAAAATAACTGTATAACACATTAGTTAATAAAATTAAAACAAATCACCCTCGAAAAAGGACCCAAAAATTGTCAAAATAACAATAAATAGGTCCAAGGTGAGGGGTAATACTGTACCCTCACCTTGGACCTACAAGTTCGACATATATAGGTTCGAGATGTCGCAAGATATCCAAGCTAGACGTTGGTGTTTTACATTCAATAATTACACTGCACAAGAAGAAGAAGAGATACAAGAATTCTTCTCAGAATGCCAATACATGATATACGGTATGGCGGTAGGCGAGAGTGGAACACCACACCTACAAGGATACATAGAGCTCTTAGAAAAAAGACTATTAACAGATCTAAAGAAGAAACTACCAAAACAGATACACTGGGAAAGAGCTAAAGGAAATGCAGAGAGCAACATGAAGTACTGCAAAAAGGACGGTCAATTCAAAGAAAAAGGCGAGCCTAAAAAGAATAGACAAGACCTGGTACTAGCATGCGAAGCTGCAAGAGAGGGAACATCAGAAAATGACATGTTACAAGAGTTTGGAGGAACATACGTCAGATACAAAAAACACATACAAAGTGTAACAGATCGTATACAACAAGACCATGAAAGACATCTTATGGACATAGAAATGCAAGACGTTAATCTCAGAGAATGGCAAAAAGAACTACTAGACTACCTAGTAGAAGAACCACATACACGACAGATAAGATGGTAAGTAGATGAAGAAGGAGGTGCAGGAAAGAGTTGGATGGGAAGATACCTTATATGCAGAGCAAAAGCAGTAGTCTACAACAAAGGCAAAAGCGCAAAGCGCAGACATCAAATATGGATACAAAGGCCAAAGAATCATAGTTTTCGACCTAGCAAGATCTCAACACGAACATATCAATTACGAAATCATCGAAACTTTAAAGAATGGAATCTTCTACAACACCAAATATGAAAGCGAACTACGGATCTACAGAATACCACACATGATAGTATTCAGCAATAACTATCCAGATGCAAGCAAATTCAGCGCAGATGGAGTAAAAATACATTCGTTACATTAATGAAGGTTTAACCCAAAAAAATTAAACTCGAATAAGTCCCTAAAAAAATTGCCAATCACAAATAAAACCTTAAAAAGTCAAGTCCTCGATTAATCAGGACAAGTTCTCTATAATGGCAGTCTAGGCCTTCGGCCTGCCTGGTAAGCAGTTGTATATCGGGCCTTCAGCCCTCTCATCAATTGGCCTTCCGGCTATAAAATTGGACTCCCGAGCTAAGCACTTACATTATGGGGTAACCACTTAAAATGGTCAAAATTAACTCTTAAAAATTAGCTCTTAAAATAAGGGGTAAGCCCTTAAACCACATATGGACGAATTGTTCTAAAAGGTTTATGAGCTTAGCTCATAAGTCGATTTAGCTCATAAACCACACAATGACACACAAATTAGCTCATAAACCACACAATGACACACAAATTAGCTCATAAACCACACAATGACACACAAATTAGCTCATAAACCACACAATTACACACAAATTAGCTCATAAACCACACAATGGCACACAAATTAGCTCATAAACCGTCATTGTTGGATGCGGACGACGGACGCCGCACCACGGCATAAGCTCTGCTCATCTCTGATCAGTAGAGCTAAAAATGGAATGTTTACATTAGAATTTGCAACAACTCTGCAGTTCTGCATGTGAGAAGGTTCTAGGCCCATTCTGCATATTTTTATCTAGATGTAAATCACTAGCGTGCCTGGACTGTTCATTCCTGTTGGCGCCATATAACCCTTTCCTTGTTGGTGCACGTCCGCCGTGAAAGCCCAATTCAACTCAGTACTTTAATGGCATTGGGGGAGGATCAGTTGTATGGGAATATTATCTAGATATACAACTATCTAGTTCTGTTGTCATTAATGGTTAAAACTATTCACCTGCAGAAGTGCAAAAAAATTTTAGTGAAATTTTGACTGAGACGTCTAGTTTTAACAATTGACTGAAACAGAATGATAAAAATATTGTGTTTTATTGAATCGTAGAGGAAAGTAAGAAGCAATGTTAAGATAAGAAATTTATTTTCATTATATTAATGCGAAAACTATTGGACGCTTTGTTTCAGTCAAAGGTTTTTCTGCAGTAACTCGAGTAATTTAAATAATACGTACATCATTTATATATATATATATATCGTCATTATAACTGGTATTTTTAGTGGTAAATAACAATATGTTAGTTTTGAAAATCTGTTGAGAAATAAATATTTTACACCCCAAATGATTTTTTGATCGGGCTTTTCCCCCATGTAAATTCCTTGGTGGAACAGCAGAAAATTATTTCAAATAGCTTCAGTTAGCCTTCATATTTTGTGCTCTTTAACGGAATGTTGTTTAATGGCTCATCAACACTGTATGGGATATTTGCAGCCACCCAAGAAGGAGTGGAATATACACAGAAATCGGGAACCAGCCCTACCAGTTCTAATGATTAGGAATGGTTCTTAACATGCTCTCAGGTTCGACTTCTATAAGTTGGTCATGAGAAAGTTATAAGTTGGTCATGAGAAAGTTATAAATTGGTCATGAGAAAGTTATAAGTTGGTCATGAGAAAGTTTTAAGTTGGTCATGAGAATATTATGAGTTACGCATGTGCTGACATTAGAATATAACGAGTTATTCATGAGAAGATTATGAGTTTGTTATGAGAGTATTAGGAGTCACTCATTAGAGCAGTATGAATTAGACATGAGTTGACCATGAGAAGAGTATAATTTGCTCAGGAAAATATTATGAGTTGGTCATGGGATGGTCGTCAGTTACTCAAAAGTTAACAAATACCGACAAAGGAACATATTCATTATTATTAACAGCGTTAACTAGGTCAACGCTGATGATCAGACGGCCGACGCAGAAATGGTCGAAATGGTCTGTGGTGGTGTTGGTGACGGTCATGCTACATATATAAACGAAGTTCAAGAAGACGATGATGATGATACATATATAAACGACATCATCAAATACATTGTGGAAGATCAGGAAGACAATGATGATGACAACAATCCTTTTATAAGGATGTGTATCATGGGATGAAAAAAACAACAAAAAAAACAAACACCTTTGACTCATGATGTTAACATCAAACAATAAATATTCTATTGCTCACGTTTATAAAAATAAATAAATTACATAATATACAGTGTATATATGTAACAATTGACTTGATATAAAAGGGACACACGGCAATTTCGTTTCGAAATGGTCTGTGGTGGTGTTGGCGACTATGATGATACAGATATAAACGACATCATCAAATACATTGTGGTAGATCAGGAAGACAATGACGACGACACCAATCCTTTTATAAGGATGTGCATCATGGGATAAAAAAATAAAAATAAAAAAAAGAACAAAAAATAAACACCTATCAATCATGATGTTAACATCAAACAATAAATATTCTATTGCTCACGTTTATAAAAATAAATAAATTACATAATATACAGTGTATATATATGTAACAATTGACTGGATATAAAAGGGACACACGACAATTTTGTTTTGGCATTTTTTCATATTGTTATTTTTGATTATTGCACAAATAGTATAGAGGTCCAAGAGTGCATGAGGCTGCTGTTTGATAACCATGTAATACAAATGCATGTTGTAGACAAACAATCTGGCATGATATTTGACATATTAAATGGATAGAGTAAAACCTGTAAACCCGAAGGATATCATCCTGAATCAGGTGAAGCACAGGCCCCGGGCTGGTGTAGTCGCTACAAACTTGTATTTTAAAAATCTATTTTTAGCTTTGGTGGCCATCTTGGATTTCACATCAACATGAATTTTTGCTAGGATCAACTAGACTTCATGGGCAACATTTCTGTAAAGTTTCATGAATATCTATCCCGTAGTTTCAGAGGAGTAGTCGCTACAAATAAAAATTTACGGACAGACAGACAGACGGACAGATGGACGGACGCCGCACCACGGCAAAAGCTCTGCTGATCTCTGATCAGTCAAGCTAAAAACTTGATGAGCTTTTTATTTTATTTTTTTACATTTATAAGAGCACCCGAAGGATATCATCCTAAACCAGGTTAAGCACAGGGCCCGGGCTGGTGTTCTTGCATCATGTGCAGGGAAATGCCCACTATGGTGGAGAGGGTTTGCGGTGGGCAGCGTTCAGAAAACTGTATTTCTCAAATACCATTAAGTATAAGCAATAATTTTTGTGTAAATTTTCTGTAAATTGCAAAACTTGCAGGATTCGTTTATTTTGTATTTAATAATGCTTTTGTGTAGCAGATCGGAAAAACTAAATCAGACAATCTTCATTCCATAAATTTTCATCAGCCGGGATGGACCAACAAGAAAGAAGCAGAAGAATGTAGGTACGTCAATTGCCTTAGGCACGGGTGACATCTTAAGTCTAGGATTTACCAAAGCTGCATGAAAAACTGCAATAGTGATAACTGATGTCACCAAAAGCCAACTAAGTGAAGTAGCAGAAACACTGTGACAACAACTCAACAAATCAACAACTAATCAGGAAATCACAGATGCTCCCATTGCAAACTCATCGGAAAAAATTGTCTTTACCATGGGTGATCGAGCAAGCAACGAGAAACTTGCTGAAACAATTTTTAAATGACTTGCGCGATGAAGTGTTAGACGGTTGTAGCAGTGACACAAAGAGGACACGAAGAGGACTACTATTCTTAAGTGCCACTGCATGGAACATGTACTTTTAAGTTTTCATCATTATGTTTTTGGTGATGTGAAGGAATTCGAAAAAGGACTAACAGAAAAATACGGCCCAATTTCTTTGAAAAAGGACTAACAGGAAAACACGGCCCAATTGAAAGATACAGTATGCCTGTTTTAAAGTACTGGTCAAAGGAAGGAACATTTTTTAATTGCAATAGTTCCTTAATCCACCCTAAACATTAATCTAACATGGTTTATGAAAATACTCAATGCTGATTGGCTATTGAGGAGTTTTTAAAAAAGCAATATAAACCTCTGGTCCTTCAACCGTTAGAATGTCATTTTAAATGATTTTCAACGTCGGAAAACATCCAAAACAACGATTACGTTATTTTAAGGCAACGTTACGTTCAAAGAACAAATTGAACTTGTTTGAAACACAATAAAGCTGTATATTTTCTTTTGTTTGGTGCTGAGAGATGGACGTACAATGTAAGTTGTGAGAATGTATTTGTATTATGTTCAATCTCTCGAAAATGTGTGTATAAAATACATAAAAATCCATGTCAGATAAAAAATAAAATATTTCAAGCAGATTTATATTGCGCGCGATCAAAACATGGTGACTGGGACTAAATGAAACACATCAAAACCCCAGGCCTACTGAGAAATCCCTCAGCCTGCACAAACCCATTAATCAGGGAAATCCTTCAGCCTGCAAAAACTCATTAATCAGGGAAATCCCTCATCCTGCAAAACCCCATTAATCAGGAAAATCCCTCAGTCTGCACAAACCAATTAGCTGTTTCAAGTTCTTGTATGTGACACACCTTTTGTGTGATGTTATCAAGCCACTGGTTATTCTCCAGAAGATGTATCAGACATTGACTTCTATCAGAACTCAGACATTGACTTCACTCAGGTCATACCCCAACTCTCTTCCACCATTTCTTGTCTCCTGATAGGCATGGTCAAAATGTGTGTATTTATTGTTTATGTTATGTCTTTGCTACAGTTGGACTCAGATGGGTTATACATTTTCAGTCCAAGGCATTTATTGATGCTTATGTTTTAATAAAGCATAGAATTTATGTTTTTTGTCAGGGAGGCTCCCATGGGGTTTTATTTACCTATTATAGTGTAAACAAGCAATGATACACATTAAGAAAGTATTAAAATTCACTTAAAATGTATCAAGTATATGGAAGTACTCGTTAGCTTTGGTTTATCAATATCTCTCCCGGTGTGCACTAAATACTAAAGCTACTAACTATTCTACTTAATATTCTAGTAAATATTTTACTTTCTAATATTCATAATTATATTCTGCTACAAATTTATCTGTATGTTGTTCTAGTTCTAAAAGACTGATTTTCATAAAACATTCAATAGAATGTTGTTTAATGGCTCATCAACACAGTATGGATTATTTGCAGACACCCAAGAGGGAGTACGTGGAACGATATATAGAAGTCGGGAACAAGTCCTACCAGTTCTAATGAACGATACACAGAAGTCGAGAACCAGCCCTACCAGTTCTAATGAATAGGAATGGTTCTTAACATGCTCACATGTTCGACTTCTATGACCGTGACCACCCAGTTTATGTCCCATTCTGACGAACAAGGCTAAGGAAATGTCACATTGTGTCTTGTCCAAGAAAGCATTGAAAAAAATCAATGGCGCCATTGTGGCTTAAACCCGAGTCTAATTATGAGTTGGTCATGAGAAAGTTATAAGTTGGTCATGAGAAAGTTTTAAATTGGTCATGAGAATATTATGAGTAACGCATGTGCTGGTCATTAAAATATAATGAGTTATTCAAGAGAAGATTATGAGTTTCTTATGGGAGTATTAGGAGTCACTCATTAGAGCAGTATGAATGAGACATGAGTTGACCATGAGAAGAGTATGATTTGCTCAGGAAAATATTATGAGCTGGTCATGAGATGGTCTTGAAAAGGTTACTAAAAATTAACAAATACCAACAAAGGAACATATTCATTATTATTAACTAGGTCAACGCTGATGATCAGACGGCCGACGGAGAAATGGTCGAAATGGTCTGTGGTGGTGTTGGCGACTGTGATGATACAGATATAAACAACATCATCAAATACATTGTGGAAGATCAGGAAGACAATGACGACGACACTAATCCTTTTATAAGGATGTGTATCATGGGATAAAAAAAAAAAAAAAAAAAAAGAACAAAAAATAAACACCTATAAATCATGATGTTAACATCAAACAATAAATATTCTATTGCTCACGTTTATAAAAATAAATAAATTACATAATATACAGTGTATATATATATATGTAACAATTGACCGGATATAAAAGGGACACACGACAATTTTGTTTTGGCAATTTTTTCATATTGTTATTTTTGATTATTGCACAAATAGTATAGAGGTCCAAGAGTGCATGAGGCTGCTGTTTGATAACAATGTAATACAAATGCATGAACTCTTATCAGGTTTATAGAAGTCGAGAACCAGCCCTACCAGTTCTAATGAATAGGAATGGTTCTTAACATGCTCACAGGATCGACTTCTATGCATGGGAACGCCCAGTTTATGTCCCATTCGGACGAACAAGGCTAAGGGAATGTGTCTTGTCCAAGAAAGCATTGAAAAAACTCAATGGCGCCATTGTGGCTTAAACCCGAGTCTAATTATGAGTTGGTCATGAGAAAGTTATAAGTTGGTCATGAGAAAGTTTTAAGTTGGTCATGAGAATATTATGAGTTACGCATGTGCTGGTCATTAAAATATAATGAGTTATTCAAGAGAAGATTATGAGTTTGTTATGAGAGTATTAGGAGTCACTCATTAGAACAGTATGAATTAGACATGAGCTGACCATGAGAAGAGTACGATTTGCTCAGGAAAATATTATGAGTTGGTCATGAGATGGTCGTGAGTTACTCAAAAGTTAACAAATACCGACAAAGGAACATATTCATTATTATTAACTAGGTCAACGCTGATGATCAGACAGCCGACGCAGAAATGGTCGAAATGGTCTGTGGTGGTGTTGGTGACGGTCATGCTACATATATAAACGAAGTTCAAGAAGACGATGATGATGATGATACATATATAAACAACATCATCAAATACATTGTGGAAATCAGGAAGACAATGATGACGACAACAATCCTTTTATAAGGATGTGTATCATGGGATGAAAAAGAACAAAAAAATGATGTTAACATCAAACAATAAATATTCTATTGCTCACGTTTATAAGAATAAATAAATTACATAATATACAGTGTATATATATGTAACAATTGACTGGATATAAAAGGGACACACGGCAATTTCGTTTTGGTATTTTTTCATATTGTTATTTTTGATTATTGCACATCAAGAGCAACATTTGTGTGAAGTTTCATAAAATCCGTCAAGTAGTTTCAGAGGAGTAATCGCTACAAGTTTTCATTATATAACTCTATGTAAACAAAGATGGCCATTGGCAGCGATGTTTAACGTCGAATCAAAATAATGTTCGACTCGGATAACCATCATGTCATGCTGATCATTTTAGAAAAAGTCCCATATCAATATCACTTATAGTTTTCAAGAAGTAGTCGCTACAAACTTATTTTTTAAAAATCTATTTTTAGCTGTGGCAGCCATTTTGAATTTCTGGCCGATCTGAAATTATGCTAGGATCAATTAGACATTAAGAGCAACTATCCTGTAAAGTTTCATGAAAATCCGCCAAGTAGTTTCAAAGGAGTAGTCGCTACATAACTCTATGTAAACAAAGATGGCCGATGGCAGCCATGTTTAACGTTGAATCAAAACGATTTTTGACAAGGACCAACATCATGTCATGCTGATCATTTTAGAAAAAGTCCCATATGAATATCGCTTATAGTTTTCAAGAAGTAGTCGCTACTAACTTGTATTTTGAAAAATTATTTTTAGCCGTGGCGGCCATCTTGAATATCCGGCCGACCTGAAATTTTGCTAGGATCAATAAGACATCATGAGGAACATTCCTGTGAAGTTTCATGAAAATCCGCCAAGTAGTTTCAGAGGAGTAGTCGCTACATAACTCTATGTAAACAAAGATGGACGGTGGCAGCCATGTTTAACATCGAATCAAAACGATTTTCGACAAGGACCAACATCATGTCATGCTGATCATTTTAGAAAAAGTCCCATATCAATATCACTTAAGAGTTTTCAAGAAGTAGTCGCTACAAACTTGTTTTTTAAAAACCTATTTTTAGATTTGGTGGCCATCTTGGATTTCACATCAACTTGAATTTTTGCTAGGATCAACTAGACTTCATGGGCAACATTTCTGCAAAGTTTCATGAAAATCCATTCAGTAGTTGTAGAGGAGTAGTCGCTATGAAAAAAGTTTACGGACAGAAATACGGACGTACACAAAATCAGGCTTTGTGCGACTCAAAACTTGTGTGTCTGTTTTTTGTATGTACGTTTGTACCGTGTGTGACTATTTTTTACATCTTGTGTGTCGTTTTTACCATTTGGACACATTTTAGTCACACAAGCTCCCTTCCCCTTGTGTGACTGCAATTTTTTATTGCTTTAAATGAAGAAATAGACTATTATTTCCTGCGCATAGAGACATACTTGCTTGTGTGTCAGTCACACAAGAAAAAAAAGTCACACAAGTATACTTTATACACAAAAAAAAGACACACAAGGCGCTCCTGTAAACTCGGACAGACGGACGAATGACGCCGCACCACGGCATAAGCTCTGCTGATCAGAGGATCAGGATCAGTCGAGCTTAAAACTAGATGAGCTTTTTATTTTATTTTTTTACATTTATAAGAGCACCCGAAGGATATCCTGAACCAGGTGAAGCACAGGGCCCGGGCTGGTGGTCTTGCATCAAGTGCAGGGAAATGCCCTACTATGGTGGAGAAGGTTTGCGGTGGGCAGCGTTCAGAAAACTGTATTTCTCAAATACCACTAAGCCAATATAAGCAATAATCTTTGTGTAAATTTTCTGTAAATTGCAAAACTTGCAGGATTCGTTTATTTTGTATTTAATAATACTCCGGAAATACTAAATCAGACAATCTTCATTCCATAAATTGTCATCAGCCGGGATGGACCAACAAGAAAGAAGCAGAAGAATGTAGGTACGTCAATTGCCTTAGACACGGGTGACATCTTAAGTCTAGGATTTACCAAAGCTGCATGAAAAACTGCAATAGTGATAACTGATGTCACCAAAAGCCAACTAAGTGAAGTAGCAGAAACACTGTGACAACAACTCAACAGATCAACAACCAATAAGGAAATCACAGATGCTCCCATTGCAAACTCATTAGAAAAAATTGTCTTTACCTTGAGTGATCGTGCAAGCAATGAGAAACTTGCTGAAACAATTTTTAAATCACTCGCGCGATGAAGTGTTAGACGGTTGTGGCAGTGACACAAAGAGGACTACTGTTCTAGTGCCACTGCATGGAACATGTACATTTACAGGGTTCAAACTAGGCCTGGATTTTAGGGAGAAGTGACTCACATCCAAAGAAAATAGAAGTGACCAAAAAATAGGGAGAAGTAAGGGAGACACGATCTTTTAAATTAAGCGCGCAATCGGTTATTGTTAATTATTAACTGATATACATGTATACACCCTATTGGTTTTATCTTCCCAGAGATGTCTACGCCTGTCTTGAGACATAAACAACAGGTCAATTAAAGGACTGGTTACACTTCGCTTGAGGGCGGGAAAAAAGCGAAGTGGTCAATCTGAAGGCGACTTAAACTTCGCCGTCGGCTAAAAAAAAAGCGAAGTCACGGAGGAAAAAGCGACAAAGTCGCTTATGTCGCCCTCCAGGTTGAACACTGCATTTAAGTTTTCATCGTTATGTTTTTGGTGATGTGAAGAAATTCGAAAAAGGACTAACAGAAAAACACAGCCCAGTTGGAAGATACAGTATGCCTGTTTTAAAGTACTGGTCAAAGAAAGGAACATTTTTTTATTGCAATAGTTCCTTAATCCACCCTAAACATTAATCTAACATGGTTTATGAAAATACTCAATGCTGATTGGCTATTGAGGAGTTTTTAAAAAAGCGATATAAACCTCTGGTCCTTCAACCATTAGAATGTCATTTTAAATGATTTTCAACATCCAAAACAACGATTACGTTATTTTAAGGCAACGTTACGTTCAAAGAACAAATTGAACTTGTTCGAAACACGATAAAGCTGTATATTTTCTTCGTTTGGTGTTGAGAGATGGACGTACTATGTAAGTTGTGACAATATGTTTGTATTATGTTCAATCTCTCGAAAATGTTAGTATAAAATACATAAAAATCCATGTCAGATAAAAAATAAAATATTTCCAGCAGGTTTATATTGCGCGCGATCAAAACCTGGTGATTGGGACTTGAAACACATCAAAACCCCGGGCCTACGGACCTTGATATTGATGGTCTTCAAGTCCCGCCCACCAGATTTTGATCTGGGACAATATAAACACGCTGGAAATATTTTATTTCTTAAATTCAATCTGAACAGTGAAGATGGGCTATAATCAACTGTCAGTCTGTCTTTGATAGCTCATAGGTTAGAGCCCTGGCACAGTAAACCAGAGACTCTGGATTTTGTCCCAGTCGTCGAACCTACCCTACCGGTTATAATATCAATGACAACTAAACTAAAATAAACATCTTTAAGACTTATAGATCCTAGTGTCAGTTGTACCAGCATGTTGCTTATACATGGATATATTTAAAAAGAAAAAAACTTAAATTAAAATCAACTCTTCATTGGGGGTGTGGGGTCAATTAGAAGTCATTAGAGTTCAGAATCTAACATTTCATTTTACTATTTAGCATAAAATGTGCTTTCTGCCTTTAGGAAAATGTTGGTAAAAAAGACAGCAGGTTACCGACATAAAACGAGGTCTCCCAATATTCCAGGTACAAGTGAAACTTGTACTTCACACTTGACTAACCAAGCCATATCAAAGCTCTGGGTATTATAATCTTGCACCCATTCATGTAAGTAAAACTTATGTCATTAATTAATATGTTAAAGGTGCACATTCTATATTTGAAGTGTTTTTTAAATATTTGGATATCTTCATATATATATGGCCAGATAAAAATTATTGTGTGTTTACTGAAAATTGACTAAAAACAGTAGGTTTACATATTTTTATCATTTTGTCACCTTAGAAGTAAGGTATCATCTGCTATGTGCCTTCGTTGAGGTGACAGTTTATACTAAGGTAAGTTAACTCAAATCCTGACACGATTTGGTCACTCCACTATACAAAATAGTATGCTTCACACTATAATGAACATGTTTCAGTAAACACACTATCGTTTTCATCTGGTCTAACGATCAGCTGTTACAGTAATGATAGTGATCAATCAAGAAGACTCACCCACAGATCAAGGCCTAACCTGCTTGGGCATTTTAGTATATCGAGTTTAATTAACATTGTTGAAGTTATACGGGAAATAATTCCCGAATGAGAAAGATTCTTGCGATATAGAAACGAGTGGGTTTTCGCACGAGTTTCTATATTGCAAGAATATTTCCCATGACTGAATTATTTTCCGAATTATTTTCCGTATCACGACAAAAATGTTAATTAAACTATATAATATATATTCTGTGATGAATTTCTTTCCAATCGTCTTTTGACACAAGTCATCCTTCTTCTGTCACTCCTTTGGCAACAGCGCGGAGTAATATCATGACGTCAATTTGTGACGTAATATGGTGACGTCTATCGTTTAGTTCATAACATTTGGCTACTGTGCTATCTTGCACACTAGACGAGATAGCACAGTAGAGGAAGGGATATGTTATAGATTTTCTCAAACTGGGAAATTTCTATAATTCATCACAGAATATATAATATATAGGTATTCTAGACACATGTTTAACATAGCCTGACATGATCTTGGGTATAAAACTTAGATGATCACTCCCATTCCTGTATGTAACAAGTTAACAATCTAATCAAACCAGCGGTCTTCATAGCAGCTTGGTCTGCTTATAACTGTGGTCACCCTGGGAAAGTGGTCCCCTGAAATGATGATTTTCTGCATGATGGTTCCCAGTTGGCAATACCATTGATGACACAGCCACTGTCAGCCGTGATTGTCTGTTTCAAATACCGGTACCAGTACTGGTACTGTTGAATCTGTATTCCTTCCATTTCTGAATAACTTACTGTTGAACCGTTATCTGCATTCTGTCCACTCTAAATAATTACTTTACTAAACAGGTTTCCATGCTGTTATCTATATCTGTCCTTTTTGAAGAACCTCTTGACCAAACAGTTTATCATAATGTTATCTTAACTCCATTAATTCTAGAGTTCTTCATTTAACTGAGCATATAAAGAGTATTAAACTACAGCCTGTCTTCTTCATATGTTCCTGAATGATCAATCCAATATCATTTTTAAATAATCTCCTTCCTATAAACCAACGGTTGTAAATGGTGTCACAGACAAATGCTTCGGCTACTATTGTACATGTATGAAAGTTAGTAATTGTTGGTTACATGTCTGATCAGTTTTGTTCCGAACCGAACCAGTGATCTCCTTGACAACTGCATTCCCAATGTTCCTCTCCTTGATAACTGCATTCAAAATGTTCGTGTCCTTGACAACTGCATTCCCAATGTTCCTCTCCTTGACAACTGTGTTCAAAATGTCCCGCTCCTTGATACCTGCGTTCCCAATGTTCCTGTCCTTGACAACTGCATTCACAATGTCCCTCTCCTTGATAACTGCATTCCCAATGTTCCTCTCCTTGACACCTGCATTCAGAATGTCTCCTTCCTTGACATCTGAAGTCCCAAATGTCCCTCTCCTTGACAACTGCATTCCCAATGTCCATCTCATTGACAACTGCATTCCTGATATCCCTCTACTTGGCAGCTGCATTTCCAATGGCTCTCTCCTTGACAACTGCATTCACAATGTCTCTCTCCTTGACAACTGCATTCACAATGGCTCTCTCCATGACAACTGTAACCTCAACTACCACGGCAATTGCATTACCAGCATCTCTCTCCTTGACAACTGCATTTTGAACATCTCCACATGACATCTGCATTCATAGTCTCTCTCCTTGACAACTGCATTCTTGACAACTGCATTCCTAGTGTCTCCCTCCTTGACAACTGCATTCCCAATGTATATGTATCTGCCTCTCGCACAGCCAGCATCATTTGTAAAGTGTGTACATCCCATATGCCTTCTGAAATATTGAGGAGAAATAATGTAAGAACATGTTATCATCAATTTTTAAAGAAACTTCTTTTTCAGAAAAGGTCAAAAATGTCTTATAAGCTCAGGTTTTGAATCATCCAGAAAACAGGGGTCCTTTTCTTCAAATATGGAATTAAACAGGAGGTCAAGGACCTTGAAGCTCTACTGATAGGTTCTGATAGCTAGATCAGCATTCCTGTGAAGTTTCATGAAAATCTGTCAAGTAGTTTCAGAGGAATAGCGGGCTACACGTTTTTACTACATAACCCTATGTAAACTAAGATGGCCACTGGAGGCCATGTTTAATGCTGCATCAAAATAATTTTCAACAAGTACCAATATCATGTCTTGCTGATAATTTTAGAAAAACGTCCCGTATCAATATCACTTATAGTTTTCACGATGTAGTCGCTACTAACTTGTCTTTTAAAAATCTACAGGGCTCGACCCTAAGGCACGTCCGAACGACATTCACTGCCTGTACATAGGTCCGGTCGTGTACAATAAGAACAGGACATTTACCCATAAGAAATGTTCTTTTGAAATTTCATTTAGTTCTGCGTGTAAAATACGTTTCACTCTCACAAAAACGATGAAGCCGTAGTTTGTATTTACAATATAGGTTCACCTAACGTAATGCGCATGCGCGACGGCTTCCGGAACTATTTATAACACGCGGGAGTTTTCCAATCTTCAATTAAAGACACGCGGTCTTTAGAATTTGTATACCCACAGAAATATTAACATTAATGTTGTTATATCTGTGGTATACCGTGTGAAATATACCCTCGTAACGAGCCCCTCTATGCAGGAAGTAATTTAGTCACGCGCCAGATTAGTGTGAAATAAACATCAGTGTGTAAATCAGTTATTGAGATGGTGTTGTCGCTTTGTGTCGTTGGTAATATACTGTTCAATAATTAAAAATCATGACGCAACACTCGACCTAATACTGTATCTATATTATCCAATCAAATAACCGATGTATTTTTATCAGCCAATGAAACAACTCCCGTTCACTACCACGTAATAAAGTGTAACAATGGCAATTCAATCAAACCAAACTGTAAACAAGTAGGGCAATTAAACGATTATGGCAATTTGACGGCGTTGTTTGATGAGCTAAGAGACTATCGACGCATGTTGCTATCGATGCATGTCGTAATGCCATGTTTGTTTTAAATGAATCAAGTTTGCCATTGTATCCAAGATGTTCCTCGACCTTGGTTAATTTCGATACTTATTCGAAGAATTGCAATTTGGCATCTCAAAAGATATTAACAAAAAATCAACTAGAGTACCAGTCAGATTTAGGCATAAACCGTGCTAATAATTTCCAAACATAAGATTTATCTACATGCATTATATAACGAAAGTGAAAGTAGGAAAAAAAGTTCTGTTTGACATAATGTATCATTCTTTTCATTCTTTTTATCTGGTGTAGTCTATAACAAAAGTAAAAGCAGAAAACAGTTTTGTTCGACCTAATGCATCTTTTTTTTTGTTATCTGCCTGCCCTTTTGTAATTACTGCACTAGGAGTAAGCATCTTGTACATCTTAATTCATAGGCATTAGAGTCTACCAGTTTGGTACCAGGTTCATCAGTGATGTTATATCCTCGGTGTATCCCCTCTGACACCCCACTCCCACCGGTGGAGGAAAACACTGATATGTGCACAATGGTAACAACCTATAGCTCTGATCCTTCATAATTTAAGTCCTTATTAAGTGATTATGCTATGCTATACTAAATACACATTCTCTTAGTCCAAAACAGTTTATTAAATATAGTATTAAGCCTATTTAGAATAAATCATATTTGCGCATCTCCCCACACAAGAAACAAACGAGTTGCATAATATAAAGATTTTAATATAACTTGGTCAGGGCACATGAAACTTGGGTCAGGGCTAGTAGGTTCTGCATCTACTAGTAGAAAAAAAAGTTAGTGTTGAGCCCTGATCTACTTTTAGCCGTGGCGGCCATCTTGAATTTCCAGCTGGTCTGAAATTTTGCTAGGATCAACAACATTCCTGTGAAGTTCTATGAAAATCCGTCAAGGAGATTCAGATTAGTAGTCGTTACAAGTTTCTATTATATAACTCTATTATATAACTCTATTATATAACTCTATGTAAACAAAGATGGCCGATGATGGCCATGTTTAATATCGTCCCAAATCAATATCACTTATAGTTTTAAAGAAGTAGTCGCTACAAACTTGTTTTTTAAAAATCTATTTTTAGTTTTGGTGGCCAGCTTGGATTTCACATCAACATGATTTTTTGGTAGGATCAACTAGACATGATCAGGGTTCTCAATAGACGCGTACACACGCGTTTTGATGCACGGAATTTCAATTTGATCCATTTCTGATGCATCTAATTTACGACCTGTGCGTTTTTATGACGCGCGTGTATTTGCTTCCAAGCATCAATCCAATACCTATTTTCGACAGTCCAAACATCACAACAATGAGCACGCGCTGCATAAACAGTGAGTGACACCTTGCCTGACGACCTTGATCGCCTCTCGACCAATCAAATTAGCTACCGTCACATCTTGTGTGCCAGAGGCGGAAATAACCTGTCTGTAAATGGTGTAATCTAATCGCTGCTATTGTGTTGATAATTTAATGATTATCTTTGAAGTTTATGATGATGTTTGCGCGGGTGGAGACTATTATGACTTGATTGGATTAACTGTTTTAATTGATTGCTACCGGCTTCTGATTGATTACCGGTTAATTAGACCTAACTGCGATAAAGCTAGCAGTCAAACAGGTAAAATTGGCAAAAATAAAATTGACTTCATTTGTGTTTGTTGTTTGTTTATTTGTATTGTTGTTCGTTAATTTTGCTTTAAGCACGTTTTAAAGAATAAAGAAATATAGTTTAATGAGGATAATTTAAATATTTATAAATCGGCGAAATGTACATAAAAAGAGCGTGTTTTTTTTAATTAAAGGGACACTGTCCGTAACTTTTAGCTTATAAAACACACAATAATTATGTTCGCAAACATTACACACTAAACATTATTAAATATTTACTAATTAAAAGCAAGAGTGTTTAACGGAATTCAATCGCATTACAAAAAAAAGTAAATCCGCTTTGTGCGTTTGAACTCACAGCCCAAACTAAAATTACAATCACAGTAATGTGCGTGAGCGTAAAGTGGTCGATCACGCTCCCGACTGAGCTAAGCGGGCTATACATATTTCACAATACATACTGTGGTGCAAACCTAATGCGCTAATGGAAGTCACGTGATCGCAGAAAAGGTAAATATTGTTGGTCCCACTTTATTTACATTTAATAATTAAAACTTCTTTTTTTTTCCAATCTCACGAATGTATTCCTACATACTTCTTAGGGTCTATCCTCATGTTTTCATGTATACATTTCACTGAATAAAAGTCAGCCAGTTATTTGGTTATGCTCAATATCTGCTTACTTACGGACAGTGTCCCTTTAACCTGGGTTGTCATTCAGTCAAAACTTACCGGACATTACGCATTGTGATATTTTGTGATTACGGACTTTTTTTATGCTATCGAGTAACGGACTTTATTAATTCATGTATGTTAAATTCACAAATAAATGGCGCAAAGAAGTATATTTTCGTCTATTATATAATAGTATATTAAATGAAAGAGTGTTACTGTGTACTGTTCTGTAATATTATAGAGTGTACTATACTACAGAATTATTTTTTGAAATAGATGAAATTAATAAAATGAGAATAGATTTCTTGAGAATTAAACATACATTAAAGATACACTGTCCTTTGTTTTCTTGTTTAATGTTCCAAATATACATACATACAATTGGTGCAAACAGAGACTGTGTTGTAATAACACCAATAACTTATAATATTAACAAATGTGAACCCCAATTTATAAAACATCCTTACCATGCTTACATAACTTTGGAATCTTTGACATAATGACTTTGAATTGAATTGAATTGGGGTTTTAAGGCGCACCAACACATGAAAATGTTATATGGCGCATAACAGGCATGAACATGCCAGGCTCATCTTCTATGTACATCCAAGATAAAATATGGAAAATGGGCCTAGAACCTTCTCACCCTGAACTGCAGAGTTGCTGCAAATTCTATGTAGAAACTCCATTTTCCTTGGAGCCACGTTATTGACACACTATTGTAAAATGGAATAGTAGTTTTTTAAGTTCAAATGTATATATCCTGGCACACCTTTATTTTTATTACAATATTTATAGAATTCACTACAATTAAAGTTATTAAAGGATGTTTTCTAAAACGGCGTTTCGATTTATATTTGACTCTTGCTATTTCAATTTTGACCCTTGAGATTTTTGAGTCAAGTGTCATATGACTCTTCACTTTAAAAGTCTATTGAGAACCCTGATGATATCATGGATAACATTTCTGTAAAGTTTCATGAAAATCCATCTAGTTGTTTCAGAGGAGAAGTCGCTAAAAAAAATTACTAACATGCGGACATGCACCACGGCATAAGCTCTGCTTATCTTTGATCAGTAGAGCTAAAAATCTATTTTTACTTTGGCGGCCATCTTGAATTTCAAATCACTGTGATTTTTTGCTAGGATCAACTAGACAACACGGGCAACATTCCTGTAAAGTTTCATGAAAACCCTTAGAGTAGTTTCAGAGGAGTACCGGTAGTCACTACAAAAAAGTTTACGGATGACGGACACCGCACCAGGGCATAAGCTCTGCTGATCTTTTAATCAACAGAGCTAAAAACAACAAATTACCCCAAATTCCAAATCTCTGATATTTCTTCATTTCATCAACTGCCTTGTTTAGTTAGCAATTCTCCCAAGTGAGGCAGGGCTGGAGGACTTCCTTCACGTCTCATCTAGGTCACCATTCTCCATCAACACTAATTACATAATTCTCATAGCCGACTCGAAACAATGAAACCTGTTTGACTGCTTTCTGTTGAAACTGAAGATGGAAATTTTAAACCAAAATATCAAGATAAGTATCAAATGATCAATTACTGCTGAGCTCACAATTTTGTCAGGCAACATTTACATTATTGTTTGGGGTGCTTGTTTCAGCTGGGTTTTTTTTTTACTTTTCAGGCAAAATTCATCCAGTGGGAGATATTTCACAGTAGAGCAAACGATATAGATTTTCTATTCCCAGTATTTCCTATACAAAATAAAAGACAAATATGTAATATATATATCCATATTGAACATGGTCATAGTATGTCAAAAATATTAAAAACGTACAAACTGTTAGACGAATGTTCATCAAATGTACCTAAGCACTGATCAAAAGGTTAAAGGAATAAGAATCCCTGGTTACCCACCATGGAATATGGATGCTGGTCCCTATTATTGGAATGTGTATCTGGCTCCTTGGTTCCACACCATGGGAATGTGAATGCTGGCTCCCCAACAAGAGAATATGGAAGATGGCGCCCTGGTTCCCCACCATTGGAATGTGGATCTGGTTCCCCTTCTTGTAAATGTGAATGCTGGTTCCATACCATAATAATGTTGATGATAGCTCCCAGATTCCCCACCAAGGAAATGTGGATGCAGCTCTCTGGTAAAGTGGTCCCCCTCTTGATAAACAGTAGCTCTGCATCCGATTGAGGTCAGGATACTTTTCACCCTCTGGAAAATGGAGAAAAAACAAGATTTCTCTCGATGTGTGCTTTACACAGAAACTGTTTTTGACCAAAATCTTGATTGATTGAGCAAAAAAAGGTAACAGCATTGTGGTTGGGCACAATATAACATGCCATGCTGAATATGTTTGGGAAGGTCCTACTACTGGACTGCGAAAGTACGGGAGGGTCCAGTAGACTCGAGTGTCATGTGACCAAAAGTGAAGATGTCTCCTGCGTCCCATCACAGCAGACACCATCTGATGTCTACAGATCCTGGAAGTCAGAAGTCCGCGGGCCGGAGCCTAGATATCAGGGACGCAACCATAATCCCGGGTATCGAAGCGAAGGTCGAGGCCTACATTCGACAGAAGACCGAAGGTGACAGGACGTCGGGCGGTGTGTGCGGCGCAGGGGTCATACTGTGATGGGTGTGGCCCCAAAACCAGATCCCGACCATTAGCGGATGTAGACGGCCAACATAGCGGATGTAGCTTAGCGGATGTAGGATACCTTGACCAGACCACTTCACCGCCACAGCGAGACCTACACACTACACAGAGCGTTTGCGACACATCATCTACATACATACAACAGAAGCGACAACACAGCAGCAGCACTAGATCAACCAACGCACTCATCTACATCAGTCCAGACTCTATTGTGCCCATCGCGTCAGGGTTGCCTCGACGTGTTAGTTGGCGGACGGACTATAAACCTTAGAAGTACACACACACACGTTTGGGAAGGTCCTTTAGGTCAACTAACTCAAAGCTGAAGCACACCAATAATTTTAGCAACAGCTGCCATTTTAGGAATTTGAATTTGGGGAGGCATGTCAGCACTTTTTATTAATTCCTATTTTAGCCTTGACGGCCACCTTGGAGTTTCTTAAATTATCAAAAATTGGTTTTAAAATTATTATTATTTGACCAATCAGTGATCAATAAAATAAAATACCTCCACATTCTGGCAGGGGGTAAACTCTGTGTTTATTGTTGATGCTCAACTGACTTTCAACTGACTTTAGCCTTTTATAAAACTAATTTGTAGTGATAATTAGGGCTTTCCACCTTTCAGTGGAAAGACCTATTGTGTTCGTGGAAAGACCTATTGTGTTCGTTCTGTTTATTCTTATTATTATTCCTCTTCTTCTTCTTCTTGCCGCCACTTTTCATAGTAAGACAGGTCGCCCGGCCTCTAAATTAAAATTTAATTAATACTTAATTTCTTCATTTTTCATCGATTTTTGCGCACAATATGACCTATTTATGTGCCGACGTGCCGTAAAACACCATTCATTCATTCATTCTAAATTTTACACAGTGATATAGCTCAAGCTGGAATAGTGTCCCGAAACTTTTGGGGTCATGACGTCATCCAAGATGGCCGTCACTGGCGTTTGTAAGCAAATCTTGTTATCGCTGTATCTCATGCATTTAATATGGGATTTGAATGAAACTTTCACAGATTGTTGAGTTTAAGGTCTTGTTGTGCAAGAACGTCAAAACGTGTCCTTACGTCATAACCTCCTCCTGAAGAAGGTGACGTCATACTTTTATGAAAAATCCATTTTTTTCATTAATTGTATTTTTTAAAAAGTTTTATTGTGTCATCATCTTCGTCAACGCTGACAGTTTTAACATCATGACGTCATCGAAAATGGCCGCAAATGACGTCATTTATGAAATATTGAAATCGTTATATCTCCTGCATTTATTATCGGATTTTGATGCAATTTTCACAGCCTGTAGGGAATTAGGTTAAGTTATGCAGGAATGTCAAAAAATGTTATGACATCATCAAAGATGGCCGCCAGTGACGTCAAGATAAAAATCTTGTTAGCGCTAGATCTCAAACGTGTGTGGTCAGATTTGAATGAAACTTTCACAGCTTGTAGAGTTCAGGGTCTAGTTGTGCAAAACGTCAAAACGGGTCTCTATGCCATAACGTATTGACGTCTGTGACATCACAATGTTATTAAAAATCTGTTTTCTTTACTGATTGCATCTTTTAAGACATTTTGCTCTAAAATTCATCAATATCATTGTCTCAGTCGACGCTGACGGTTTTAACGTCACCCAAAATGGCTAGTACAAATACTTACCAGAAGCCGTAGGCTTCTAAGCCCTATAAAGGCTTCTTCCTGCGGAATGTTGTCCACTGGAATTCACTGCCCTCTAGCATAGCATTTGCCACAGTTCAGTCTGGCTATTAGCCAGGTTGAACAGGTCTCCCCTTAGAAACCTGCCGTTTTTATCTTTTTAACACACACTGTACATTATCTCATCTCAATGCATTCTTTTACATTATCTCATCTCAATGCATTATTTTATACTCTTACTATTAACATTCTTCTCGGTAATGCGCGAAAGTCTAAGTCCCCAGCAGTGGGTTGACTAAATGGTAGATAGACAGATGTTGTTCAATCAGATAATAATCAGAGACGTAACAAGAGGGCCTGTATCACTCTACTGGCTATATGGAATCTGGTACTGATCATCCCTGCAAAGTAGCACTGATATCTGGTCAGGGGTTCAGATAAACGTAGTCCGTACACAATTTGTATATCTAACATGGCAGGGTTCCGGAAATACGGTTGCCCGACGCTCCTGGCAAGTGTATTTTGGGTGCGGGCAAGTGACCTACGCAAATCTGGTTGCCCGCCACTTGCCCGGCTGGACGTTTCCATTCCAGACCAAATCAAGTGGCAAACTAGTCATATCAGAATTTGATTACTGAATAAAACTGGCCGCTGTTTTTCATCGCTAGCAATTGTTAATAAGATCAAACAACTTTCGGTACAATCAACATTCTCGCCCCAGACAGCTTAATTTGTGGCATTATTTCAATAAACAACTAATTAACCCACACGCGCATTTCACACCGTTTCACAATTTATCCTGACACGACCGTCAGACGTGTGTCGATCATCCAATGAAATCGTGGCAATCATGTCCGTGACCTCCCAACTATAAACATAGCTACTAGCAGAAATTGTTTCGAAATAATCTCTGAAAGTCATTTGGACCTTCCATCAACCAAATACAGAAAACTCTTCCTTAATTTGCAAATTTAATGTGTCAAAATAATGACCGACAGACCCACGTGACATGATGTTTTTGTTTAGATAATATAGCCGAAGATATTTTTGTAACGAAAATACATTTTCTTTTACTCGAAGCACTCGTTTATCAATTCGTTTTATGAGGTATTTGGTGTATTTCATTGATATACTCTGTAATTAAACGTATATGGAAGTGCATACTACACAAATAAGTTGCATAACTTTGCGATATGCGCATGTCATGGCTACTGAGACATTTTTAAAAACGCTATATAGACCTCTGAGGCTCTGACGTCACATCCATCAACCATTAGAAAGTTAATTTTTATTAACGATTTTAAACGTCGAAAAACATCCAAAACAATGAATAAGTTATTTTAAGGCAATGTTACGTTCAAACAACAAATTGACATGATTGAACATGATTGAACTTGTTTGAAACACGATATTAAAAGCTGCATATTTTCTTCCTTATGGACGTACAATGTATGTTGTGAGAATGTGTTTGTATTATGTTCAATCTCTCGAAAATGTGTATATAAAATTCATAAAAATCCATGTCAGATAAAAAATAAAATATTTCCAGCGAATTTATATTGTGCGAGATCCAAACATGGTGGTTGGGACTTGAAACACATCGAAACGAAATCATCTCGGATTGAATTGATCAACACTGGTACATTCGGGTAATTGCCAACAATAAGGGTGAATATGTCCTTTATTTTGTTGCAGTGATGTATATCTAATAGGAAATCGCGTTTTTCGAAGCTTTTTTACTTGTTACAGAAAAATGTTTTGATCGATTTACGATTCCAACCACAGATAGGTAAAACAGGCAAAATTTAAAAATAAATAAAATTTAAATATAAAACAATCAGTTTTGTTCTTCAATGTATGACAAATAGTTTGGTGTTTAAATCATCAAAATCCGCCAACAAATAATGAAGTTATAAGAGTTTAAACTTGAGACCTATCAAAATATTGTCTGTCATATTTTATGCATATAAACGTCGATAAATACACCTCAGTAGTCGCGTCAACTTACACAGCGGTGTACTGTGTGCTATTTAAATCTACACAAAAACCAGTTATGGTTGGGTTGTTTGTGTCTCTTGCGCTCATTTGCGCTCCTATTGGTGACATCATAAATGTTTTTGATTGGTAGCCTAAAGATAGCTTGACATGTGGGTATGTGTGATTTTCTTCGATAATGATCACAGGTGAAGTTATTCAGCTCTAAAAATAGTGTATTTTCTATCCAATGAAATCTTCAGCAATCCTGGACTTTTCCACAAAAAAAATTTAGAACGATAAATTATGACCTTTGAACTTACTTTTACGCACAAAATTTGTTACTTGTAATTTGATTGGTTATGAATAATTAACTTTCAAAGAGCACCTGTGTTGTGGAATACACAAAGTGAAAGGCGCGCCATTTTGGTTTTCAGCATAAATTGGTCGATTTCATTTAATTATTTAACGTCACAGACAAAACATTTTTAGTTTTAGTTTTAAATAATGTTTAAATTCAATCTTTTTTCTTTATGAAACTTTCATAAAAATAATAAATTAACTACATTTTATGGCAGTAAAACGAGTTTGAAAACTAGTTTAGATTACATTATAACAGATATAAACTGCGCAAGCGCAGCCTGAGGATCGTTTGAGGTAGCTACTGGCACAGACATATTAATTATGTCTGTGTAGTGACTGTCGATGGGGGGCCTATATGACCTTGCGGTCGGGTTCCTGGACTTGTGGGGGAACCAGCTGATTCCCGCCAAATGACACCATGTGACCGCCCGCAGAGATGTGAGCGCGGTCTGTGACCCGGCGGCACACCACGCACCACAGGTGGGTGGGGTGATTGAGATTGAAAATCTCGCCGGGACGACAGTTTTCGGCGAAATCTTCGGCGGCATTTGGTCGCACCTACATTTAAAACCAAGTGTTTCTGCCTGTTGTTTTCGTTTTTTTTCCCGGGAGGGTTAAATAAGCTATTTTTCAGTGGGGTGCCAAGGCGACATTGCGCATGCGCGAATGTTCCGATGTAAACATTGATCCAGGGAAGGATTCCGTTGTTGATTTTGTGGGCAGTGTACCTTGGCTGGTGATTTATTTATGTTTACAGTTAGTGTTATTTACTTTGATTAATTAAAATTGATAAAATCATGGAGTGCAGACCTGACGGCGTTCAGGCGCGGATCTTGGTCAATTATGCATCAGCGGGGGATCTGCTGCACATTCCAGGGATGGGTTCAAAGTTGGCATCTGCCATTATGGCAGTACGGAGGGCACATGGCAACCTCACCCTGGGAATGTGGGAGGCACTCACGGATAATTTGGGGCTGGGGGTGCAGCACATGTTAGATTTCACAGCAAAGCCATGCATGCCCCCAGCAGTAGGAACAGAATTTCATACAGGTCTGGGTGGGGTCGATCACCAGAAAATAGAGAGGAGGGAGGATGTAGTGGGTGCATTTGGGAACACAGGGACTGATGGCTCCCAAGGGTGGACACACATGGAGAGCCCGTCCCATTGGCGGTTGTCACCATGTGCAGATGCCCCAAATGTGCACTCAACCCCAGAGCCCTCTCTTAGATATTCCGCCTTTGAATCGAGGGAAGTGGATATTAAGCCTTCGTTGTTTGGGGCTACAGGGCAAATAGGGACACCCCAGTCTCACGGATTTGGGGCAAATAAAAGATATGCTTAGAATGATGGGCGATCGTGTGGGTTTGAAGGTAGAAGCGGGGCACCCGGCCCAATCAGCTGCCAATGTGGAGAGGGTTGTGGCAACGGTCGAGTCCAGTCCGGTAGTAGCAACAGGGGTTGCCATCACTAAAAGCATGTCCACAAAAAGTGCAGGAGCGGTCCCAAAGGCTTCTAAAAAGGCGAGACACATGCGGTATGCCTCTCTCCCGTCCTCCCCATCATCAGGTGGGGACGGTGACGATGAGAACTCCGAAGATGAGAAAGCTAGGGGTAGAAAGAGTGGTAGAGCAGCACGCTTTCCATCACGGGGTGGTAGGACGAGACGTTCACCATCACGAAGTGGAAAGAAGTGTCGCTCCCCATGGCGAAATGGCAAGAAGCGTTGCTCCCCATCGCGAAGCGACTCGAGCACGGACGATAGTTTGTCTGGGGTTGACCGGAAGCACCTGGTATACAAGTGGGGAATGTCTTCTGTTTATAAACATGGCGAATCTAGGGAATGGGACCCCATCAAGTCCCTACCCAAGGCCCTCATGTATGATGGAAAGACACAATGGCTGGTGTTCAAACAGCGTTTCACCAGTTATGCTAGCATGAAGGGGTGGTCCAAAGCCCAATGCCTAGATTGTCTGTGTTGGTCTTTGACGGGCAAGGCTGCAGAGTATTGTGCTCTTATTAGGGAACGGAATGTAGGCAGATCTATGTCGTACCGGCAAGTGCTAGCACAGCTAGAAAACAGGTTCGGTTCCAAAGAACTTCCAGCTACTGCACAAGCCAGATTACAACAGGCTGTGCAGGACCCAGACGAGTCATTGGAAGACTGGGCTGACAGGGTGTTAACATTGGCAAACAACGCATTTGTGGGTCTGCCAATTACTTACTCGACCCAACAGGCGGTGGTACGGTTCTGTCAGGGACTGGCAGACCGTAAAGCTGGCCATAGTGTCGGGCTCGAGCAGCCGGCCCGCATTGAAACCGCTATAGACAGGGTGAGATGGCACCAACACATGACTCGGGCTGTGTATGGGAAGGCCCGTCAAAAACCCAAGCGGGAGCGGGAGTATGATATGGATGACCCTGTGGTTGTTTGGGCTGTCCAGGAGCACAAACCCCGGGAGGCCAGTAGGGTAGATGACGTTCTCGCTAAATTAGAACAAAAGTTCGAAACTTTGTCGATGAAGTTTGACTAGCTTAGTGGGGGCCAACAGGCAGACAAGGGACAATGGACCTCACCCCAAACTAAAAGCCCACCCCCATATCAGAGGCAATCACCGAGATTGGCATGTTTTGGGTGCGGGGAGGCTGGGCATTTCAGGCGGGAGTGTCCACACAGGGAGCATGTTGGGAAACGGGACAGGGTCGAGGGCGTGGGCCGAACCTCGATCCGGGGACGAATAGGTCAGACAAGGGAGACATTGACCAGTAAAGAGGCAGTGTCATCGGGGGCAAAGCCATTAAATTGTGACCAGGTAGAGTCAAAAGAGTGCTCGCCGGTCCACAGAATTGCCGGGAATGCCTGAATTAAATGGTTTAGTGGGGGTCCGGCAGGTGCAGATCTGCCGGGATGAAATTGTGTTGGTTGACCCATTAGTAGAGGGTCAAGGGGCTCAGACGGGGAGCCAGTTAGTGGTAGTAAGCAGCGTGCAGCCAGAGACGAGGCTGGCGCTAGCGGTTGTGTCATCACCAAATCAGGGTAAAATAAGTTTTCCTGAGAGGGCGGAGAACGAGGGAGTAGAAATACATGAACATATGGGCAGGGTAGATCCAGGGGATCTGGGATTGATCGCATCTCCATCCGTTGCAAGTGATTTCCAGGCGGGGAAGGCGCTAACTAGTCAAGGGGCCGAGCCTATTAAGGCACGACCACTGAATTATGATCATGTGGGGGAGCGGGAGGCAGGTTGCCACACTGCTCCACCACTCGTAGCGCCGGAAGTAAGGGAGCGGGGGGCAGGTTGCCACACTGCTCCACCACTCGTAGCGCTGGAAGTAAGGGAGCGGGAGGCAGGTTGCCACACTGCTCCACCACTTGTAGTGCCAGAAGTAAAGGCAGCTGTACTGGCACAGCAAATACACAGCCGCAGGGCTGATATGAGTAAGGGAGTGGCAGATTGGTTTGCACAAAATCCAGTTGCGGAGTCTGTCAGAGCTAAACCAGCGGTGTTGGGCGACCCAGTAGTAGGGGGTCGAGGGGCTCCCATGGGGAGCCAGCCCACTAAAATCAGGGGCGTGCAGCCGAAAGAGGGGTTGGCGCTCGTAGGTGTGTCACCACCAATTCAGGATAGTTTATGTTTTCCCGAGAGGGCGAGGAATGAGGGAAGTGGAGTACCCAAAGGGGAGGACGAGGGTGCTCCAGCGAATCTGGGGCGGAACACCAGTATTTCATCTCGATCCGCGGCAAGGGATTTACCGGCGGGAACCCAGGGGACCAGCAGTCCAGTGGGGCCGGAAATAGGTTGCCAGGGTGCGGATGCGGAGGAGGAGGTGAAGGTGTGCCAGTTGGGTTCTACATCCAAGTCAATTGTTGAGGTCCAGGTAGACGGACATAAAGTTGATGCGGTGGTGGACACAGGGGCAGGTCAGGAGTTGTCAATGCACAGGTTTTTAATAGGTCCGGTAACTTTAAAGATGGGCGAGAAGCTGTATAAGGATACTGTGTATGTAGCTCCTATCGCGGAAGATATGTTACTGGGCTGCGATACGTTATTTCACCTGGGAGCAACCAATATTAATGTGGGTGAGGGTGCATTGATAATTGATGGTCAAGTCCTGGGACTGAGTACTGGCCAGGGGGCTATTGGCCTGGCATTATCGGTACTACCTTCTAGGACGACCGTATGTGGTCAGAATGGACCAGACGAGTTTGACTTGGTTGTTGAGGTTAGTGAACCCCAGGGGCAGTGTGTGGCAAGAAACGCGGGACTGCGGATGCAATGTCTTGGATACCAATGGTATCGGGATAATGCAACGCGTTTAAATGCCGGAGTTGAGCCAGGGGAACTGCCATGTGGGGGTTGTGAGTACTGCGCCAGGGCGGATAGGAACTGGGGTGTTTCATCCGAGATGTGGATGAAGCGGTTTCGTTGGCGGCGTCTGGAGCGCAGGGAGTTGCGGGGGTGCACCAAGGTGGAAATGTCAACTACTGTGCGGGGACGGAATGTCAGGTCTCCAAGAATAGGATAGCCCGACGCCCGGGGCTAGTCCAATCTGAATCCGGGCTAGTCTCTCTTTCAAAAATGGTTGCCCGTCGGGCTAGTCTAAAAAAATCTCGGGGCAATCAAAAATACAACCAGAAATTGTGTTTTATTGCGTGTAATTTGCAGCCGTATTTGTTAAAAATTATCTCCCTTCATTAAAGTTCATCAATTTGAAAGCGCGCATTTCATTGGTTGATTACATGATTTGAACAAATCGCATTACAGCTTTCATATTCACGCAAATTTGTCACGTTGGACAGAACAAGAAATATCATTCGAATATTATTAGTTTGAACGTAGATTTCGTTTTAATATACTTTTTTTCGATGAATTGCTGTATATTCTTTTTCTAAATAGCAAGTCTGTATCTTAAAAACGCTTAACAACGAACGCTTATTCACAAATGCAGGCTGCTAAATCAATCGGAACTCTTCGCCAATTTCCGTATTCCCGAGTGACGGAATCCGACGAGGCAGTTCCGATTGGCTGCTAAATAACACCGGGAACGCGCACCTGTTTTAGATGGTTTAATGTGCGGGACCCGGAACGGTTTTTGACGTGATTTACGGCGCGATCCTAAAACTGTAAAAAGAAAATAATATTGTTTTAGTTATGTGATGCAATGGATATAAAAGGAAAATAGAACCTTCTAGTTTGATTCTAATCATATGTGTATTATTAATTAATTAAATAAAACAAAGTAAAAAAGAAAAACATTTGATATCGACAAAATAATGTACCGGCAACTATTCATTGGTAATAATTTCGGGGCAAGTTAAAAAAAATCAGGGCAAGTGGACTTTTGAAATCTACTTGCCCTGGGCTATTCCCCAATTTTAATTTTCTTGGAGCCCTGAATGTCAGCGAAAAGGTTCCTGGGATGCGGAATTGATCACTCCGCGGGATCCGCAAGAGGTGCAGGGGAGCGAGGCTTTTGAACAAAGCAGCTGTAACCGCCAAGTGATAGTCAAACTGGAAGGGTCGAGCGGTCCTAGAGGGATGGTAGTAGAACCGGAGGTAGAGGTTCGAGGCAAATGGGGTGAACCGGATCCAGGGGCAGATGAGGAAGATCCTTGGAGGCCCTGGGATGAGCAGGACCGATGGGCAAACGGGGACGAACCGTGGGTACCCTGAGATCCGGGAGGGGGCCAGTCACCAAGAGGTGAGGTGGCCTGTCCTGAAGTGACGGCCTGGGATTTTGGGAGCGGGTGCTCCGTCAAGGCGTCGCCAGGATGCTAGACTGTGCAAGAGGGAAGTGGAGACGGCCACCGACCCCCTGCTCGTCTTGTCCAGGGAATCAAGGGCAGGTACTGCCTTGTCCAGGGGACAGAGAGCAAGAGGTAGCAGGTACAGTTGGCCCGCCAATTGGGTAACTCCCGTTGGCTGTTGAACATGGCGCGGGAGGCGGATCAACTTCAATTCGCGGAGGCTAGTTGGATCCGGGTCAACGCAGGAAAAGTGGGGATAGTTCAGGGCCCAGCCGGGACATGCGCCTGTTGCAGGACCCGTCTTTTCCCCGGGTAGTTAGCGACGCTGCAATGGGGCGGAGTAGAACTCCACCTGTAGAGCAAAGTTTTGTGGGCAGCTCAGGACCCAGTAGGGACTCTGTCCTGTCGCAGGAGTCTGGCCCCTTTCGGGCAGTGGACGAGGAACCCAGTCTAGGGGAGTCTCGCGGGGCGAAGGAGGTTCCCGGAAGTTTAGAGCTGCTAATGGAAGGGTATTTGTCGTCGGGAAAGGAAGGGGATAAGGCGGCACTGTTGGCTTTGGACCCTGACACCACCATCCATGAGATAACTGGCCTAGGGGACCTGGCCCAGATGTCCGTGGATGAGGCCGGTGCGGGGGTGGTCCGGCATCCGCTGACAAGCGGGAAGTCAATGAGTAGGGACGAGTCGTCCCTAGTTGGTGGTGGTGACGCAGGGTTTAGCCCGCCTAAAGGACAGGACCGGAAAAGTCGAGGGGTTAGGAAGCCGAGGGCTCGTCCAAGGAAACGACGAAGGAGGCAGCGGGGGACATCCGGGAGTACTCCGGCCAATGAAGGTAGCCTGCCGCGCCGGGTAGAGTGAAGCTACTCTCCGGCCGGGCATCTAACGGGGTTGGTGTTGCGGCCTGCTGGTTCGGAGCGGGGCAATCAGTGCTCACACAGGCAGAGTGGGGATCCGAGGCTGAGGAGGCCGGATGAGTATGACCGGAGGCTGAGGGTCCTGATGAACTTGATTGGAGGTCGGGGGACGGGAACCGTCCGAAGTCCCGGCACTGTCCTCAAGGGCGGAAGGGAAAAGCAGGGAAGGACCACTGGGACATCCGGGGGTCCAGGCGCCTGTTCCCATTCCCCATGGGGAAGGGGACCACTGCAGCCATGGTGACCTCAGGGTCAGGTTGACCCAAGGGGAAACCAAAGTGAGTAGGCTGGTAGAGGCTTGTGACGGGACGGGTGTAGGGGACGCCCATGGCTCCCCACCTAGGAATCTGCTGGCTGTGATCCTGCAGGTGGGTGTGCGGGGCAAGGAGTTGGATTCCTGACGGTTAGCGGGGGTGTTGTTATAGAGTTGCTACCCAGTAGGGCGATTCCGCACCCCCACCGAATAGTGAATATGGGGAGGCATGGTTAGAGGCGTTGCCTCTCTACCTTCATACTAAAGAAGTGTTAGATTAATTTGTAAGGTTAAAGATGGTTAACCGGGGTTAATATATATTGTCAGGGACCATTATCAAATAAAGCTCATAAACCAGTTACGGTTTGGGTATAGGGTTCATGGGAAATAGTGCGGGTAGGGATTAAGGTATGGTCAACAGGGCTATTAGGATTAATCTTAAAGTTTGGTCACCAGGGTCATCTGTAGAGGGGAATCATTGACGGTATGTTATTATTATTTTATATAGGGATGTTATTTTTATTATTCATGGCGCCTCAGCGGTCCGCGCGGAGCAAAAAGTCACTTACGGGCAATGTTGGGGGAGGCTCCCCCTTGGTCATAGCTTTGGTGGAAGGTTTACCGTATGTGGTAGTATCCAAGTCCAGGGGAGGCCCATGACAGTTGGGGCTAAACGCCCGAAAAGGGAAGTTAGCGCTCACCGATGACACTCTGGGTTCAGGAGTGGAGTGAGGGGTCCCCCCAGGCAGAAGGACCATTATTATAAAGTGGGGGGGAGCGAGTGACTGTCGATGGGGGGCCTATATGACCTTGCGGTCGGGTTCCTTGACTTGTGGGGGAACCAGCTGATTCCCGCCAAATGACACCATGTGACCGCCCGCAGAGATGTGAGCGCGGTCTGTGAGTAGAAAGCCAGACTGACGAGACACTGACTTACGACAGGACTGATAAATAGTGCTTTAACTCTTATCCTGACAAAATCCCGGTGGGAGCTGGCAACAGACAGGTAGGAAACACTTTATCTGTGTTCCAACCAGCCCACAGGCAGACGGCGCGTACCCTACC